>CM021106.1:330257207-330668648 GCA_007115665.2 Sequoiadendron giganteum | reverse complement strand
CCTACCTCTCCCTATCTCCCTCATTCTCCCTCTCTCTCCCTCCTTCCCACACAACCTCTCTCCACCTACCTCTCCATATCTCCCTTCCTCCCAACTTCCCTCTCTCTCACTCTCTCTATACCCACCTCTCCCTCTCTCTACATCTCTCTCCCTACCTTAATTTCCCTCTCTCTATCTCTCCCTCCACTGTCTCTCTCCACCCCTCCGTTGTTCCTTCCCTCTCTCTCCACTCTTTCTCTTCTGTGGCCACCTCACTCACCTCCTCCATTCCACTCCCTCCACTCACTCTGTGTCTCCACTCTTTTCTCCACCATGTCCACTGTCCACTCTCCATCTCTCCATGCCTGTGTCTCTCCATGGTGTGGCTCCCTATCTCGTTTCCTCCTTCTCCTTCCTCCTATCTCCTCCTTCCATCCCTCTCTCTGACCTTCTCCATCCTCCACTCCATCCTCCTCTCTTTCTCTCCCTCCCTCCCTCCCTCTATCCCTCCCTCCCTCCCTCCCTCTATCCCTCCCACCCTACCACTTCCTATTTCCCTACTCCTCTCTCTCTCTCTCCCTACCTATCTCCCTCCTTATCTCTCTCTCCCTCACACACACAAACAAACTCTATCCACCTACCCCTCCCTCCCTAGTTGTCTCTATACCTAGCCTTACCACCCTACCACTCCCTATCTCCCTCCTTCACTCTTTCTCTCCCTCCCTATAGCCCTCCCACCCTACCACTCCTTATCTCTCTCCTTACCTCTCTCTTGCTCTCCCTCCTCACACAAACTCTCTCCACATACCCCTCCCTCTCTACCTAACTCTCTCTATACCTACCTCTCTCTATCTCACTCCTTCCCTCTTTCTCTCTCTCCCTCTATCCTTCCCACCCTACCACTCCCCTCCCTATATACCTCCCACCTTAACACTCCCTATCTCCCTCCTTCCCCCTTTCTCTCCCTCTATCTATCCCTCCCACCTTACCACTCCCTATCTCCCTCCTTCCCCGTATCTCTCCATCACACACACATAAAACCTCTCTCTAGCTACCCCTCCCTAACTCTTTCTATACCTACCTCTATCTATCTCATTCCTTCCATATTTCTATCCCTCCCAC
Organism: Sequoiadendron giganteum; assembly: GCA_007115665.2. Classification (NCBI taxonomy): domain Eukaryota; kingdom Viridiplantae; phylum Streptophyta; class Pinopsida; order Cupressales; family Cupressaceae; genus Sequoiadendron; species Sequoiadendron giganteum. The sequence continues at coordinate 330,667,547 of CM021106.1, read as the reverse complement.
CCTACCACTCCCTCTCTCTCTACCTCTATCTCCCTCCTTCCCCCTCTCTCTCGCTCTCTCCATTTCTTTGTTTATATTTTTTAACAATAATACAATATATAATATATATTAAAATATAATATATAAGTTATAATATATAATAAATAATATAATATATAATATAATGCTATTATATAATATATAATGTAATAGATATTAGAAAATGTTAATATAGATATATTTTTAGCTAAGTATAACATATGTCCACATTTTCTTACAAAACGGATATCCATTTTGTGAAGCTTATTTTCACACATAATAATACAAGCTTTGGTAAATAGATATCCATTTTTCTTAACAAAACAAATATTTATTTTACTTTACAAAATGGATATCTATTTTGTTTGAGTGGACAAAGCAACCAAAATTCCATTTTGGGTGTTTCAACGGTCCCCACATGCTCTCTACTATTGGGAATGTTGTGATTCCTATGCATTACAAAAAAAATCACTTTTTGAGCACTCTTTGATGTAAAATATTATCCTTTCAATCATCAAGATACTTGTTTGAGGTGGAATAATGAGAAGTAATAGTCAATGTAAAGTGAAAAGGAAGAGGAAATGCCAAGAAAAGAAAATCGAGGCAAGTAGGGAGAAAGATGGAGTAAAGAAGAGGGTGGAAACAAAGGTATGTAAAATTCTCTTCAAGGAGAAGGATCATATTTACATTCAAATGAAATTGAAAGTGACCATGATATTGAATTTAAAAATATTGAACAAGAAATTGAAATTGAAAGTTTAGAACATGAAATTGAGAAATAAAATGTTGAAAATGAAATTGTAAATTTTGAACATGAAATTTTAAATGTTGAACATGAAATTGTGAATGTTGAGCATGAAACTAAAAATTAAAATGTTGAACACAAAATTGAAATTGAAAGTTTTGAACATGAAATTGAGAAACAAAATGTTGAACATGAAATTGTAAATTTTAAGCATGAATCTGAAAATCAAAATTTTGAACACAAAATACATGAAAATTCGCTTGAAAAATGTGGATATACAATCTACAAAGTGAAAACATACTCCATAATCCACTCATTCATAGCATTGATGAAATCGATAAGATACAAGAAACAATGAATCTCAATGTATCTCCAAATTACATAAGAAGAGAGGATCTTTTCGAAGAAGAAAATGAAATCCTAAATCCATCTATTTGTAATGACTCCAATAAAAATTCTCAACATTCAAGAACCCCAAAATGGTTAATTGAAATAGATGAGAACATAATAGATAAAATTGAAAAAAGAGGGTCATCATGAACCGTTGGGTTGTGGGCCACCCAAATGTTCAATCAATACTTTTCCAATAAGACATTGACCGAACAATTCAACTTTTTGTACAATTGGTAAAGTCTTACAAAATGAGACCATTACTAAAGAATTTGAAGATTCGTGTAAACAAGAAGTCCGATCAAAATAACATTATTGTTAAAAATATTTTTAATAATCTTAATTCTCTTGGAAAGACTAGTACGAAAAAAGATAAGAGAGCTAATCGTAGAGTAATAACAACATATTTATTAAGAAATCAATTAAGAAAGGATCGATTGTTGAGAAAAACTTGTGTTGACTTAAGACTAAATCACAAAACATTTTCAAAAGCACTAGCAATAAGATCAAGAATAGATAGTCCTCTTAAAAATGATACTTGGGATTTTAGTGGTAGGCTTCCATGAGTTAATAAGAAGCTACCTAATACCGCAACAGATGAAACTTAACAATTTTGGCTCTCAACTCTAGAGTATCACCAAATGTAAAGACATTTTAAAATTTAGAATTGGTGATTGAGACCACACACACATCCTAAACATTTCTTAGAACATAGCCAAACAACATTGTACAAACTATTTTGTGAAAAACATCCAAATTTAAAAATCTCACAAAGGGCATTTGAATCTTGTAAGCCATTTTATTGTTTGTCTCTTAAAAATCATAATACATGTTGCAATTCCCATGTGGATTTTTCTATTTATAATTAAATATTATGCAATATTTGTTCTACTTTTCATACTAACAAAATGTTATAGGAGTGTGTTGCAATGAAACTACCAAGGTTGTTGAGGGACTTATTAGATTTATTTCTATGTGCTAGAGATAATGGTTCCATTTTCTATAGAAATGATTGTTTAAATTAAAAGTATTTGCAATGTAGTGGGTTATAAAATTTTATATCATGTATTCATGAGGGAATTGAGCATGATTTTGGAAATAAAATGATTGAGAAAAAGAGATTTGAGATAGTGAAATATAATTTGAAAAGCGGAGGTGAAGATTCCAGATGTGAGTTTTTTACAAGAGAGGTAAGTATTGTTGGTTTTATTTCTTATTTTAAGAAAAATATTGTTTACAAATATGCAAGACACAACCATAATTATACATGGTTAGATCAAAAATTTAGGATGTGTAAGGATTTTTTCTCAATTAGAACTATCATCTCTATAGTTGATTTCGTAGAAAACTACATATTGCGAAAAAAAAATGAAGTCCAATCTCAATATTACAATTCAATTCAAGTTGCAATTTTTCTTCACATCACATACATGCATGCCCTTGATAGTACATAAGAGAATAGGAAGATAGTCAGGGAGTAACATTTTTACATGAGTGATGATTTTTTTGAGTTCTTGTAGGAAAAATATATTACAATGGTTCAACATCTCATTTGGTCAGATAATTACACCAATCAATTCAAGAATGCTCATATATTTTATTGGTTGATTAGAATGCATGCAGAGAGAGTTATACCTCATATTTAGAGTTTTTTTGAAGTTGGGCATGGAAAAGGGGAGCATGGTGGAGTAAGTGCATGTGTAAAGAGGGCTCTACTTAAAGAACAACTAAAGATTAGAGGTGGTGCTATATTTGTTGATGCAATTTCAATTGTTGAGTGGTGTAACTATGCTTGTCACAAGGAGGGGCACTTGATTCAAAATTGTGTAGGTTCTTTTGGTTGGTTGATGAAGGTAAAGTGAGAGAGAGATTATATTGTCAGACAATTAGGGAATCATCAAAGATGCATTCATTTTGAAGATTAGATGCAAGTACATGGACTATTTGGACATGAGATTTAGCTTTTTTTTATAAGAGTTGTACCAAATGCGAGTGGGATAGTTGTGAGTCAATTGAGTGGGTAGATACATGGATTTCACAATATCTAATCTCTTTATATGAAACTTGTTCGTCTTTACTCAGTGAAATGGAAACTTCATTTGACTATGACCATATTTCTAACCTTGTACAACTAGGACATGTTTATGTAGTTGATGCACCACATGGAAATGAAGAGAGATCATACTATTGGTTGGCATGATGTGTTCAAGGAAAAAAATCTAACATGACCTATGACAGATGATGATGGGTTCACATATCCTATAGGATTAGTTGTTATTTCTAGAACTTTTTTGTGAACATATATGATTAGAAAGAATGGAATTCCTACATTTTGAGGAATTTGAGAAGCACACAAGCATAATCATGTATTCACACCTAGTTGTAGCAATGAATACTAAGTAATTAAAATATTGTGCAAAACCAAGAACAAAAGAACTATGGATGATTACTATTGTTGATTATGAAGCAATATTAGAAACTTTGAAGATAAGAGATGATCCCTCAAGCACACTTGAGTAGTGGATATATGTGTGATATTTTTAATATTATTTAGATTCATGTTATTATTATGGGTTGAATTAAAATTATATTACAAGTTTTCATTAAAATTATATTATTATGGTTGTGTTATGATTACAATGAGGTAATGATGTTAATGCATCGACATAGAATTCTTAAATAGTGATTCTTAATCTTGAATCATATTGGGTTTGAGATAATGTTTAGTTCAAACTTTGTAGTTCATGTTACTTATGCTCAACAATTTGTCTATATTTATATGGAGGTCTACTACACTCAAGTTTGGAGTATGAGGAGGTTAAAATGACAATAAATCCACCATTTTTGAGTTTCAAATAGGTCTTCAAGATTGATTTTATTAACAATTCACTTGTTTATATATGTAGGGTTTTCGGAGAACAAAAGTATATTTTCAATCGATTCAAATCAATACATCCACAATTGTGTTATGAGTACATTGAGGTAATAATGTTAATGCATCAATATAGAATTCAAAAGTAGTGATTCTTAACCTTTCATCATATTTGGTTTGAGAGAATGTTCAATTCAAACTTTGTAGTTCATGTTGCTTATGCTAAAAATTTTGTCTATGTTTATATGCAGGTCTACTACACTCAAGTTTGGAGCATGAGGAGGTTACAATGATAATAAATCCACCATTGTTGAGATTCAAATGGATCTTCAAGATTTATTTTCTTAACAATTTACTTGTTTATATGTGTAGGTTTTTTTGAGAATTTGAAGTGGTGGAAAGGCTATTGAGATCAATAGTTATAATTTTTGTACTGGTCACATATCATTCATAAGGTGACATCCACATACAATTCTTAATTAGTGATTCTTAATCTTCCATCACATTTTGTTTCAGAGAATGTTTAATTAAAAATTTCCAGTTCCTATTATTTTTTCTCAACAATTTGTGTATATTTATATGCAAGTCGACTACACTCAAGTTTGAAGCACAATGAGGTTTCAATGAAAACAAATCCACCATATAATTCTTAAGGTGATATCTACAATAGAATCATAAGTAGTTATTCTTAATCTTGCATCATATTTGGTTTGTAGTTCATGTTTCTTATGCACAACAATTTTTTTATGTTTATATGTAGGTCTATCTGATTTTTGGAGAAGTGAGTGAGGACGAGTGGCTTCTACAAGGACAACAATAGGGACCACCTTAGGCTAGTAGAGATGAGAATGACATGTAGCCATAGAGACATAAATATGATATTCATAAAATCTATACACTTTAGGGTGGTAGAGATGAGAATGACATGTAGCCGTAGAGAGGGAAATATGATATGCATACAATTTGTACACCTTAGGCTGGTGCATTGATGTATTTGTACATGAGGACATGTAAAATATGATAAATGTGTTATCAGTTATATTGACATGATGGATGTGATGTTTTATGTGTATGCTAACAATGCACATGGTATATAGATATATTGGTTATGGATATGATGTTTTATGTGTATGCTAATAATACACATGATATGTAATTAGATTGATTAGATTTGGATGGTCATATGTAAAAAAATTCATGATGTATGTATGTATGTATGCCATGAATCTCAAGTTTAATATCATGTATATGTATGTATGTTCATGAATGAAAAGTGTAATATAATGTATGTTCATGAATGCCAAGTGTATTTGTGTTCATGTGTAAGTATCCCATGTGTATACTCATAAGGCTCTTAAGAGACTATGTCAAAATAGTGCACTCTGATTTGATCAGGTGTCTCAGAGAATGAACAGATCCATTCCCTAGAATTTATTTGTCCACTTGGGCATGTTGGCATAATTGATTTCGGTCTAGGAAGCACAAAAATAAAAAATTCTTATTTCCAAATTTTCACTGCTCTCCACTACTCTCTACTGACACTTTTTGTAAGCTTGCATTATAAGTTAGCATGTTCAAATGGTTTTGAGTTGACCAAAATTGATAGAGGTAAATGTGGGTGGATACCATATGGACGTGTACATGCAAATGAAACATTATTAGGTGCCACAAGCTCTAACAACCACTCCATCATAGTTTGGCATTTTTTTGCGCTTAGGTATCTTAAGAGACTATGCCAAAATAGTGCACTCTGAAATGATTAAGTGACTTGGAGAATGAATCGATCCTTTCCCTAGAATTTATCAACCCACTTGAACATGTTGACATGATCGATTTTGGTCCAAGAAACATTAAACAAAAAATATGCTTCTTTCCAAATTTGCACTGCTCTTTACTAACACTTTTTGCAAGTTTGCATTCTAAGTTGGCATGGTCAAATGGTGTTGAATTGACCAAAAATTAGAAAGGTTATTGTGAAGGGATTCCATATGGACATGTAATTATATAAGAAACATTCTTAGGTACCACGAGCTCTAAGAACCACTCTGTTATAGTTTGCCAATTGTTTGCTCTTAAGGCTCTTAAGAGACTACACTAGAATAGTGCACTCCAAAATGTTTGGGTGACTTGGAGAACAAACATAGTCCTTACCTAGAATTTACCTACCCAATTAGACATGTTGGTGCAATCATTTTTGGTCTAGGATGCATGAAACAAAAAATATACTTATTCCCAAATTTGCACTACTCTCTACTATCACTTTTAACAAGTTTCCATTGAAAGTTGGCATGGCCAAACGGTGTTGAGTTGACCAAAAATGAGAGAGGTTTATGTGGAGGGATTCCATATGGACTTGTATGTACAAAAAAAATATTCTTAGGTTCCAGGAGCTTCGAGAACCACTCTGTCATAGTTTGGTAGTTTTTTGCTCTTAGGGCTCTTAAGAGACTATGTCAGAATAGTGCATGTTGAAATGATCGAGTGACTTGGAGAATGAACAGACACATTCCCTATCATTTACCTAATCACTTGGATGTGTTGATAGAGTCAGTTTTGGTCTAGGATGCATGAAACCAAAAATATGCTTATTGCTAAATTTGCATTGCTCTCTTCTGATACTTTTTGTAAGTTTACATTCTAAGTTGGCATGGCCAAACGGTGTTGATTTGACCAAAATTGAGAGAGATTTATGTGTAGGGATTCCATATGGACTTGTACATGTAGATGATACATTCTTGGGTTCCATGAGCTCTGATAACCACTCCATCATAGTTTGGATTTTTTTTATATCTTAGGTCTCTTAAGAGACTACGTCAGAATAGTGCACTTTGATTTGATCGAGTTACTTGGAGAATGAAAAAATACATTCCATAGAATTTAACTACCCACTTGGATGTGTTGGCATAGTCAATTTTGGTCCATGATGCACAAAACAAAAAATATGCTTATTTTCAAATTTCAACTGCTCTCTACTGACCATGTTTATGAATGATAGTCATGAATTTTATTGGTTTCATTTATGCTTGTAAAAAAAGAGATTTAAAATTATCTGTTTAGTTTATACTATTGTTTTATTACTCTTTGGAATTGAGTAATCACATCAATGCATCTAAAGAGGCTAACAAAAGATATAATTGTTGGGAATAGGATGTCATTTAACTGCAATCCTAAACATATTTCATGTATCTCCTAAGTCCTTGGAAAGTGTTCCCCAACACTAGGATTAGAAAGAGATTAAATTCTAATGAAATGAACATGTAAATTGAAATTTGTAATTATTCCTAAATAATAGGAACATGTGGGGGCATCCAAGATGAGTTCCTAAATAATAGGAGAACATAGGGTACCCACGTGGAAGGTGGAACCCACCTTGTTTTAGTTAACTATTTAGAGGATTGATAACACTTCATTAATGCATGTCTAGGTTCCTACAAAATAGGGATTGATATTTACAAGAGTGGAGTGGAACTATCAGTTAAGTTAAGTTCAGTTAAGTTATGCTTTAGTTATCTTCAATTGCATGTAGTTATTTTGAGTTGAGTTGACTAATGATTTCAGCTACATGACAAATAACAAGTGGATACTTTCAGTTAAGTGGGGATAATCAATCATGCATAATGTTTGCATGAATTGATGGAGAGATATGTTTCAATTAACCAAGATTGACTTGGGCCCACCTTGGTCGCCCAATTTGGCATCTTTCAATTAACACCTTTTGCATGAGAAGATATTTGCAAGGCTCTATTAAGTGGGGCCCATTCTTGGGTGCCAAATTTGAGGTAGAGTTTACAAGATATCTTCGTGACCAGAGTTTAGTTAAGTGTTCAGTTTGGGGTGCCTAAATTGAAGAAGACTTTGGTTTGACTTTTGTTTACATGGTGGAACTCTACTTGCCAAATCTAGGTGTAGGTTTTTGAGAGGAGCTTTATGCTCTTGTAATTGTCAACTCTTAGGAGTTTACAATGCTCATTATTGTTTGTATATTGCAACAAGTGCATAAGAGTTTCATGAGAGTTTATTACAAGTTGTGAAGAAGCATTGTTGAAGAAAAAGGAAGCATATCAATAAAGGATTGATATAGTGTTATTGTAATCTTATTCTAAGGTTAAATAATACAAGCACTATTGGTTCTGGTGGAGTTTTTTCTTGAAAGGGTTTCTCCACGTATATGTTGTGTCACTTCTATCTTCTATCTACATTCTTCTACAATCTTTTGTCTATTTCTATAAATGATAAAATTGATCTAAACAGATTAGTCATGCACAAGTAATTGTGACAAAGAATACTTAATTAGATCTATAGTCACATATTTTACATGTTTTAAGCTACAAATTCACCTTCATTTTCAACATTTAGTATTAGACCTAATGGTTGGGTAGGGTTTGGGATGCCATTCTCTTAAAATTTTGAAGTTTTTTTGGCTCTAGTGGGAGCTTTTACTATTGTGTTATTGTAGATTTGTAAAAGAACTATGTTACAATGATTTCTACTTCTCGTCTAGATATTGAAAGATTCAATGGATCTAGTTATGAAATGTGGAAACTAAAAATGGAGGATCTCCTTAAAGAGAGAGATCAATGGTTAGTTGTTTGTAATGAGACAAAGTCACCTACAATGATGTCAAATGAGGATTGGCCTAAGCTTGATAAGAAGGAAAGAGGGACCATAAGATTATGTCTTACTGATGTTGTTCTCTTGAATGTTTTAGATGAAAATACCGCATATAAATTGTGGAAGAGAATAGGTGATATCTATCAAACCAAAAGTATTACTAATAAGTTGTATCTGAAAAGATAATTGTATTCTTTAAAGATGAAAGATGGTGATTATGTTGCACATCATTTAAATGCTTTCAATTTGATTCTAAATTAGTTAGCATCTATAGATGTAAAGCTAGAAGATGAAGATAAATGAATTTTGTTACTTTTTTCTTTACCAAAGTCTTGGGAAAATCTAATTGTTGCTATTAGTGGTAGTAGTATAGATCCTAAGATGGACAATATAATTCCTACTCTCCTACTAGAGGAGATGGTGAGGAATTCTAAATTAGGATCCCAAGATGCCTTGTTTGTAAGAGGTAGGCCTAAGGAAAAGGAACCTTAAGGGAGACAAGAAAGGAAAGGGTAAGTCAAAAGGATGGTCTAAAACCCCTAGTAAGAGTAAGGTAAAGTGTTGGAACTGTGGGAAACTAGGACATGTAAAGAAGGATTGTAAGAACAAGAAAGAGAGTTATGATGCTTCTACAAAGAAATACTTGGATGACAATAATGATGCATTGATCATTTCATGTAAAATTTTTAGTGATGACTCTTGGCTTATTGATTCAGGTTGCTCCTATCATATGACTCCTAACAAGGAGTGGTTCACTAAGTATACAAAATATGATGGAGGCAATATCTTCTTTAGAAATAATAGCAAAAAAAATATTGTGGGAAAAGGAGCGTTAAAGTTATGTTTCAGTGATGGTAGGGTTAATACCCTTAATGATGTTTTACATATTCCAGGACTTGCTAGAAATCTTCTTTTTGTATCTAAGTTCAACGATTTTGGAATTCATGTGACATTTGATTAAGGTGGTTGCAAATTGGTGAAAGGGAATATGGTGGTTGCTAAAGGATCTCAGATTTGAACTTTTTTTAAGCTTAATACCTCCAATTTGAATAAATCAACCAATGTAACTGAAGCTGAAAATACATGTATGTTGTGACACCATATATTAGGCCACATTGGTGAAAAAGGTCTTAGGACCATTCTTAATAAGAAATTGGTTGACAATATTCTTGATTATAAAATTGGAAAAAATGATTTTTGTGAGTATTGTTTGTTTGGAAAGCAATCTAGATCTTCATTTCCTAAGGGAAAAAATAAAGCTAAGAGATTATTAGAGATTATTCACTTAGATGTTATGGGTCCTGTGGATATTGACTCTATTGGAAAATCTAGATATTATGTCACATTTATTGATGATGTCTCAAGATACACTTGGATCTATTTTATGCATAACCAATCTCATGTGTTCAATAAGTTTAAAGAATTTAAGGCTTTAGTTGAGAAAAAATCAGATCATAAGATAAAAGTGTTGAGATCAGATAATGGTGGTGAATATTGGTCTAAGGAATTTGATGATTATTGTAAGCATGCAGGAATTGTGAGACAAAAAACTACTCCATATACACCTCAACAAAATGAAGTAGCAAAAAGGATGAACTAAACCTTAATGGAAAGAGCTAGGAGTATGTTAAGTAGTTCTAAGCTAGATCGGTTCCTTTGGGCTGAGGCGTTATGTACTTCTTGTTATTTAATCAATAGATCTCCTAGTTCATCTATTGAAGATAAAACCCCTTATGAAATTTGGTTAGGTATGAAACCTAGTGTTGCACATTTAAGGATATTTGGTAGTGAGGATTTTGTTCATGTGCCTAAAGAAAAGCGGTCTAAGTTGGATCCAAAAGCATAGAAATGCATATTCATAGGTTATGGTGAAAATGTAAAAGGTTACAAGCTTTGGAATCATGTAACCCAAAAAAATACTTTATCTAGAGATGTGATTTTCAAGGAATTTAGAGCTTATATTGGAGAAGAAGAATAAAAGGAGAAGGATACTTCTCGAACAATGCATTTTGAGACAAAAACTAAGAAGCATGAAGATGCACATGTTGAAGAACAATTGGATGGATTGGATGAGGAGAGTTCATAGATTTCTGAGATAAATTCTCATGATAAGCATATTGAGGAACAAGAAGATCCTTCTTTGAGAAGATCCACAACACAATGAAATTTCGTTGATAGGTATAGCCCACTTGATTTTTGTTGTATATTTTCTTTAATGAGAACTAATGATGAACCTAGATCTTACAGGGAAGATTTTTCTTCATATGAGAACAAGCTTTTGTCACAATCTATGCACAAGGAAATGGATTCCTTGGATGCTTGTGAAACATGGGATCTTGAAATTTTTCCCAAAAGAAGAAAGGCCATTGGTTGTAAATGGATCTTTAAAAATAAAATTGGAGCAGATGGCAATCTTGAAAGGTACAAGGCTAGATTAGTAGCCTACAAGGGCTACTCCCAAAGAGAGGGAATTTACTTTAATGAAATCTTCTCTCCTGTTGCTAAATTAGTTTCTATTAGATTATTTTTATCCATTGTTGTTGCTTATGATTTTGAGATAGAGTAAATGGATGTGAAAACCACTTTCTTACATGGGATCTTGATGAGGAGATTTATATGAGGCAACCTGATGGTTTTGTTGTAAAAGGAAAAGAATATTTGGTTTGCAAGTTAAAGAGATCTTTATATGGATTGAAACAATCACCTAGAATGTGGTACCATAAGTTTGATGCTTTTTCATTAAAAATTGGTTGTGTTAGGAGTGAGGAAGATCATTGTGTTTACATAAAATGTATTGATGATCAACTTTTAATTATTATCTTGTATGTTGATGACATGTTGTTTATTGGTAATATCAAGGTAATGATCAAAGAATTTAAAGCACAAATCTCTAGCACATTTGAGATGAAAGATCTAGGGGTTGCAAAATATATTCTTGGTATGGAGATCAATTGATATAGAGGTAACATAAAGTTTTTCTTAAGTCAAAGCAACTAAGTTGATACTATTTTGAAACAGTTTAACATGCATGATAGTAAACCAATTAATATTCCTTTACTAGTTGGCACGAAGTTAAGTTTAGACATGAGTCCTAAATCTGATTTTGATCATGAGGAAATGTCTAAAATTCCATATGTTAGTGCAGTTGGTAGTTTGATGTATGCAATGGTCTGTATAAGACCAGATCTACCCCAAGCAGTGGGAGTTCTAAGTAGGTTTATGTCTAACCCTGGTAAAGAACATTGGACTTATGTTAAGAGGACATTTAGATATTTATGAGGTACTTCTAATTACTGTTTGGTTTATCATGGTGATAATGATATTGATATTATGCATAGATCATTGGACATGCATGGCTTTGTTGATTCAGATTGGGCAAGAGACCTAGATAGTTGGAGGTCGACAAGTGGCTATGTGTTTACTTTGTTTGGAGCTATGGTTAGTTGGATGAGTAAGAGGCAGCCCATGGTTGCTTTGTCCACCACAAAATAATATTACATGGCTAGTACACATGCTCTAAAGAGGTACAAAGATTACAAAGACTTGGGAAAGGTATTGGTTTTAATTGCAAGAAAATTAGACTTGAATGTGATAGTCAGAGTGCTATTTGTTTAGAAAAAAATTCTACGTATCATGCTCGTACTAATCATGTTGATGTTCAGTATCACTTTATGTGAGAAATGGTTGAGAGTGGGAAGGTATTGATTGAGAAAGTTGACATTTTGATCAATGCTATAGATTATCTTACGAAACCAGTTCCTATAGATAAGTTCTCTTGGTGCAGGAAGGCCATTGGCCTTGAGTAATGTGCTTGATTTATAATAATGATTCCTTGTTTAGAATAATTACAATGTATAATGTCAAGTGGGAGAATTTTAGGAATAGGATGCCATTTAATTGCAATCCTAAACATATTTCATGTATCTCCTAAATCCTTGGAAAGTGTTCCCCAACACTAAGATTAGAAAGAAATTAAATTCGAATGAAATGAATATGTAAATTAACATTTGTAATTATTCCTAAATTATAGGAACATGTGGGGACATCCAATATGAGTTCTTAAATAATAGGATCACATGGGGTTCCCACATGCAAGGTGGTGTAAACATCTAAAAATGGTCACATTAAATCAAGCTTGATAATTAATTAAATATGAATTATTTAATTAATTATCTAAAGTTATCTACATATAAATAAATTTAATTATTTATTTATATCGTTCACTTTCTAAATTCTTCTAATTTAATTAAATAAATATGTTTATTTAATTATTATCATCTTCTTCTTAATTAATTAAATAAATTTCATAATTTATTTATATTAATTATCACATTACTTTAAGTTTGAATTTTTAAATTCAACTAAAGGAATAATCTTCTAAACTCATTATTTCTAATTCTTCACTCCACATTTAATTAAATATTCTAAATATTTAATTAAATACTTTTCTCACTTCACACATAATTAAATATTTTAAATATTTAATTAACTTCATTTTTCATCTCTCACACATAATTAAATATTAATTATTTAATTATGGAAGCTTCTAAAATCCTTGTCACATCTAATTAAATGACTTAATTATTTAATTATAGGATTTATCCTCAACTATCAACTAACTCCTCATAAATGAAATGCACAAATAACAACTTTCCTTCATTTTTGAATGGAGAAGGTTGTGTAGGAGGAAACATTTCCCATTTTTCTCTCTAGCTTCCATCTTTCTCTCAACTTCCAAAATCTCTCACCGTTCATCTTGACAAGCTTGATTTCAACTGTCGATCTTTGTCAGCTAGAATTTTGCCTCCAAAACTCTATAAATATAGCCTCTTTGTGAGTTGAAAAGAATCCTAGATTTGGTGAATTTAGCGTGATTACTATAGTTTCATTTTATTCAACATTTAGCTATCTTGTTTTCTAAAGCATAGTATTTTAACTTCACAACATTTTAACTTCATAGCATCTTATCTTAATTATGTCATAATCATTTAGCAATAGACATGCATGTTGCATAATCTCGTTCTCTAAGTTGTCATTAAGCCAAGTTGTTTCTTACACCAACTGAGAGCCAGCAACTTACATTGAATCCTTGGAGATAAGAGGAAAATGGGACATTTTTGAAGGAGTTGTTTTAGAGTTTGTTTTATCTTTAAATTAGTTTCCTTTGATATAATGCCACATTGGTGTGTTGGTTTATCTTTTTAATTAATCCACATATTCACACACACATTTTTGGCGCCCATTGTGGGGCATGGATGCGCTATCCTAGATGCGTTATTTTTCCTAGCTTATGCACTAAACTAAGGCTCATATGTGCTAAAACATTTTTCTATGCGCTAAAACATAATGCAAAAATTCAAAAAAAAATCAAAATTCATCAAAATTTCACAAAGAAGGGTTGTATGATCTTACCGGAGGTCCATATGTTGTTGGTCATTGATGACGTCGACACCGCTTGAATCTGTGGCGCTCGTAATGGATCGGCATCTCGAATTCTTCTCTCGTAGAGCTCTATTTTCACCAAGTGTAAGTGTTCAAATGACAATGACTTTTACCTTTTTCCACCTTTTAAGGGGGTAAATGAGGTAGGGGTATTTTTATTTTCATCACGTGGAGCGCTATTTTGGTAGATAAATCGGCGAACCAACTTTAAATCTCTCAAAATCTTTGAATCATCATCAACATCTTCAAACTCTTGATTTATCTCCTGAGGGGGCATATAGCATCATCAGTCAATTTTTTGAAGTCAGGGGCAAAATTTTCGTTATTTGAATTTTCTTTGAAGCAATGCGTAAAATACATCACTTCAAAGAGGGGAAAAATGTATACATCTAAAAATGGTCACATTAAATCAAGCTTGATAATTAATTAAATATGAATTATTTAATTAATCTTCTAAATTCATCTACATATAAATAAATTTAATTATTTATTTCTATCATTCACTTTCTAAATTCTTTTAGGTTAATTAAATAAATAATTAGTATCATCTTCCTCTTAATTAATTAAATAAATTTCATAATTTATTTATATTAATTATCATGTTACTTTAAGTTTGAATTTTTAAATTCAAATAAATGAATATTCTTCTACACTCATTATTTTTAATTCTTCACTCCACATTTAATTAAATATTCTAAATATTTAATTAAACACTTTTCTCACTTCACACATAATTAAATATTAATTATTTAATTATGGAAGCTTCTAAAATCCTTGTCACGTATAATTAAATAACTTAATTATTTAATTATAGGATTTATCCTCAACTATCAACTAACTCCTCATAAATACAATGCACAAATGACAACTTTCTTTCATTTGTGAATGGAGAAGGTTGTGTAGGAGGAAACATTTCCCATTTTTCTCTTTAGCTTCCATCTTTCTCTCAACTTCCAAAATCTCTCACCGTTCATCTTGACAAGCTTGATTTCAACCATCGATCTTTGCCAACTAGACTTTTGCCTCCAAAACTCTATAAATATAGCCTCTTTGTGAGTTGAAAAGAATCCTAGATTTGGTGAATTTAGCATGATTACTATAGTTGCATTTTATTCAACATTTAGCAATCTTTTTTTTTAAAGCATAGCATTTTAACTTCACAACATTTTAACTTCATAGCATCTTAGCTTAATCATGTCATAATCATTTAGCAATAGACATGCATTTTGCATAATCTCATTCTCTAAGTTGTCATTCTGCCAAGCTGCTACTTACACCAACTAAGAGTCAGCAACTTACATCAAATCCTTGGAGATAGAGGACAATGGGACGTTTTTGAAGGAGTTGTTGTTTTAAAGTTTTTTTATCTATAAATTAGTTTCCTTTGATATAATGTCACATTGGTGTGTTGGTTTATCTTTTTAATTAATCCACATATTCACACACACAGGTGAAACCCACCTTGTTTCAATTAACTATTTGGAGGATTGATAACACTTCAGTAATCCATTTCTAGGTTCTTACAAAATAGGGATTGATATTTACAAGAGTGGAGTGGCACTATCAGTTCAATACCAGTTCAGTATTAGTTCAGTTCAGTTCAGTTTAGTTCAATTCAATTCAATTTAGTTATGGTTCAATTATCTTCAATTGCATGTAGTTATTTTGAGTTGACTTGACTAATGACTTCAGTTGCATGACATATAATAGGTGGATACCTTAAATTAAGTGGGGATGATCAATCATGCATAATTTTTGCATGAATTGATGGAGAGATATGTTTCAGTTAACCAAGATTTTCTTGGGCCCACCTTGGGCACCCAAGTTGGCATCTTTCAATTAACACCTTTTGCATGAGAAGATATTTACAAGGCTATGTCAAGTGGGTCCCATTATTGGGCGCCAAATTTGAGGTGGATTTTACAAGATATTTTTGTGACCAGAATTCAATTAAGTGTTCAGTTTGGGGCACCTAAATTGAAGAAGACTTTGGTTTGACTTTTGTTTACATGGTGGAATTCTACTTGCCAAATCTAGGTGTAGGTTTTTGAGAGGAGCTTTATGCTCTTATAATTTTCAACTCTTAGGATTTTACAATGCTCATTATTGTATATATATTGCAGCAAGTGCATAAGTGTTTCATGAGATTTTATTACAGGTTGTGAAGACGCATTGTTGAAGAAAAATGAAGCATATCAATCAAGGATTGATACAATGTTATTGTAATCTTATTCTAAGGTTAAATAATACAAGCACTATGGAGTTTTTTCTCGAAAGGGTTTCTCAACGTATATGTTGTGTCACTTCTATCTTTTTTCTACATTCTTCTACAATCTTCTATCTATTTCTACAAATAATAAAATTGATCTAAACAGATTAATCATGCACAAATAATTGTGACAAAGAATACTTAATTATATCTATAGTTACATAGTTTTACAAGTTTTAAGCTACAATTTTACCTTTATTTTCAATAATAATGGGGGTTATCAAGGTTTATCATGCTTTGGAATTATTTCTTGACATATATTCAATTATTTTATAAACAAGGTAGATCTACATTGCTTAGCTTGGATATCCCCATTAGTGATTATCTCATGTTTATTCTCCTTGATCTTGACACATTGATTGGTTGAAGGATTTTGACCTATGTAGGTCTTAAGGAACCTATAAAGTTTGGACCATATATATTTGGTTCATTTACTTTCCCATAGACATTGAATTATAGGGATAACAACTCTAGAGAGATTTTAGAAATTTTAAATCTTCTTTGGATTAGTAATATTCTTACATGATAGCCCTTGAAATTGGGTGGGGATGGTGTTAGGAGGATCTTGGGTAACATTAATGAACTTGAGGTTGGTGAGGCTATTTTAAACAATTCCAAAGGATAATGATATTGTATTGGGGGTGTTACAAGAGCCTTTGCATTTGCTTGGGCCATTTTTCTTAAGATCCTTTGCTAGTAGCCCTTGGATATTTTTTTCCATAATATTTTGATAGGTTTGTGACCATATGATTGATAAGATTTTGGGTTGGTTTTTAAAGATTTAGATAATGAACTAATGTAGGAGGAGGAGTATTTTATGGGATTTGGTTGATTTTGAAGTATTTTTTCCAAAATGGTGTTTTCCTTGCCAAGATTGGGATGCAGGTGATTTATGGGAATAATTTTGGTTCATGGGATGGATAGTAATAATATGTTATTGGTTTAATGGGTCTTGTTTGGTCATGGTTTAGTATGGATAATCTATAGAAATATGACCCATAACGATCTCATCAATGGTGTCTTGGTCAAAACCATAACCATCATCATAGGGATTATATTTTGGTTATTAACAAGACTATCATCATCATCATAAGGATCATATTTTATTTGGTTAGAAATATTGTCATCATCATCATAAATAATGAAGGTGTTCTCGGATTGGTTATAATAATAAAATTCATATAATTAAAGTGGATTGATCATCACCATGTCTCATGTGTTTGGGTTTTATATGAAGTCCTATCCTATTGAATGAGATGATACAATCAAGAGTTAATGATACTTATTGTAGGTTAGGATTTGGTTTTTAATTTTTTAATTGATTGGATTTGGATAATTTGAATGATTTAGGTTTTGATGACCTTAGGATTGAGATTGATTTTGGAAGCTCAAGGATGGGATTTTGGATTGAGTGATGATTGAGGAAAATGATTGACCTTTTGAGTAATGTTGGATTGATCGAGCTTTGATGATTAGTCTTGTGGGATAGGAAAATTTGGATCAAGTTAATGTGATGGGGATTGGGATTGGAACTATAAGTATTTATTGAATTTAAATTATTGATTATTTTTATTAAAGGGTGATCCCACAATACTGGTTTACAATTTTTGGCCAAACTGGACACTGAAATAATTTTTTCTAACTAAATCTTGACTTTCAGGCACCTATAGCGGCCAAACCATGAGGAATTTGAAGATGGTGCAAACTAGGGATTTGTGAAATTCTGTCTATAGATTCTAAATATAGTTTTTTTCAAAAAAAATGGAATCAGATTGCACTTCTTTTTCCATCTCCTTCGAAAACTAGTTTATTTCAGCAAACAATATTTTTAAGGAGTGACGCTCACCGTATACAACATAATTTTTTTTCCATGGAGGATAAAATTATAATTATTTTGAATTTAGATTTGTAACTCCGATATCTAGTGCTTCTAATTGGTCTCATAGTTTTTTATTGAATATTTTTTCCTTAATCAAGTTTCAAAGTCAAACCAATTACAATTTAGACATAGGTGGACCGTATACAACATAAAAAAAATTGTATGTATCAAAAATTTTTTTTTTTGTTGGATCAAGGACTTCAATAGCTTTTGCCCTCATATTTTTCAGTTTTTTTGTTTTGATAATCTACTATTTTTCCACATGTGCGGAACAAAGAGCTTGATTTTTGGTGAAAAACCTATGTTTAATAAAACTAAAAAATGAATACATACTAGAACCAAAACATATTAAAATTGTATTCATTGGATAGATCGTTTTGAGGATTACCATCAACTAGTTGGGTCTGTGAAGTATCCTCCATTTTCATCCTCAACCCGAGCTTCAAAGCACAAAATTTTGGACTTTTTGGGTACCTGAGGAGGGGAAGGGGGAGAAAGGGGGGAAAGGGGGGTTTGAGCGAACCCCCTCTCCACAATTGGCCTTTTTCCAAGAATGGTGGCCCCATCATTAAATGGGTTTGCTCGAACCCGGGTTCTAGTGAACCCTATTTTGGTTCGTTCGAACCAAATAGTTCATTCGAACCCCCAAAAGCAATTTTTTTTGCATGGGGTCATTTTTTCAACTTTTCCTTCCTCACTCGAATTGTAAACCACTTTTATGGATTTACCCTAAAAGGGATAATGAATCCCAAAGGTTGTTCATGAGGTGATTTCCTGAAGAAAATATTTGGGATGAATTTTGGGATGATGTTTTAAATTGATTAATACTTTGGAACCTATGAATTCTTGTAGAGTTCAAAGGATAGATTTGGAACGTAAGATGATTAAGAATCCCAAGGATAGGATATTAGTCCCTAAGGATGATTAAATGTACTAAATATAGATTAGATGATTTGATATAAGGGATTCAAATTGATATTTAAGATCCCAATGATTTTCCTTTGAATTTTAGAGTGTGGTGATTCTTAAGGGAATCAAAAGTTTTGAGTGGGGATTCATTTGATGTTCAAGGATGAACTAAGGATCTAAAGGATCACATTTGATTTTATTTTTAAATCTTGTGGGATTAATTTGGATGGTGGTTATGGAGTAAGACCCTAAATATTAGGATTGACTCTATGGATTAAGGTTTCAAAGGGGTTTATTGATGTGATGCTTAGGGAATGGAATAAATTTTGTATAGGTTTAGGTTTGATTTGGATGGTTTAGGAATGTTTGAAGGTTTAGATTGATTTAATTTGGTTTTTATATGTATTATTGTACCAAAATTTGCATTCCATGTCATGTATTATTTTACAAAAATTTGCATTCCATGTCATGTTTTTTGATGCACTAATTTCAAAAGGAAAATTCAAATTGAAAGATCCATCATTGGTAAAGTAAATGGGAAATATAACTTTATTGAAAGGATAAAAACCAAATGAAACTATAGAGACTAAGGATTTCAATGGATCAAGGAATCAAAGGATAAAGGATGTTGCAAATATAGATACTAAGGATAAAGGGATCAAATTTGGTAAAGTTTCCCAAGGCAACTAAATTTAATAGTATTATACATGTTAATGTAAATATCTGATGATAATTTATGAGAGAAAATGATATGCCATTCATAAACTATTAAAGTGAAAGATCACAATAAATCAATAGATATAACATGTTATTCATCATAGCTCAACCATTATAAAGTGATTATACACTCAAAATTTAAGTTTCAAAGTAGGAAAATATGCACAAAACAAAAACTATATGTTGAATATCTATTTTTTTATATAAAAGTGTAGAGTAATTGTGTATGAACATATAAAAAATTGCATTGGTTCCAACTCAAAATAGTATTTACAAAATTTGGCATATGCCATCTCAAGGTCTATTTACAATGTATATCTCAAATAGCTATGCCAAGTCAAGAAAATCCTAAACTTGTGGAGGATCATCAAAATGTAGCCTCTTTGCACCACCTGATGGATGGGAAGTTGGTTGCATAATAAAAATTTGAACCACAAATTAGATTAATTAGCTCAATGGTAAATAACTTAGAATACTAAATAGAAACTTATCTACTATTTTTTATAACTTTCAAAGTAACATCTAATCACTATACTAAACTATAATTTCTCAAAAATATTAATTAACTCAAGCCTTTAATTTTTTGTTGACAAACATTCAACAAATGATGGTCCCTTGGGACGATCAAGAGTCCTATCATAATGAAATGGTAGAGGATCCACATATGTGGATAGGGGAATACTCTATAAGAAGAAAAATAAAATTGACACTTTTAATATAGAATTGTGAAAAAACAAACATAAACTAAACATATATCTACATATATATCTAGAAACTTATATATCTACTAGATATAAAAAACCATATACCTGAATCGATGATGCAACTAAGATTTTTTGAGAACTTGTCATAGATGTAGTTACATCAACTTCCTATACATTAACATGACAGGAATGTAAGACTACAAATGTATTTACATATAATTAAACTATTAATTCAATTAAAATTTAGTTCAATTACCTTGATTCTACTTATTTTACAAATGACGGTCTCCGAGGAAGATCAAGTGTTTTAGTATATGACATGATAAAAGGTGTCCCATCACTTACATCTCGAGTACACTACAAAAGTAAAATAAGATAAAGATATAAATTAGTATGTATTTAATTAATCACAATTTAAATGATATGCATACAATAAAAATGTTTTACATGTACAAAAAAATATACCATGTTTAGGAAAAATTCAATACCCAAAAGAGTAGCATGATTTACTTCTCTAATCTCATCCTTGGTCATCAACTGTTCATTCCCACTTAAATATACATTAGTAATGTACTATTTTTTATAATAATTTTAAATGAAATGCACTATGAAATAAATTTAAGTCTTGCATATACATAAGATTGTTGTTGTTTCTCCTCATATCCAACTATGGATGGATCTCCATTTGTTCTTCCCTCACACATATTTGTGTATGTAGTACACATTGGTACCGCATCTCTTCTAGGTGTCACACCATGCACCTCATACTCAGTTATGTCTAGAGGAGGCTCAGCAGTATCTCCCATATGACCTAGACACATATGATTGCACATACTACAATGATGAGGCACACAAATATGTCTAGATGTCGCTGCTCCACCAACATCAAACAAACCACCAGGATTATCACTATCTTGTAGCTGGGAAAACTTTGAAGATTGTGTAATCAAATGGCCAGTCAAAGAGTGTATAGCCAAGAGACTATGAATTGTTGCATCTGCAACAATGTATGGATGGGCTAATCGAGGTGGTGGAGGAATATGAGGAGGGGAACATATGGAACTTTCATGTGACACATTGCCCCAGGTATTCCTTGGGGAATTCCTATACCTACTCCTTGAAAATGTCTAAAATAAAATTAGTTCACATGTTTGCCTAAAACAATCTCCACATATAATTTGTGAAGAAAATAAAGAGGGGCATCAAGATTTTTTTTGGGTGTTTTATCAAACACCATCCACCAATAATCCCAAATTTTTCTTGTTATGCCTCCATGTGTGTACCATTTTATAAAAAATTTGGGTTTATGTAAAGAAACAGGTTGTCTAGTTTTTGGATTCACAAAATATTAGGCTATTTCAGCTTTAGATATTTCAAAATTTTTAACCTCATCATAGCTCAAACTGTTACCATATTGTAACATATTTGTTTCTCTCCACTCTTGAAATGAAGTATGTTTCCTTGTGATGTCTTTCACATGACTTATTATGACCTTTATATTAGGTGATTGAATATAAATGAGGGTGGTGACAGTATCTCTCAGCAATGTTCTTTAATTTGAAACAACCACATTTATCTCAATTAAATCCTAAATTGGAGGACTTGGTAGAGGGTTTGGTGGAGATTTTTCTTTATCAATTTCTTCTACCATTTAAACCCTGTTTAAAATTAAAATTTTAAAATTAACAAAAATTTAAACTAATTACTAAAATTTATTAAAAACCTAATATATGTGCCAAAAAATCAAAGAAAACAATTAAAATGATGAAAAACACAAAGAAAATGAGTTACCTCACTTTCTAATGCTAAAATTTGAAGGCAAATTATTATTTTTTTATGAAATTGGACAAAACAGATATCAGTTCTGAATGGATATCCATTTTTTCTACTCTACTTGCATGTCATTGCCCATAGTTCGATTGTCACAATACATAAAAAGGAAACATTTTTTACATAGAGCTCTCTGAAATGAATATTTATTTTAGAGAGCCTTTTTTTTAAATATTTGATATATGCCAAGCCTTGACCCCAGTATTATATTTGATAGTAAGGGGTGGGAGGCCATAATATTAATATTATTTTATTATTATATTAATATATATAATATATTATATTATATAATATAATAATAATAATAATACTATTATTATATAATATATAATACGTAATGATATAATAATATACTATTATATATTATAAATATTATAATATTATGATATCATATATATTAAGAATATTATATATATATATATTTGGTGAAAGTGGTAAGCCACTATAATATATTAAATATATAAATAAGATAGTACAAAATTATGGTTCTGAGGAGCATACCGGCAAGAAAGAACCAGTAAGAAAACCTTTGGTTATAGCTCGAAAAGATAAAGCTACGTGCTTACAACCTACATGTTAATAGTTCAAAATTCAACATTCTATTAACAAAACACCAAATAGCTAAAAAATCAAAAATTAGCTTTTTCTCTGCAAAACACTTTGATTTCTATCCTTAAATGATCATATTAAAACCCCTAATAGTTGATAATTCAAAATTCAACTCTTTCTTTTCTAAACACTATAATTTATATCCCAAAATGATCATATTAAAACCCTTATTGATGACCCAAAAATATTACATATAATCCCTTTGAAAATTACCACAGAAAACCCACTAACATTACTAATTACCAAATGACCCAACAACTGAATTTTCATCCATTCCCTCTACCAGTTGCAAAACTCTTTCATAAACCCTTCTTTCTCCAACTTGTGCTCTTGGAATTTGAAAAAGAGAGACCCATCTTGCATTGACACCATTTGAATTTACATGATTTTTGTTTGCAGCTTGATCATGGACACTTGGAACATGACTTGGAGCTCAAGCCGATTGAACCTAAGCATGAATTTGAACTGAGTAGATTGAACATGAACATTTTGAGCCTTGTCCTGAGTTGGAGCAAGGGAATTTACTCTAATTACAAACTGTGGCTCATGGGGATCGAAGCTTGCTCTCAAAGGAAAGCAAGAGAATAATATTTTTCCTTTATCTCATATTCCATCACCGATCATATGCTTCGTCAATTCTTCCTCAAAGCACGCAACAAGACATTATCATTCTTGTACTGCAGAGTGAGTCTAATGACGTCAAAAATATCCTCAAAGCCTTGGAACCTTTGAACAAAATCTCTATGGAATAACCCACCAATAAACCCTTCTTCAGAGAAGTTGTATTGTTGGACTACTCGAAGGATAGCATTGTCAAGCAAGAATTGAAACCTGACAAACTTTCTAGCCAATTCTTCAATTTCATTCAAGGACTGTATCAAATCCAACATATTGGAGAGAAGGATGGAAATCACCTGGGATGGAAAGATAAGGCGTCGAGCATGAGGGATGGTAACTTCAATTCCCAAAATTATGCGGATAAATTCTTCTACCCGTGCATTATCTACCCTAAACATCATTTTGAGAGCATCATGTGTGATGTATTCTTTAATCGGCTTCTCCCACAATTTGACTAGTAAAGAAGCCTTGAGATTCCATGGATGAAGAGCCATACTTCAATAGAGTATTATCGCTTCCAATTACCTGTAAAAAACAACACTTTCTACTACCTGCTTATTGTGAGAATGATTTATGAAAATGAAACTAGAGGTCACCTTTTTAAAAATGACTTCTGCTTAAAGAATGATGTCTTCTCATAATGAAGAGAAATGTGAAGGACAAAAAAATTAAAACTGCTCTACACCCTTAAATGTCAGCTCGTGTAAACCGGAAGTCGAGATATCTAGTGGCGATAATCGCACTATTGATCATGATTAAAATGTACTTTAATGATATAAAAAAGCAAGGTGACTAACGGTAATGAAATGATGTGATTGAATTGGTATATTTCCAACTTCATCAGGTGGTAAGAAAATGTCCTTGTGACTAGTGCGAGTAGATATTTGAATTTTAAAACATCATTATTGCTTTCGACCTCTACCATGTGAATTAATTCCAAATCACATCTTACTTTTCATGACTTGTCCATGGTGGAAGCAATGTTGCTGGCAACAAAATAGAATTATACTCTTTTTAATGATGGTGAAACAAATAAAATCATCTCTAAAAAGTATGCTCTGGACGTTAGTGCTAGGAAACTCTCTCTTTACTTATAATTTCCTTCAGTTGAGGAAAATCCTCCAGATCTAGATTATTTTCCAAGAAAAATAATTTTGTTCTATCACAACCCAAATTAGCTACGTAATCTGCTAAATTGCTACCCTCTCTATATACATGAGAAATATGGTAACTCTCAAAATATTCTAACAATTTCCAAACAATCTACAAAACATATCTAATATACCAATTGAAACATGATTTCTCTTTGCAAGCATTTATTATTATCAGAGAATCGCCTTCTATATGGATGGTTTTAATTTGAAGATGTTTTGCAAGTAGCAAACCTTGAAGAAGCGCTAAATATTATGTCATATTATTGGTTCCTAGAGGAAGAATTATTTCTTTTTTTACTTTAACAACACCTTTTGAGTCCTAAATAAAAATACCTACTCTCAATGTGCCTAGATTGCCTCTAGATGCACCATCAAAGTTTAGTTTATAAAACCATCCAATGGTGGTGACCATTTAATTGTACCTCTATCTAATTTTGATTTATGGGGTTGCTTCATGCTTTGTTTAAAAGGTAGCATTATACTTTTCCAATTTTTCATGATGCTATTATCCCAAGATGAAAAAATTGCTCCCACATTTTTATGGTCCTGAACCCACGAGTTTACCACCTTTGAAATTGATTTTTCAATCAAAACATGAACTATATGTGAGGAAGATGGGGATTTTCTAAATATGTGTTTGTTTCTCTCCCACCATATGGCCCATACCACTAATGCTGGTATAGCTTTCCATATGCATGAAAAGAATGAATTCTTATATAATACAAGCCAAACATAAAATAAATCCCATATTTTGTTTGGTAAGGGAGAATAATAATTTAGTTTCTCCAACACAAATAACCAACATGATTGAGAAAAAAGACATTGTAGGAATAAGTGGTCATGGTCTTCAAAAAATTGATTACATAAATTACATCTGAAGGGTTCCATGATTCCCAACTTGGTTAATCTGTCACTTGTTAAGGCTCTCTTTCTCATTACTAACCATGCAAAGTTGTCAGCCTTTGAAAAAACAACACTATTCCAGAAAAACACATATGCCCTATGAGATTGAGAGGAATCATCCTTGGTAAGGATTTCCTTGTAACCTTTTTTGATTGAATAAGAACTATATTTGGATGGTGCCCATATTATCCTATCAACTTTCCTTGATAAAAATATTACTCTGTTGTTTATGAGTTGTGCCAATAGATCTTGTTGACTTTTAGGTATTTTTTCTATGCATAAGTCTTTCCAAATCACTCTCCCTAAAGGTGAATCAACTTATTTAACATAATCTATCAACTTAGTTCCCCATATTTGAGAAAACACTAGAATTGTTGATTGTAGTTCTTGACAATTTTCCAATGGTGGATGACCATTACATGAGCTTTTTCAAAATTTAGCTTCATCTCCTTTATTGAACTCCCATGAGATATATGATTTAATCACCTTTTTTCAAGAGTTCATGAAGTTCCACATCACATATCCTTGTGGGGGATTGGCCATCGTGAAAATTCTCTTGGGATCTTGACTCTCAAGATATTTGGCCCTCATTAAAGAGCACCATTTCGATTCTAGATTACTATACATTTTCCAAATAAGTTTCCCACCAAATACTTGGTTGCATTTTGATATTTCATGTAGGCCCACTCCTCCTTTTTGTTTTTTTGATACCATATTGTCTAATGATATTAAGAGAATTCTTTTTCTTCATTCGTGTTTCCTCTCCAAAGAAAGCTTCTTCTTAATTTTTGAAATTGGTCTACTACTGAACTAGGAGCCTTTAACACTGAAATGAAATAATTGGAAATTATAGAAAGGAAAATTTGTATTAGGAGAATCCGACCTAAGAAAGATAGCCATCGAGCTTTCCATGCACAAATTCTCTGTTTTATTCTTTCAATGACCTTAGTCCAATAATCTGGCTATTTTTTTCCCATGAATAATGGGATACCTAGATATTTGCAAGGAAGTTCCACTTCTTGAAAACCCAAAGTTTTGATAATCCTCCTTTTTATAGCAAACCTAGTATTGAATACATAGATTTTTGACTTTTGTGTGTTAATTTTTTGCCCAACTACCTGTGAATATTTATCCAAAACTTCCTTTATTTGAATTACCTCTGAAATGATTTATTTACCATGTCATATGGTGTCATCTACAAATAGATTATGAGTAACTGATATTTCTATTTATGGAATATGAATTCCTTGCCATAGGCCCTTGGAATTCTTCTCTTGTATAGCCCTGATTAACGCTTCTGCCATAATTATAAAGAGAAAGGGTGACAATGGGTCACCTTGTCTTACACCTTGTGTAGCCTTAAAGAATCCACAAGGAGAGCCATTAATTATAACTAAGAAGTGGGAACCTGATATACATGATAAGATTCACTTACATCATTTCTTGCTAAAACCAAACTTACCAAGAACTTTGATGAGAAAATCCCAATCCACCCTGTCGTAAGCTTTCATCATATTTAATTTTATAATGAAAGATGGTAACTGGTTTGTTTTAAGGGAATGAATAACTTCGTGAGCCACTAATTCCCCTTCTAAAATTTCTCTCCTCGGGACAAATCCTCCTTGCTCCTGAGATATAATCTTTTGAATGAGAGGTTGTAATCTTAGATAGATTACCTTTGTAAATATCTTATATATTGTGTTACATAGTGAAATGGGCCTAAAATATACAAAGGTTTTGGGCTCTTTTAATTTTGGGAGAACAACTATATTTGTGGCATTGAAATGCTTCAACATTGTTCCTGATCTGTGTGATTCCTCCAAGGCACAAAGTAATTCATAACCCAATGCATCCCAGCACTTCTGAAAGAATAATGTTGTAAAACCATCTGGCCCTAGGGCCTTATCTAGGGATATTGAGAAGACCACTCTCCTTAGCTCTTCTAATGTAAATGGTTTAAGAAAATAATCATTGTCACTTTGGTAAAAGGATAGAGCTGATATATATCTATTATTACTATTATTATGAATATATAATAACATATAATAATATTATTACTATTATTATATAATATATAATAATTTAATAATTTTATTATTATATATTATAATAATTATAATACATGACTCATTCTACAAATTCTCTAATATATTATAAAATAAAGGATAATCATTCTCTACAAGGAACATATATCCATATAAAGAGATGGCACAAGAGGAGTGAAAATATGCAGCGGGCGGTTGGGTTGACGAAGCAGATAATGAATGGTCAATGAAGGATGGAAGATTCTTCAGTGCAAAAAGGTAGGAGAGAAGATTCAATAATGAGGCTTGGTCATGGTTCAAAAATTCAAATTGGTCATATGCGTGTTAAAGGGAGCATGATCGAGATTGGCAAGATGGCAGTGATAGGCACTAGAATGGACATAATCAAGATGAGAGGTGGAAAAGATGAGAGGAAGGTGAGAATAAATCAAGAAACTAGAATGGATGGTAAGGGAACTTCCAAGATGGAATTAAGAATGATCGTGGTTGGAAGGAGCACCATGGCTTGCCAACAATATTTCCTCCTAGAGGTATGAATTGGAATGGAGGCTTGGACTAGCAAAGAAGATAAGGAAAAAATGCAAGAGTAAGGAATTGGAATGGTTTGCATCATCAAAATGATATTTGGGAGCGTTGGCCAAGGAAGTGGGAGGCTGGTGATAATTAGCATGATGCAGGAAACTCACACAACCGAGTGGAAGCATCAAAAGATGGGGGCAAGAAGGATGTCGAGGACACAAATTTTACTAAGGATCAAGGTAACCCTAAACCTACTTTAAGGAAAGCCTCCATTTGTCTTGAAAAAATAAATCTATAGAAAATATAATAAGTAGATTAAAGGATGTGGGATTATTTTTAAAATGGGGGGGTTGGCCTGTAGAGGCTAAACTAAGGTATTGGTGTGAGAATAATTGGAGCCGACGGGTGCAATTAAAATTGCTCTCAAATGGCTTCTTTATGATTGAGTTTCCATCGACACAAATTAAGAAGGATATTTTGAGATATGGATCCTACACCATGGATCCAAAGGGAAAAGGGGCCCGAAAAATAATAAATAGAAATTGGAAATTGTTGGTAATGCTAAAGGCCAAAGGAAATTAAAATCTAGGAAGAATATCCTTCTTCTCAAGGAGAAATGAAGATCATAAATTGGAATGTTAGGGGTGTAAATGCCCCTAACAAACGGTGTATGGTCAAGCACCAAATTGACCAAGCAAAGATAGACATAGTACTATTGCAAAAAAACAAAGTGGAGCATAGAGCAGAGTGAAAAAAGATTAAAAATCTGGAAGGGATGGCAAGGTGCTTTTGTTGAAGCTAAAGGGGCTTTTAGGGGGTTAGGATTTGTGTGGGATCTTCTGATAGTGAAAGGGGAAAGGATTTAAGAGAATCAAAATTTGAAGCTATTGAAAATTAGAATATTTTAGACGAACCTATATTTCTTCTTGTTCAATGTATATGGTCCAATATACACAATTAGCAAAAGGGAGGTTTGGGCAAAAATAAATGATAATTTGCATAATTTTTCCGATGAGCTTGTGTTGGTTGTAGGAGATTTCAATGTAACCCTTGATAATTCAAATAAAAAATGTGGAATCCGGCATATTTCCTGGATTCAATTGAATTTTCAAGAATTTGTGGAGCAGAATGTGTTGAAGGTTGTAAAACCAGTAAATGGTTGGTTTAAATGGACTAATCAAAGGAAAAGGTTCACCAAGATTGCTGAAAGGTTAGATAGGTTTATGCTCTGTGGGGATTGGGAAGATTGGGTGGTAGCCATGATGCATTGGTTCTCCCCTTCAACGGCTCTAATCACTTCTTGATTCAATTTCAAGCTATCTTGGGGGATGCTCCAAAATGGTGCCCTTTTAAATTCAAAAATATGTAGCTTAGAGATGAAGGATTGAATGAGTTAGTTAAAACTTGGTGGAATGAAGTAAAATTGGGGAACCACTCTAGGCTATATCAACTAAGTAAAAAAAACTTAATTATGTAAAGCATAAATTGAAGGATTGAAACAAACCCCATTTAAAGAATTTTTTTCAGGAAAGGGATAGGATTGAAGAAAAGCTTGAGGATCTGAAAAAGGTGGTCATTGACAAAGGCATAAGTCCAGATGAGTATGAGAAGGATAAGGAGCTAAAGTAGGCACTTAATGATATTTTGGCAAGAGAAGAAATCTACTGGAGACAAAAGTCAAGGGAAACCTAGCTTAAATAAGGAGACACAAACACCAAATATTTTCATAAAATGGAAATAGGTACCAGGAGCATAAACGGGATAGCTAAATTTAAAAAGGAGGATGGAAGCATGGCAAGGATGACAGAGGAAATCAATAGAGAATTTTTTTGCTACTTTGAAGCCTTGTTAAATAAAAATATCGATCCTCATGTAGTGGACAAAGAGATGATATTGGGTAATATTCCTAAAATAATCAATCAAGAGAAAAACAAAATATTACATAAAGAAGTGACACTAGAGGAAGTTAAGAAGAAAACCTTCCAACTTAGCCTATACAAAGCACCAAGGTCGGATGAATTCGCTGTTAGGTTCTTTCAACATTTTTGGGATATTATAGGATTGGATCTATGGTAAGTTTGGAGGAGTCAAGGAAGAAGTCCACAATGTTGGGTGCTATGAATCACACCTTCCTAACTTTAATTTCGATGAAGAAAGGTGCAATGGATATGGGTGACTTCTGCCCCATAGCATTGTGCAATACGATGTATAAAATTGTTACCAAGTTAATGGCCAATAGACTGAAAGAGGTCCTACCTAAGATAATTTCTCTAGAACAAAGCAGATTTTCCCCCGAAAGATCAATTGTTGAAGGAATAATAATTTATCATGAAGCCATCCATTCAGCTAGGAAGAAGTGATGAGAAATTTTGGATTTTATGAGAAGTGGATAGCATGGCTCAAGGGTTGTATTACAACACCAAAATATTTGATAATGGTTAATGGATCACCACAAGGTTTCTTCACCACAACCAAAGGATTAAGGAAATGTGATATGATCTCATCATTTCTCTTCATTGTAATGGTGGAGGCTCTGGGGAGGAATATAGCTAGATTGAGAGAAGAAGTAAGATGGGTGGGAATGAAAATTGTGTAGGGTATTGAGGTGGTCATGCATTACCAATTTTTTGATGATATGATACTGTTTAGGGAAACTTAGAGACAAGAAGCAAGATTGATAAAAAAATACATTGGACTCTTACTGCAAAGCATTGGGGAAAGGAATGAATTAGAAAAAATCAGAGGTTTTATTTTTAAATACATAGATTGGAGTGAAAAGGGATGTGGCTCGTATTCTTGGGTTGCGGATTGTAAAATTTCTAGGGAGATTTTTGGGAATGCATTTGTTTATTGGAGTAAATAAGAATTCCTATTGGGAATAATTGTTTGAGGGTTGACAGCAAAGATGGAAGCTTGGAAAGGGAAGTGGTTGTCTTCGGTCGGCAAGATTCTGATGTTGAAATCAGTATTATCTACAATCCCAATATATTACATGCCATGTCTGAAAATTCCAAAGGCTATTGAAGGTAAATTAGTGCAAATCATGAGAAAATTGTTTTGGAATGGACCTATTAATCAACAAAAAATCTCACTTATTGTGTGGGACAAGATATGCTTGCCAAAAGGTTTCGGGGGTGTGGGTATCAGGTAGCTTGCTACAATGAATTTAGAAATTGATACAAAACTTGTATGTAGTCTCTACACAAAAGGGGAGCAGAATTGGGTTCATGATTTAAGAAAGAAATACTTAGATAGTGATCACCCAGATAGAATCCTAACTATGATGAACCCTCCTTGGGGATCTACAATCTAGAAATTCATACTAGAGAGTAGAAACATCATCAGAAAACATATCACCTGAGATATCAAGGATAGGAGGAGTTTTGCATTTTGGTTAGACTCATGGGAAGGATATGCCCCTTTGGTTGTATTAGAGAATATGGAAGATATCCAAGTACTTGTAATAAGAGAGTGGGGGTTGAAGGTGAGTGATTATAGCAAGAAGAAATATGAAAATGACCAACATGCCTGGAAGTGGTGTTCGTTGGAGGAATTAAGGGCCTTGGAAGATCATAAAAGAGAGTTAAAGAAATTATTGGAGAACAAGGTGTTGATTCCTTCGACAAATGAAGAATTCATAAGATGGTATGGCTTGAAGTCGAGAGAGTACAAGGTAAAGATGGGTTATAAAGTCAAAGAAGCTACAATAGAGTAGAATTTTCCAACAAACCTATTTTGTAACAAGGTGTGCCTTCCAAAAGTAGGGGTATTTACTTGGATGATGCTACAAAAGAAGATTTTGATAGTAGAGAGATTGAAGAAGTTGGGTATTCAAGATCCTAGTAGATGTGTGCTATGTAAGTTATAGGATGAAGATACTAATCATATATTCCTAACTTGCCCCTATGCAGAACAATGTTGAAAAACATTCATGAAAAAACTAAATTGGGCAAGTCTGATACCTCTAGACATTCGAGAATAATTCCTAATGTGGTCAAAGTGGAGAAATAAGTCAGTGTTTGTATGCATATGGAAAATAATATCGTCCTCTATCATATGTGAAATATGGAAGGAGTGGAATAAAAGAATCTTTCAAGATAAGGAGATGGACATTCAGGAATTGATAGGAAAAATTAAAGGGGTGGTTGTCAAGCTAGTGCACAATGCAGTATGTAGCATGAATAGTAGGAAGAGTTTCTTTAGTGGTTGGGATGACAATATGATAAAATAATTTAAGGGACTAAATATTCTCCTCATTAATGGGGTTTGAAGGTTTTGGTTCCCAAATCAATAGGTTACAAAACCTAAAAGTATGCCAATATTTATAATTAGGTTTTGTTGTGCCTATAACACACATGCACCATTTGGACCAGGGACCCCCTCTT
Source organism: Sequoiadendron giganteum (assembly GCA_007115665.2). NCBI lineage: Eukaryota > Viridiplantae > Streptophyta > Pinopsida > Cupressales > Cupressaceae > Sequoiadendron > Sequoiadendron giganteum. The sequence goes on along the minus strand of CM021106.1, from coordinate 330,634,928 downwards.
TCCTTTTTCTCTTTGTTAGGTCATTTTTTCCTTTTCCTCATTTTGTGTGCCCCTATTTCTGAACTTAAAATGGTCACATGTAGTAAAGCCATCAAAATCATTTTGACCAAAATCACCTACCCAAAATTTGCTAAGTCTTGGGCAAGGGCAGAGCTTGGCCTGTGGGTTTCTGCCTTCCTTTTGCCCCTCCATCCATCAATCATTGTAGACTCTCAGTTGAGGGTCAACCCATGTTGACCTCTGTCATTGCTTCACCACTAAATAGTGGCTGACCCAAAGCTTCCACCTACATGGCGGGTCCTACACTTGCCTTGGTTGTCTAGGTCTTTACCAAAAATCTAACTTAGCATGGGTTTCCACACCTAACCAATCAAGATCTCACCGTACTAGAAATAAATGCATGCTATTAATGTCATTTTTTCTATAAAAGGGGGGAAACTCACCTATCATTTTCACCCCAACAATTTGAATTTTTAGAGAAGACCAGGATCTTGCCCATGTGAGCTTCCAACAAATCTGAATCGATTTTTTCTCTAGATTTTTGCGTATTTTTGAGGCAAGTCCATGATTGTTTACACTAGGTGTTCTTGAAACGTTTCTTTTACTAGTTAGGGTTTTGAAAATGCTAAAAATATACATAAATCAAATCGGGTTAAACATAGTGCCCCATCAAGCCTACTCAAACCTTCAGCCTATCTTTTGAAAATTTCCCCAACATTCAAATCATTTAGTGTCAGCCCCAAATTATGAAATTGTGCCTATGTAGAATACCGTTCTACCATGGCCATTCATCGCATGATGAGGAGTTCACTGCAGCCCACACCATCACCCCTACCATCCCTATTAACATTTTAAAATCCTAGAGAAAACAGCTAAGTTATCGACCCTATGTGAGAATACCCATGTGGGATTTTGCCTATGGGTAGCCACTATCCTATCATCGTTAATTAGCGGTCGAGCCCTAACACCTTCCTGCAAGAAGGGGCCTGCCTTCATCGTTGTTGTTGAATGAACCAAACATGACACTCGATGAAATTTTCCAAGTCTTAGCTATCTTGTGGGTCGTTGTGTACGACTCACTATCACCTAATCATCATTACTTAATAGAGAAATTAGTGTGTTGTCTCGTAGTGCGGACCTCGCACCACCTATTGCCCTTCAACTTCATAATATTTTGAGCAAAGTGCCAAGTCTAAATGTTCCTATAGGTCTGCCTATGTAGATCGATGGCTACGAACCATCGTCCACTCATGGTTGTTCCTTAACGAAAATCATTTAACAGCGACCCGACAGTTTGCTTTCGCACTCTAGAGATTGATCGAACTTCAAGGCATAATTCCCAATTTCCAAGACCTCCACAGGTTCCACAATGTGGAACTCCACATGCGGGTCACCATCTCCTAAACATCATTACTTAACAGTTGAGCTCTAGCATCTTTCCATCTCACAACATCCACACCCATTTGACTCGCAAGATCACCAAAGCTTCAACTAACGACTTCAGTATCTCATGGTCAATTTTTGCACGTGCCTAATCATGTTATGAGGGATTCACCTATACAACTAACTATGCAAAAATTTGTGTGTAGGTGGCTGCCTACAGGATTTCGTGACCCTAGAGTCATTCTACTCCTAACTGCTCCCAACGACTTCCATCTAAGGTAAACCCACACCCCTGAACCCACACTTGTATAAATGATCCAAACGAACCTAGAAAAGTGAATGATGATGAATTTTATGGTCTTTTAAAGATGTATAAATGGATCTAACAATTGATTTGCAGGGTCTGATTGACACTTTCCCTAATTTACATATAAATTCACTTACTACATCTTTGCATGTAGGATTTATGGAACATATTGCAGGGCCATCAGAGAAGTCTGTACAAAATATTAACAAGGGAAAGAAGCCTACTTGTACCTCGAGGGAAAAAGAAGAAAAGGAACAAATGAAGTATGTGTTTCATGGGGTGGAGCACACTTCAAAGATCACTTCCAACTAGGAGACAATCTCACACTAACCTTGGGCATGTCAGTATAGATGAATTCATATAGAGGGTTATGATTAACCCTAGAACAGAAAGGGCCCTACAGATCAAAGCAAGTGATCTTGCAAAGGCACCCAGTTTCCCTCCCATTAATTGCTCTAGATCTAGTCATGGCCTATCGGGAGTGTTATCACTCCAATAGGAAAGTAATTGATCAATACGGAAGAATATTGGCAGACTTGTCTACCAAGTCTTTTAGTAGGACATCTGGCATCCTATTTTTTGATGAGATGGAAAAAGTAGAGGAGTTTGCTAACCAGGTATGGCAACAGGATCCCCTCGGATGTAAAAGAACGATCAACCAGAATTGGTTGAAGGATAAGAGGCCAAGTGTTGTAAGGGTTCCTCAAACATTGTACAAGAGTGATTTCTTTGAAGAACATGATGACCTGGTCACACTCTTGAGTTGAGTAATGGACTTTCCTACCACCACATTCTTTGAAAATTGGATGTTCTACTTTATGGAAGAGATATTTGAGGGAAAAAATAGCTTCCACTAGGCAAAGATGATAAGAAACAACATTCAAAACCAACTCATGGAGGTAAAGAAGACTTCTCTCTTCTATATGACTTCATATCTATTCTACCTCCTAGCGGAAAAGTTCCCATATAAAGGATTATTCTATGCGGGAGAACTGGGAACCAAGAAGGGGAAATTAAAGGTATATGACTGTTATCCTCAACTCTAATACAAAAACTTCAAAAGGGAGTATATAAGGGTAAATGATGCCTTCATTGGGAATATATAAAAATATTGGGAGGAAAATTTTAGAGAAGGGTTTCACATAGAACGAAGGCACTTTTGAGGGGTTTTGGATATATGTTTATCCAATTCCTAAAGTTCACATACATCAGTGTTGAGGGATTCTCAGGAAGACCTTACAAATTGTCATGCTACCCCAATGATAGAATCATCATGTTGGAGATCACCAAGAAGCTCCAAACTTCCCACACCTTGTTAAGTAGCAAACATAGAGTTGGGATCCCATATCCCTTAACACTTGGACAAGGAATGTACTCCTGCCCTGCTACGCCAAGCACTCTAAGAAGGAATTGGAAGGAACACGAACAGGGGGAATTTTGATCCCCATGGAAAATTGAAGAGGTTTGTTGGAAGGCAGTATTCCCATCACCCCCACATTTAATATTTCAAGGTGAATTGTGACGATGACAAAGAGGTTCAAAGGCACCACTAAACAGGAATGATCATCACATTTGTAAAGTCAATTAATTTGTTCTGGGTACCAGACCAAGGTATTGATGAAAACACTATATATGAAAGATATAATTCCTTGGTCAACATCCCATTGTCAATAATAGACTAGGTTGAAGAAGAGGTCACCGACCTTGGTGTTCACACCCATCCTATAGAACACAGAATCGGGCAGTGGTTGGATGACCAGATTTCTCAATTGAAGGATCAGGGTGCTGAGCTCACATATGGGGAGCTCAAAGATGAAATAGATAGTGAAATAGATAGTGGTGTTATTGCAGTTTCCTCAAGAAAAGGTCCCAAGTCTCCACCCATCACAATATCTAAGAAGAGGAAGGAGGCACCTGAACATAAGCCCAAGCATAAGGTTTATACAAGGAAATCAACAAAAAGGCAGCCACTACCAAAGAAGGGGAGAACCAGAAACTTTGTGCTAGAAATGCCTACTATTCAAGAGGAAGAACCCCAATGTGCAGAAGAAGAGATTGATCGGCCTCACTCACCACCACTGACCACTTCCATTTTTGTGACAATTGTTGTTTCCACTACCACTCCACCACCTCCATCCCAAACCTTATGTGTCTCATCTTTGTCAGTCGTGGAAATTTTCTTCCATCTCACATCCACCTTGTCAACTACCCTAGTGGTGGTATTGGACTCTTCCTCCTCCATTACTTCCCTGCTATCATCCTCTTCACTCCAATCTACACTACCTACCCTCTCCACTTTTCCTCCTTCCTTGCTAATGACCACTTTGGCACTGCCCACTCTACCACATGCTTTTGTGGCCTATATGCAAAATGTGCTCACCTAGTTTTTCGGGGTAATGCTCGACCCTAAAGTCTAAGCACTAATGTCTTAACTTGTCGCTACTTCCTCTACCACCAACCGAACCACCAAAAATGGAGGCAACAATGTAGATCTCATAAGAGATGGAAAGACTCCATGCCGAGCAACCCCAGGAAGCTATGAAGGACACAACTAAGGAACCCAAATATTCTAATAAAGATTATTAGTTTGAAAATCCAAAAGGTAGATTGAACATGAATATTAACAAGGCAGCCTCTGATGAGGAAGCACAACAATACCCTAGGGACAAGGGTAATGATAACCCCAGGGGCCTTATGAGGTAGAGACATCAGATCAAGAGTTGGATGAGGAGCTACCCCAACAACACAAAGATGCAAGTGAAGAGGCTAACCCTAAGGAGAATCGTTCCAAAGAAGGGAAAATGGATACTGACATGGATGTAGAGATACTGGATGAGCCCCCACAAATTGTTCAAGATGAAGACCTAAGACAAGAAGAAAAGAGGCCAAAAAAGGAATTGTCTCATGAGTAAGAGAAATATAAAGAAGAAGAGAAGGATGCCCAAGAAAAGAGCTTTGTGCCTGAGCAGAATATTGAGATTGAACATGACAAAGAAAGGGCACCACAAAGAGAAAGTAGCATTGAAGAAAATGTAGCACTTGATGAGCTAAAAAAATGGAAGGAAATTCTAGAAGGGAGTTCAGATGAAGAAGAGAAGAATGATGAAAAGGCTCCTAGTGATGAGGAGGATCAATCTCAAAAGGCTAAGGAAGAGGAAGGTGATCATGAATCACTAAAGGGATATATAGAGGTTCCCAACTAGCTAGAGTAGCAATTGAAAAAGAAGGCTCTCATGATTATTGATCCAAAGGTAAAGCTAGAGAAAATACTAGCCATGACACAAACAAGGACCAGAAAGGAGAAGAAACCCAAAATCAGATCACACATTATGGTGTATGCTTCTGGGTCTCAGAAATTATAATTTTCCACTCCAATAGGAGGAAAGTATGTTGACACCATACAGGGGAAGAATTAACAAATATCTACAATTAATCCAAGCCCAGCAACCCGTGAGTAGAAGATATGTGATTTACAAGGGTCAGTGCCCACTATCATATAGTAGATGAAAAAGGATCAATCCACTAAAGAAGAACTAAAAGAACAAGTAGTGGATCTCACCGCTTATATTGAACAATGTATGTCTACAGAAGAAGAATCTCTAGTAAAGTCATATGTGCCAACCATCTTGTCCAAAGAAGAGATGAGTAAAATGGAAAAGATGAAAAAATGGATTAAGTCCACTATGGATTGGTTCAACTAGGTAATGTACAATGGTGACATGGGCATCCGACATGCTGCTAGGATGTTCAATAAATTCCATAGTTTACAGAAGTAGCTCGAGGAAATTGTGAACCGCTTCATTTCCGGACCTGCACACAAGCAATAAACAAACAGAGCATTAGATCAAATGTGCAAGGTGAAATGAGGATTCCCGATGAAATTAGATTGCCACATTAATATAGGAAAACAAGTGAAGAACAATGTAAATGGAAGTAAAAAAATCCTATTTTAATGAACAACTATCGATCCCATCGGGGAATTGGTGTTGGTTGGTGTGTCGAAATCAGCCCTTTCCCAATTCATTTTTGCAAGCTTGATGATTTTTGATGGTGAGATTATCTACTTGAATGGAGTGAACAAGTTGGCTCTCAATTCAAGAGAGTAACCTTGCATGAAATATGTGGAATGAAGATGAATTTGAGTATAGTAAGTTTACTCAAAATTTGTGGATGATCAAATGAGGAGAGAAACCTCTCATTTATAGATTTCCAAAATGGAAGAGAGAGTGAAAAAAAACAATGTGGGATCATTCAACATCCAATGGCCAAGTGCCACTTGTCAAGATGTGAATGGTTGAAGGTTGTGCACATTTTGGCCAAAGTGCCAATAAATGCAATTAGGTGGAATTTGAAATTGAGGAAATGACATGTGAGAGGGAAAAAGGAATGAAATAAATGGCAATTGGCTCAATGCACAAGGACATGTAAGAGGAGTGAATGCCTTGTTGGATGTACAAATTCACTTGGACTTTTTGAATTCAAATTTGAGGGAATATTCCCTTTTGATGCCATGTGAGGGAAAATAGAGATTTAATAAATGAATTAAATCTATTTTCATGTGCAACTTGCATTCTCTAGAAGATTTTAGTGATAGGGATTAACTTAATCAAGATTTTGATTAATTTAATGAGGGATTAGATGATTTGACAATTTTGACTTAAATTGATGAATTGATTTAAATCAGAATTGAGAGGAAATGCTTAATTAAATAAATAATTTTGATTTATTTAACTAAGTGGGATAATGTTAGATTAAATCAAATAAGGTTTAATTTATTTTATTTAATAAGAGGACTTTAGAGACTTTAATCAAATAAAATGATTTATTTAATTAAATAAAAATATAAGGTTAATTAAATTAAATTGATTAATTTAATCACTGGAGGAGAAAGACTTAATCAAATAAACAATGATTTATTAAATTAAGAGATAGAATATGATGAAAAGTTGAGAGTATGATTTAAGAGGAAATGATGTGAATAATTAGGATCAAGTGTGTCAAACCGAACTTGTACATTTTCCATGTCTACATTTTCCCCCTCTTTGAAGCAATGTACTTGTTGCATTGATTCAAAGAATAAACTGTTGTGATCAAAGTTCAAAATTTCTCAATTTTTCAGATGCCCCACTATTTCAAAATTTCTCAATTTTTCAGATGCCCCACTATTGCCCCAGTGAGAAGAATTAAGCTGGTATATTTCCCCCTCGAGAGATCGAGCGAAAATGCTAATTTTTTTATCGATATCACGATAAAATGTGAGAGGAGTGGTCTTATTGATCAAAGGACGAAAGATAATTCTTTGATGTAGACAAATCTGATGATGCATAGACAGTCATCGACTATGGGTAGTCTCATATATATTTTGATGTGACACACCGATTTTAGATAGAAATGTTAGTAAAGATAGAAGAATGAGAATAATGGAAGGAGGATCTACACAAGATGATGATTGATGATGTATTGCTTACCATGAGTTGGGATTTTCAAAGGACCAATTACTTTATGTTTGATAACACACATAAGTATGATTCATCAAGGTATAAAGGACCAGGATGGCATTGTACCTAGTGTGATGGACTCTGACTTGAGAATTAGATAGGAGTATTCTTGTTCATACTTAGCATGCATACTTCATTCAGGATGTGGTTCAAACATTCTAAACACCTCGGGCCAAAACATAGGAAAGCAAGCTTTCTTATGTGGTCAACAAGATATCTAAAACATCCTCTCCACAAACCAAACAAAGCATATGTGACTAAGTTATTTTAAAAGTGTGTCCCACAAGCATAGTAGATAAAAGAGACAACGATCTTTGCCCCATTCCTTTCTCTCTAAACCTGTTTTGTTTAGGCATCATTGAGAGGTCCTTGGAATGAGCGCAAAATAAGATAAGCCAATAAAAGACTAAATAAAGCAAACAGACAAGCTAATTTTCTTCGTACTGATAGCCAAGGCTAAACTACTATGAGGTACCTGATGCTTATGTCCATCGTGGGAAGGATTCATCCTAGGACATGTAGTGATCAGGGTTTTGGTGGGACTGTGATCTGTATAGGATCTAGACTAAATTGCAGTTTAAATGCTTTACTTTTACAATGCTTTTACAATGATTATTCCAAGTTAATTAAATCAAAATTAACTTAAAATTAACTTATGGAAATAATTAAAATGACAAGGTGATAACAACAGAAAGAGAGAAGAAATAGAGAGACAAAACCACAATTGATAACGGAGTTCGCCACAAACGTGACTACGTCTCCGGGCCCCTCTCCAACGGAGTGACCGATCCGATTATTCTCCAAAACAGTTACAATTGAGACAGCATCATCCCCTTCAAGCACATCGATAGCATAGCATAACTTCGACCTACAGGAACAATTACAATCATCTCCCGAGCCTTCTCTCATTCTCCACCTGGACTTGGAAAATCAAGGCCTACACCCCTCTTTTTATACAAAAAGTTTGCCTAATTAGGCCTAACCACTCAATTAATTGCATAACCTCCCTGATTAGCTCGTATCAGGTCTAATTTAGCTTCTGCATTCTTTTGGTTTCAGGTGGTTTAGGGGGTTTTGTTTGTTTTGGCCTTATTTGGCCATTTGGTTAAAGTTTCGGTTTCAAACCTTTAACAAAACCGACCGAGCTCCTATATTTAACAAGGAATGTTCGGTGGTTGAACGGCTAAAATGTATTTTGGTGGCCGTGGGGTCAACGGTTCCAACCCCGCCGGCATTGCTTTTAACAATAAAACCAAACTTTTAAACAACAAAAACAAATAGTTCCATATATATTACCGACCGCTGCGTTTGGTGCAACGGCTAACGGCCCGGCCGTTTGGGCGGAGATCGCGGGTTCAAACCCGTCCGCCCTTTTTACCATTTCTTTAACAAACCCGAATGCAAACGACCTGACATGTGTCAAATCATGATTTGCCAGAATCTGCAGATGTGTCCGCTGACAAGGCAAGCCCGTACGCTGACAAAGCCGATGACGTGTGCTGACTGGCCTGCCACCTGTCCGATGATGTGTTGTACGGATGCCACGTGTCGCACTCCCATTGGTCCATACAATCTGACTCATCTGCCATGTGTTTCATCCAAATTCGTCCACTTGGCTTCCGTACTGTATGGACTGACACATCAGCATGATGACGTCATCATCAGTACCTTCAAGTCAACCGAACTTTGACTAGCTGTATCTTGAGCCTCCGATGTCGGATTTTGACGAAACGAGTTGCGTTGGAAAGCTTGCGATGAGCTCTTCACGATGATGCCAATTTTGACAAATTTTGATGACACCATTTTTTTCGCTTCCTGGACGCCCTCTGATTCCAGTTTGACCAAAGGTTTGACTGGCTATAACTTGTGCAAACGGACTCCTTTTTGCTCCGTTCAAGTTGCGTTGGAATCAGGACGTCGAGATCTTTTTGATGGTGCTGATTTTGGAGAGAAATGGAACACTTCAATTTTCACTGAAAAATGTCCACCGGATCAGGCCTCCCCACTGAAGACCTTTTGGACCTCCAAAAGTGACATTTACTCTAACAATAAGTGAGGACTTGGCCTCCCCACTTGTCCTGTATCTTTTGTACATCTGAAAACCTGACTCACAAGCACAATAAAGACTGCAACAATGTTGTTGAACATAAACATAATGTTATCACTTCCATAAACATCTACATCCAATGTCGTAGCCACTAACCAACAAAAATTGACTAGCATCAAGCTGAACATCAATGCAGAAATGAAAGAAATTAAGTCAACAACATATCGATCCTTCACAACAGGAACATTATTACCCAAGGATCCATCAATGCTTTCAAGCATCATTTTCTCATGCTGTACTGCAAGTGCATCTTGCAACTTCTGACCCTGGTTAGCTACTCCAAGTTCATGTTTAGAACCACTTGTACTGACAGACATCAGAGTTAATTCCTTACTTGCATTAATTACCCTCTTTAACTGTCCTGTATTTGCAAAAGATTGATCAGTCTTAATCTTGCGAGAATGTACTATGTACTGAATGCCATCCTTAAACAAATGATAATGATTTTGTTGCCTGTAGAATATAGCTTTCCTGTCATATAAGTAAGGGCTACCAAGCACTATCCCACAGATATCCAATGGAACTACATCAAACTGTACTTCATCCACAAATTTACTAGTAATTGTGAACCTTAAGGTGCATTGTTTCGTTACTTGCAGCTTATCATTTTCACAAATCCAACCTAGTGGATAAGGTTTCTTATGTGGTGTAGTTCTTAATCCCAAGTTATTTACAACACTTTCTGAAATCAGATTAACCTGAGATCCACTATCTATGAGTGCATCAATTTTACTGTTATTAGCCATAACCCTTAAATGAAAAAGCTCACTCCTTTTCACATCTTCAGAGAAATCATTAACTGTAGAAGAAGAAGCACAACTAGCAACAGAAACACTAGAAATAGAGGCTTTACCTTTTAGACCCATCGCTGTTATCTTAGTCTCATCATCTGAATCTGAGCCAAGATCCATAACAACATTCATGGATTTATCCTTACCTTTCTGTTTCTGATTACATCTTTGAGCCCACTTAGGCCTCAGTTCTGGATGCAACTTCCAGCAGTGATTTTCATCATGACCTTCCTTGTCACAATGAGTGCAAGAAAGTTTCTCATCCTTCTTGACTGTAGCTGCCTTCTTTCCTTTCCCTGTCTCTGCATTCTTAGAAGATTTCTTTACATCATTATCAAATTTGTCTATGAAAGATCCTTTACCCCTTGACTCTAAGTGTATAGCTTGAACAGACACTTCATCCAAATTACAAGGGTTCAATACCAAAATGGAATGTCTAAGGTAGGAATGCAAACCTCCTATGTACTTCAACAACGTGTCCTGAGTGTACAAAGGAACATTCAATGCAATAGCCCTTTTCCTGAATTCATGGGTGTACTCTTGGACAGTTTGACCTTTCCCTTGCCTAAACATTTGCCAATCCATCATTAATTGCTGCATATGTCCTAAGGGATAAAACTGCTTCTTAAGTGCATTAATAAATTCTGCCCAAGTTAAACTGACTCTACCATGTTGTGAAACTTCTGCCTTAGACTTACTCTCCCACCAGGTTAAAGCTGTACCTCCTAACCGAAGAGTAGCTAATTGGATCCTATCAACATCATCTAATAGGTTCTGGACTCTACAGTAGACTTCTACTTGCTGAATCCAATCATCCAATTTTTCAGCATTAAGTTCACCACAATACTTTGGTAAATCAAATTTTACATCCAATTTAATTTTAGGCTTATACCCACTCTTGAAAGGATTAGAAGAAATAGAATGAGGAGAAGATGGAGAAGAAGGAGAAGGAGAAGAGGGAGGAGAAGAAGAAAAGGGATGATTTGGTTTCTTGCCACCATCTTCATGATGTTTCCCTTTCATGTCTTTGCGATCTTCTTGCTTCGACGAACCTTCTTCACATTCCTTCCGTTCTTGTCTCTCCTGAAAAAGAATATCCACCTTAGCCTTCATCTCGAGGAATGCTCTTCGAAATTCCTGCTCACTGATTTCTTCAGGAACCTCCATTCCAGAAACTGACATCTTTGGAAATGTTCTACGCTTTCCGATCTCAGGATCAAAGTCTTCGAGCTTGCCTTCACCCTTCTGAATCCTGGATCTCGTTAGCATTCAAAAAAAAACAAATAACTGCAATAAAAGCCAACTGAGCTCTGGTACCAACTTGATCTGTATAGGATCTAGACTAAATTGCAGTTTAAATGCTTTACTTTTATAATGCTTTTACAATGATTATTCCAAGTTAATTAAATCAAAATTAACTTAAAATTAACTTATGGAAATAATTAAAATGACAAGGTGATAACAACAGAAAGAGAGAAGAAATAGAGAGACAAAACCACAATTGATAACGGAGTTCGCCACAAACGTGACTACGTCTCCGGGCCCCTCTCCAACGGAGTGACCGATCCGATTATTCTCCAAAACAGTTACAATTGAGACAGCATCATCCCCTTCAAGCACATCGATAGCATAGCATAACTTCGACCTATAGGAACAATTACAATCATCTCCCGAGCCTTCTCTCGTTCTCCACCTGGACTTGGAAAATCAAGGCCTACACCCCTCTTTTTATACAAAAAGTTTGCCTAATTAGGCCTAACCACTCAATTAATTGCATAACCTCCCTGATTAGCTCGTATCAGGTCTAATTTAGCTTCTGCATTCTTTTGGTTTCAGGTGGTTTAGGGGGTTTTGTTTGTTTTGGCCTTATTTGGCCATTTGGTTAAAGTTTCGGTTTCAAACCTTTAACAAAACCGACCGAGCTCCTATATTTAACAAGGAATGTTCGGTGGTTGAACGGCTAAAATGTATTTTGGTGGCCGCGGGGTCGACGGTTCCAACCCTGCCGGCATTGCTTTTAACAATAAAACCAAACTTTTAAACAACAAAAACAAATAGTTCCATATATATTACCGACCGCTGCGTTTGGTGCAACGGCTAACGGCCCAGCCGTTTGGGCGGAGATCGCGGGTTCAAACCCGTCCGCCCTTTTTACCATTTCTTTAACAAACTCGAATGCAAACGACCTGACATGTGTCAAATCATGATTTGCCAGAATCTGCAGATGTGTCCACTGACAAGGCAAGCCCGTACGCTGACAAAGCCGATGACGTGTGCTGACTGGCCTGCCACCTGTCCGATGACGTGTTGTACGGATGCCACGTGTCGCACTCCCATTGGTCCGTACAATCTGACTCATCTACCACGTGTTTCGTCCAAATTCGTCCACTTGGCTTCCGTACTGTACGGACTGACACGTCAGCATGATGACGTCATCATCAGTACCTTCAAGTCAACCGAACTTTGACTAGCTGTATCTTGAGCCTCCGATGTCGGATTTTGACGAAACGAGTTGCGTTGGAAAGCTTGCGATGAGCTCTTCACGATGATGCCAATTTCAACAAATTTTGATGACACCATTTTTTTCGCTTCCTGGACGCCCTCTGATTCCAGTTTGACCAAAGGTTTGACTGGCTATAACTCGTGCAAACGGACTCCTTTTTGCTCCGTTCAAGTTGTGTTGGAATCAGGACGTCGAGATCTTTTTGATGGTGCTAATTTTGGAGAGAAATGGAACACTTCAATTTTCACTGAAAAATGTCCACCGGATCAGACTGATTGGGTGATAAGCTATTGATACTCTGAGTTGATGAACTTGTTGACTTATTGACTTAGATTTTTGAGACTCTGAAAATTAGGGTGTTCACTTCTGAATGTGCTAGACTTGCTTCTGACTAACTCACCAAAGGGTGAAGGCGATGATTGATTTTATTAGGAATGATGACTATCGCGGGTGAAAGCGAAATGAGATGGATGCACCATTTTGGATTTTCAGATATTTTGAGGCTATTTTTGGTATTTTCAAGATGTTTTTCAAAAATATTTGGTATTTTTGAGATTTACAGCAAAGAGACTAACCTAAAGACCTATCCTAGGGGTCTCAGGAGCTGATCCATAGATTAGCCTTGTCTACATTATACACGCAGAGACCATGTAGTTCGACTGGCGACATACCTGACTCGATGGTGAGATAGAGGGGAAAATGGGTTGTCATTTTATTGTGACGGACACCTAAGGACTGACCTAAGATGTGAAAAAATATGGACAAACGGATTGCCAATGCGACGGACACCTAAGGACTGACCTAAGATGTGAAAAAAAATGGACAAATGGATTGCCAATGCAACGAATGCCTAAGGACTGACCTAAATGTCTTGGGGGATGATCAAAGATAAACCTTGCCTACGTTCAAGCTCAAAGATGACATAGTTCGGCCAAGGTGAAAGACTGAAAAGACTCAACGATGAAATTTTTGAAGATTTCTCAAGATTTTTGACATGTTTTTGGATTTTTTGATGAATTTTCTGAATGTTTTGGTTTTTCTGATAATTTTTTGAATGTTTTGGTTTTTTTGATGAATTGGGAAGAGCACAAAAATATACACAAATCCGATCCAGCGCCAGTTTCAAGGACATGTCCCCAGCATTAAGTGATAGACTACTTCGATAAAGGCAGGACAAACTGACCTTAGGAACATGCCAAGTAGTACTATGGTGGAATATGATATTGGCATCAGCTCAGGCCATGGTATGGATGTGAGTGGATGGGTGGATGGATGATTAATGAAATTTGATGAAATGTGATGGAATGGATGAGTGAGTCATGCAGATCCTGGCGGATGGGGAGTGCTTTATTTACACTTGGCACCTATTTGCTAGGTTTTCACCAAGGTACTTGTCCAAAGCGCCACCGAAGTGGTTTTCACTAGAGGACGATTTTTTTTTCTTTACTATTTTCAATCCTTTTTCTGATTTTTTGGATTTTTGTATTTTTTATTTTTTATTTTGTTGCCAAGACACCCGTTTACTAGGTTTTCATCAAGGTAACCATTTTTTCAGGACTTTTTCTGATTATTTTTGTATTTTTTGGTTGTATACCTTGCAAGTTCTTAGGCATAAAACTTTTTGAGGTGAGAGATTTTCAGAGGCTCCTACAAAGGCACGTCTTTCGGTGTTACTAATTGATATGCTCCTAATTTATAGTTGGCTATGATGAAAAAAGGTCCCAGCTAGTTGGGCTCAAATTTACCCTTGCTATATGGATTTGGCACATTCTTTTGGTTCTCTTTCATCTCAAGTTTTCCAACTTGGAAGGTGTTTTGCTTGATCTTCTTGTTGTAGCTTCATTTCAGGCGATTCTGGTAGACCTGTAGATGATTTAGGGTGTCCATGTACCGTTCATCTAGTAACTCCAATTCATTTAGTCTTGTAACCCTGTATTCCTCATCTGTGATGAGGTTTTTCAATGATATCCTTAGTGACGGGAGCTCGATCTCGATAGGGGGATGACTTTTGATCCATAGACCAGGGAGAATGGGGTGGCGCCTGTTGGAGTGTGGATGTTAGTGTGGTAGGACCATAAGGCGAGATTTAAATGCAGATGTCATTCACGACCAGAGTCATTGATTGTTTTCTTAAGGATCTTCATAATGGTTTTGTTGGTAGCTTTTGCTTGGTCATTGCCTTGTGGGTAATATGGTATGGAAAAGCGATGTTAGATTTTGAATTTTTCACACAAGTCATAGACATCCTGATTCTTGAAAGGTGTCCTATTATCAGAGATAATGGATTGAGGGATGCCATATCGAAAAATAAGGTAGTTCAGGATGAACTTGGATATCTGTTTTCCGATGATGTAGGTCATGGGAATTGCTTCGATCCACTTTGTGAAATATTTTGTGGCGGTGATGATGAACTTGTGGCCGTTGGATGAGGTGGGTGAGATTTTACCTATGAGATTGAGCCCCCATTGGGAAAAGGGCCAAGGTGTAACAATATGATTTAATTCTTGAGTTGATGCATAAATGAGGTCTCCATGTTGCTGGCACTATAGACACCTTCTGACAAAATCACGTGCCTCTCTTTCCATCGTTGTCCAGTAGTACCGGGTTCTCAACAGCTTCTTGGCCAAGGTCATACCACTCGAGTGTGAACCGTAAGTGCCATTGTGTACCTCATTCAGAGCAGTCAGGGCTTTCTCAGGTTTTAAGCAACGTAACAGGGTTCCATCAATGCTTCTATGAAAGAGGGTTTCCCCTAGGATGACAAAACGTAAGGACCTTTTGAAAAAGGTTCGTTTGAGGTTAGGGGTGATATCGGCTAAGAGAAATCAGGACCAATAATTTCACACGCATATTCTGAATCTGGTACCTTGAAAGTAGGTATGAGAAGCTGCTCTACCAGAAATTCATGTTTTGAGACATTGCAAGGGATATCTAGCAAGGATCCAATCGTTGCCATGGCATCAACCACTCTATTGTTTTCCCTCGGTATCTACTCAAAAGTGATATCAATAAATGATTATTTAAGGCTTTCTACCACCTTCTTGTATGGTGTAAGCTTGTCATCCTTAGTTTGGTATTCACCATTGACTTGGTTAATGATAAGCTGTGAATATCCATAGACCTTTAATGCCATGATTCGCCACTGTGCCGCAATTTTGAGACCTATGGTTAAAGCCTCATACTCTGCAATGTTGTTTGTACAGGGGAATTCCAACTTGTAAGATCTTCGTATGCAATCCCCTTGTGGGGTGATAAAGAAGACACCGGCTCCCGATCCATGTTGTGTGTGCGAACCATCAAAGTATAGTTTCTAGTGATCAGCTATGCTGAGATTAAAGATGGACTCATCTGGAAATTCTGATATGAGTGGGTTCTTTGCATAGATGGGAGCTTCTGCCAGCTGGTCCACAATGACATGTCCTTTGATTGCCTTTCGCTCCACATACTCTATGTCATACTCTGACAGTATCATGACCCATTTAGCCATTCTTCCTATGAGCATAGCTTTTGACAGTAGGTATTTTAAGGGATCTATTTTGGCGATGAGCTTGATTTTATGTGCCAGTGTGTAGTGTCAGAATTTATGTGAAGCAAAAACTACTTCTAGGCAAGCTTTCTCAATAAATGTGTAGTTTAACTCATGGCCAACCATTGTCCTGTTGATGTAATAGATAGCCCTTTTTGTTACATTTTCATCGTGTTGAGCTAGAAGAGCACCCAGAGCTACTGTTGTTGCTGAGATATATAGGATCAATGGTTTTCCTGCAATTGGTGGCATCAATACGGGTGGTGTGAGCAGATATTCTTTGATTTTGCTAAATGCTTGATCACATTTTTCATCCCACTTGTATGCTACTACCTTGTGGAGTAGATGTGAATAGGCAATTTGTTTGTCCGCCAATTGTGCTATGAACCTCCAGATGGACTGAAGTCTACCTTGTAATCCTCTGAGTTGTTTTAGTGTTTTTGGTGCTTCCATATCAAGGATTGCCTTAACCTTCGCAGGATCCACCTCTATCCCCCTCATTGACACTATGTAGCCCAAAAGTTTCCCTGATTGTACCCCAAAGACACATTTTCTTTGGGTTGAGCCTAGCCTTATACATCTCCAGTCTGTCAAATATGTCACTTAGGGTTGCTATGTGGTTCTACCTCTTCTTTGATTTTGCCAATATGTCATCCACATAATATTTGATGGTTTTGTGTATCATGTCATGGAAGATTAGTGTCATGGCTCTCTGATATGTAGCCCCTACATTCTTTAGCCCAAATGGTATCATATTCCAGCAGTAGGTGCCCCAAGGACATGTGAATGTCATTTTATGTTGGTCCTCTTTTGCAATCATTATCTAGTTGTACCCCAAGAAGCCATCCATCAGTGATAGCATCTCATGTCTGGATGTCATGTCCACTATCATATCAATGTTCGGTAGTGGAAAATCATCCTTAGGACATGCTTTATTAAGGTCTCTAAAGTCTGTGCAGATGCGGATGCCCCCATTTGGTTTTGAGACTAGTACAAGGTTGGATACCCATTCTGGATAGTCAATCGGGCGTATGAATCCAACATCCAGGAGCTTTTGTAATTCTACCTTGACTAGCAAGGCTATCTGGGGATGCATTTTTCTAAACTTTTGTCTAACCAGCTTAGCTCCAGGGTAAACAGCTAAATGATGGACCACCACTTCCGAATCCAAACCTGGCATGTCAGCATAGGTCCATGCAAAGTTTACCTTCCTTTCTTTCATAAATGTTGCTAGAAATTCTTGTTCCTCTGTCAAAAGAGACTCAGCATAGAAAGTAATTTGTGGTGCCACCTCTATTCCCAAGTTAACAGGATTACACTGCTCTGCTAGGACTGTTGATTTTTCTTGATGTAGAGTAGTAGGGGGGATATTGAATCCTTCATCCTTCGATGCCTCAGAGAGGTTTTCACCATTGGATGTGTCCTTTATTTTTACTATTTTTTGGTTAGAGAGTGCCACAGTGTGGTTTTCACTTAATAACTCTGAGCTTATTCTCGATATTTTTCTTTTGCGACTAAAGGACTCGATCGTCTCCTCGTAATATGCCCGAGTGTCTAAAGTGATGTCAAAACCTGCCTTGTGATCCTCACACGAAACTGTATCCCTTAGTCCCATGAATTTTAAGAGAAACTCATCATTTTCGAATGAGTCTAGAATTGGTGGTCCTTATTGGTTATGATCGATGAGCTGAGGGTATACTAAGCTGATTTGGTGGGTTTGTTGGTTTGACTCAGTGGGTGAGGCACTAATCATTAGTAAGGAAGAATCCTCAAAAAGCATAGGTAGGCCTATTATGGTATCATCATCGTCACTACTAGCACAGACATTAGTTACGTCAAAGGTGAAGTTTTCAAGTGGGATGCCTATGCATATAGGTGGTCTAAGGTCGGTTACCGATATGTTTGGGGAGGACCTGACTGCCCTACTAGGAGTACCTTTTTCACATATGGTTATACTCGGGGGAGTACATCCAAGGCCAAGGTTCTTCATTCTTCTTTCTGCAATGATGGGCTCCAGTCGTTCATCATTGTTCCTTCCAAGGCTTTGGTTTCTATTGTAGCCCATGCCAAAAATTATTTGTAGCCCTTTGTTAGCTTCATCCATAGGTAAGGTGGGTGTGGGTTATGCATCATAGTATATTGTGCTTGAAATGTCTTCCTCATCAACATTTTCCCAACTTAGGTCTCCCCAATGGCAGAATCCAGAGTGGTCGGCCCTAAGGGTGTGGACAGGTGTTTTAGTTGATCGAGGTTGACCATGTGACCAAGGATATTGTGGTAACTCTCCTACAACAAATGCATTCCTTTTCATTTTGTAGTCGCCACACCCATTGTCCTGGATCATGTTTTTGATGTCAGATATGTCAAGGATGTCGGGTGTCTCTATCGCAAAAGTGGAGGCGAGGTTAGTTGGGTCGATGTATGCAGTGGATGGGCCCTCATTATTTTTTGGTACTTGGGGGATTTTATAAAACTTGGCTTCCAAGTTTTTGCAGTAGACGAATGGTTCAAGATCCCCATGTATAGTGACCTCATTTTGGTGCAATTATTTGATGCATTGGTGATATGTCGAGGCCACTTCTTTCATTCCATGGATCCATGGGTGTCCCAGGAGGATGTTATATGGTAAGTCGAGGTCAAGGACCTGACAGGTAGTCTCCATGGTTGCTGGTCCCACTTGGATTGGGATTTTAATAGTGCCCTGAGACACTCTTTATTCATCATCATATGCCCTTATTGTGATACTCTTATTCTTGTTAATGGAATCCTCGACAAATTGCAAATTATTTATAAGCTTGAGAGAGCAAATATTAAGGCCTGCACCTCCATCCACCAGGACTCTTTTAACTTTCCTTTTTTGGACTATCACTTGAAGGTGAAGTGCGCAGTTATGAGATGGTTGCAGGGGGAAGTCTTGGTCAGAGAATGTAAGGAGGTTTGGGGTAATGATATTACCAACCATAGCCTGAAACTATTATGTGTCAAGGGTGGTAGATACAGTGGATGTCTCTAATGCTTCGTCAAGAATTTGTCTATGGGCAGTGGAGATTTTTAACAGTTCCATGATGGAGATCTGTTTTGGGGTTCTGTTCAGGTGGTCTATGGCATTATAGTCATAGGGGATAGCTTTTGTGTTTGAAGTGGGGGTCTTAGATGGTTCCCCTGCAATGGTGACCTTGCTGCCACATGTGGTGACTCCACAATCGGTGTTGGCACCCTTGACATTAATGACTGTGACCATTTCATCGATGCATACGACTATCTCTTCATATACTAGATTAGCACTAGCATATTTTTTCTTGCCTTTGTTGTTCCCCTAACCATTTCCTTGATTGGGGTTCAGCATCAAATTTGTGTATATTTTCAGATCTTGATTACCAGCTGGTTGCTCGACATTGATGATCTTGTCTTTGATGAGGTCTTGGATGATATTCTCCAGTCACATGCAATTTGCAGTGGTATGTCCCTTGATCTTGTGAAAGTCACAAAGGAGGTTTTCATTATACCATGGCGGTTTGGTCATGGGTTTCACATATTGCTCGGAGTTGGAGACTTTGATTAGGTTTTCCTTTACCAACTTCTTCATTATGGACTTGATGGATTCCCCAAGGGCTATGAACTTTCTCTTGGGAGGGTATTTTCTTCGGGGAGGTGGTCCTCCTTGATTGGCCAAGTTATTGATTTGGTTGGTGGGAAGTGGTTGTTGTTGTGCTACTACTGCATTAGTTTTCACATTATTGCAATTGTGATTTTGTGGCTGATGATGAGTTTGGATGTTTGGTTTGGGAGCACTTATGACCACTTTACCATCGACCACGCCATCATTCGTGATATTTTGTTCCTCGACCACGTTCGAGGTTTATCATTATAATTGTTGCATGGGCGATTATCCTATGGTGGAGTAAATTTTGAGGTGCCTCCTCACGTAGTAAGGGCTCTTTCAATGTTGAGCGCTTTTGGGATCAGTTGATTGTATGATGTGATGCATTGCATTTTTAAGTAGAATGCCAAGTTTTCATCTAGATTAGATATGATCGTGCAAACTTGTTGTTCTTCTGGCATGGTCCACTTGCTCTGATTGGCCTTGGATTGCCATCTTTGCAAGAAGGATGCGAATAGCTCTCCTTTTCTTTGTTTGAGCGTCGATAGTTCTTCCAAACTAACGTCTGCACCCATGTTGAAAGCATAATTTTTAAGGAATGCTTCCATAATTTCCTTGAATGTTTTAATGCCCGTGGGTAGGTGAGAAAACCATTCCATGGCTGGACTAGCCAGACTTCGGGGGAAGATTCGCATTAGATATGTGTCATCGTATGTAACCTCCATGCAATGCACCTGAAATTCCCAGACGTGGTTTTCAGGGTTACCCGTTCCATTATACTTGTCGAATTTGGGGATCTTGAATCCCTTTGGGAATGGCACCATTGTGAGACTTCTGTCAAATGGATAAGGGCACAAGTTTCCTAGTGTTCTAGTTTTTTTTCCCGCTTGGAGGTCCAACACCTGCTGCGAGAGCAGTTTGATTTGCATTGCGACATCATTGCTCGTATTGGGAGGCAGAATGAATGTGTTTTGAGGTGTTTGGGGTGTTTGATTGATGAGAGGATTACTAGTGGGAGTTTTCTACAAGTTGTGTTGTGCGTTCAAGTCCTGCTGATATGCCTGCATTCGCATCAACAATTCCTATTGTTGATCTTGTTGTTGTTGTTCCAACAAATCTTGTTGTTGGTCCATCTATTGTTGTTCCCATAAAGCTTGTTGTTGGTCTAGTTATTGTTGGGCTAAAAAATCTTGTTGTTGGTCTAGTTGTTGTTGCGCCAACAAAGCTTGTTGTTCGTCAAGTTGTTGTTGTGCTAACAAAGCTTGTTGTTTAGCTTTTTGTTGTGCCTGAAAGTCTTGCAGGGCTTGTTGGTATGCTTTCTGATGGATCGCTTGCAGTTGCACTTGGTATTGTGCTTATGCCTATTGTTGGGCTTGATCTTGGGCTTGCACTTGTTGGGTTGCTTGAGTGTCTTGTGCATCTTGTGCGGCTTGTGCAGCTTGTTGGGCAGCTTGAGTAGTTTGTGCAGCTTGTGCTACTTGTTAGGCTTGTTTTAGTACCCTCTGATGATTGGATTTTTGGATGGTTTGGATCAGGGTGGTGAATGAATTTGTCACATTGGATTTTGGTGGGATTGGTGGTGGATTGGGAATTATGCCAACTATGGTGATAGGCGAAACGATTGTGTTGGTGGTCGAGATTTGGGTTGTTGGAGGTGTGATTGAGATGCTCGGTCCTTGAGAAGGTATGGTTTGAGAGATTTGAGGACTGACTAATGTACTGGTTGTGGTGGCTTGAATGGTTGCCACTTGTTGTTGTGATGCTGCAGGAAAAAATAGAGGATTCGATGTGATGCTCAGATTTCTTGGATTTGAGAAACTAGATGTGGGTAGGGGGGAAGACCCAATCCAATAGATGATGTGGATGTGAGTGGTAATGGGGGAAAGGGTGGTAAGTTCCCCTGAAAGGAAAATGGTTCAATGAATCATGTTGCTTCAAACAAACCACCTTCTCCTTACAGTAGAGAGGTTTGTATGATTAACGAATAGGCAGGTGTTGCACAGAATGAGGATGAATCTATGTGATTATGGAAGGTGAGTGGGACATAAGGGTTTTATGGATTCAACGAGATGGAGTTTTCTAGTGTGGTGTTGACACTTACCTCTTTGTTGTTCACAAGGCGATGTTGTTGTAACTCTTGAAACATAGCACTTCCTTTGTTCACAATCAGGGAGGTTGGTGTGATTGTTGATATGGTTTGAGGCACTTCTTGAGTGATATTTGGATTTGACATTGGGGATGTGTTTGTAAGAGGCATGTCCATATTGGTGCCTATGTCAAGGTTGGAAGGAATCAGGATCCCTCCTTCCGTTAACGTGCGTAAATATTTAAACATGGCATTGACAATTTTATGATTCTCTGGATTTTGGACCATTTCTTACATCTCTGATTATGTCATCCCCATGTCCTCATTTGTGATGTCCTCTTTATAGTTTTCCTCTTGAGTATTTTGTGATGGTAGAGGAGAACTACTTGGTGGATTGCTTGATCCCGCAAAGTTTATTTCGGTGGTCACTTGACCCAAGTCACTGGAAGTTGATATTTCCTTGTAGTTTTCCATGTTCCTCTTGTATTGTGATCTTGTTTGGACCATAAAAATAGGGATCGTTTGATCTTAATATTTAAGGCCCAAAAAGAGAAGAACTAGGGAAAGCAAAGGATCAAAGGGGGTGGTGATGATGATGAGATAAATGAATGAAGTGAATGAATGAAACCTTTGAAGAAACTTTTTAGGGGTTATGCTAAACTTTAGGGTTTGGATTGATGGTTTGACTAGATGTATTAAGTCAAACAAGATTGTGGTGAGTTTTTGAACCCTAGGAAGTTGTGTTACCCTAGGAAAAACTCACACGAGGGAATGGATAGGATAAGTGTGTTAAGCCAACCAAAGTGATCATGAACTAGTAAACCTCAGGAAGTTGTGTTATCCTAGGGGAAAATTTGTTCAATAATTTTGACTATTTGGCTAGGTGTGTTAAGCCAAGATAGAGTGATGTTGATTTAGTCTTTAAGTTTAGCATGAATGGTTTTTCTAAATTTCTCAAAATTTTGTTGATGGGATAAGATTTGGTTGATGGAGAGATGGATGAGAGTGAAAACTTTGATCCTAGACTTGACCTAGACACAACTCTTTTTTACAAAACCTCGGTGTTGAAGAACATGCTACACTTCCTATGTGAGGAAAGAAAACCTTTCAAAAAGCTCAGGATTTTGTTGAAAATAGAATGCATAAAAATTTGGGTTGTTTCTTGAAGCCTTCTTATAGAAATTGTACACTAGTATTTCTTTGACTTCAAGGACCATTTCAAGACGTTGTTTGTGGGCTTTGAGACTAATCTTTTTGAATCTTGGTTTTGGGATTTTGACCTTTCGGGAAATCATTGAGACAACACATGTGAGGTTCAATTTGTCTTTTATCTTTTCTTAGTGAATTCCTTTTTACCAAAATCACATTCTTGATTATGTTTCAAACTGAATGTCTAATATCCCACTTTCTTTTCATCCCACAAGGTCCATTATGTGGAAATCAACAAAATTAGGGAAAAAGTTTCCTATGTTTAACCTTAGTGAAAAAAATGATGATAAAATCCAAGCACTTAGAAACCTCTAAGGATGTGATCCCTAGGGAAAGCAAGAGTACTTAGATTCGTCAAAGGATATTTGTTTCCTCCAAGGGGTTTGAAATTTTGAGTTCCTTGTGAATGTTTGTTTTTCAATTGTTTTGAGGACCAAGCAATGTGTTTTCCATTTCCAAGCACATGTACAACCCTAGGATGAAGAGACAATATTTTGTTGGGTTCCCACTTGGACGAATCCAGCTATGCATATTCTATGCAGATGACTAGATGCTTGACCACACTGGCTCCCCTCCATGGCACACACTTCTCAGGTCAGCCAAGCATCAGTACCCATGAATCTCCCATGGCATACTTTTCATCTCTACAAAAAAATCGCATGTATAATGTGGGGTAGCTTCAAAGGACGTGACCTTTTGCACCAACAAAATAGATAAGGATTTGGCCTTCTAAACAAGGGTTTTAATTTGGTCTTTCCATTCATGGAGGCTGACCCATGCGGTGAGAGACCATTGCTGCCCTTCTCATCAAATCCAACCGCATGATACTAGCTTTTGTTCCAGTACCCACTTTTATATCCCGGTTGGAAATACACTTGTCCTTAGTGTGTTACCGGTTGGGTCGTTCCCTTGGGTGAGTACTTTTTCCCACAAGGAAGGCCCGCTAAGATAAAAAAAAGTGAGTAAACATATTCATAGTTTGATCAACCTTCATTTAGAAACAAATGGAGAACATATGCAATAAGCCTACTCACACTTGCAAAAAAAATTGTTTAATTTTAAACCCCAAAAATGAAGTGTGGAGGTAATTATTTTGACAACTTAATATCACAAAAACACTTTTGATTCTCAAGATCATCGTGAGGTGCAAGAGAAGTGCATACGCCTTTTAAATGATATTACCTTGTGAAAAGGATTACAAAACATCAAGTACACACATGTTCATTTTAATCCTCAAAGCAAGAAATGAGTTCTTTTTAAAGCACCAATTTTGAAGTGTGAGAGTTTGCCTTGTTTAATTTTTAGAACCCAAAGTGAAATTTATTAAATGTCTAAGGTTATTTTTAGCCAAAAGGATCAAGTCAAGTGGTTAATTTTAAACCCCAAAAATAGATGTGAGACGGTTTGAAAGCAAATGGAAAATCTAGCTCAATAAGCATTAAAAAATGCTTTTGTGAATTTCTCCAATCTTTCTTTGCCTTGGTTTGATTCCAATATCAACCTATAAAAGAAAATATAAAGTTAATATGAATAAAATAATCCACAAAATCTCTCATATATTAATGCATTAATCATAAGTTATTAAAAAAATTGCCACCCCTTAAAAAAAATCATTTACTCCCCCTTTATAATGCTAAAATCCCTTTACCGCCGTCTCATTTCATAAATTCAAACCTCTACCGCCATACCACGGTCGGTTGAGATAGTCCACGTGGTGGTGACTTGTACAGTCGGTCGGGCGGGTTTACCGCAATATTGCAGACAGCTGGATGGAAGACCGTGGTGGCAGTTAAATGACAGTCAGGCGGGTCTACCGCAATACCGCAAACGGCTGGATAGAAGACCACGATGATGCGGTGGCGGTTAATAGTTACCACGTTACCGCTGGCGGTTAGGCAGGAGATCACGGTGAGGCAGTGATAGCCGAGAGGATTGGTGGGCAGTTACCGCGCTACTGTTGGCGGTTAGGCGGGAGGTCGCGGTGACCCGATGATGGTGAACAGGCGGTTACCTCGCTACCGCTGACGGTTAGGAGGATTTTTGCAATGATGCGGTGATAGAAAATCAAATGGTTAACCACTCAATCGTGGGTAAGGAAAATTCAGACGGTGGTAACGCAATCAACACCGCTCTACCGCAACGGTTAGGGAGATAGACCGCGGGACAGTGGTAGCGGCTAGCAGATAGTTCACCACTCAACCGCGGATAGGGGAAGGTCGAGCCACAATAACACGGTAGAGGGAGTGAGTGGAAACCGCAAGACCATAGTTAGTGAGGAGGTGGGCCGCGGTATGGCGGTGGATACCACGGTACCGCGAGTAGGGAGGATTGATGGCGCAGTGAAGTGGTAAAAGATGGTGAGGAAAATGAGAGCAAAAGGAAACAATGGCATGGTAGCATGGTTAAAAGGAAGGAGTTAAGGCCTGAGGAAAACGCTCGATATTATTGTACCGTAGGTGAATAGACTGAGAGGCATGGTAATGCGAGAGTGGATGACTCGGCTGCGTGGGAGAACTACAAGGAAAAGCACGGGGGAAAAAGAAATTAGCGGCAAAAAAAAGGCCTGTTCAGATTATGATTTAATTATTTTAAATTACTTATCTCCAGGATACATGAATATTAAGTATTTATCAATGAGGATTCAAGACTTGTAATCGATGAAAAATTTCTCAGACATTAGACTATAAAGAAATAGAAGATTTCTCAGACAGAATAACATAAAGAAATAGAAACATAGATAACTATCTTTTTATGAAATGCAAGGATCTGCAAAAGATTTTTAACCATGAATAACAACAAAAACTATTGTTAATAAAAAAGTTAAACACACCGAACAAACTGACACTTCCTACAATAGAGATATAAGTAAAATTATAAATATAAAAACAAATTCAACAGTGCCCTCCTTCTAGCGCCAGAATGTGAACAGCTTCATTTTCGGACTTGCACACAAGCAATACACAAACATAGCATTAGATCAAATGTGCAAGGTGAAATGAGGATTCCCCATGAAATTATATTGCCACATTAATATAGGAAAACAAGTGAAGAACAATGTAAATGGAAGTAAACAAATCCTATTTTAATGAACAACAATCAATCCCATGGGGGAATTGGTGTTGATTGGTGTGTCGAAATCAGCCCTTTCCCAATTCATGTTTGTAAGCTTGATGATTGTTGACGGTGAGGAACAAGATTGGCTCTCAATTCAAGAGAGTAACATTTCATGAAATATGTGGAATGAAGATGAATTTGAGTATAGTAGGTTTACTCAAAATTTATGGATGATCAAATGAGGACAGAAACCTCTCATTTATAGATTTCCAAAATGGAAGAGAGAGTGAAAAAAAACAATGTGGGATCATTCAACATCCAATGGCCAAGTGTCACTTGTCAAGATGTGAATGGTTGAAGGTTGTGCACATTTTGGCCAAAGTTCCAATAAATGCAATTAGGTGGAATTTGAAATTGAGGAAATGACATGTGAGAGGGAAAAAGGAATGAAATAAATGCCACTTGGCTCAATGCACAGGTACATGTAAGAGGAGTGAATGCCTTGTTGGATGTACAAATCCACTTGGACTTTTTGAATTCAAATTTGAGGGAATATTCCCTTTTGATGCCATGTGAGGGAAAATAGAGATTTAATAAATGAATTAAATCTATTTTCATGTGCAACTTGCATTCTCTAGAATAATTTAGTAATAGGGATTAACTTAATCAAGATTTTGATTAATTTAATGAGGGATTATATGATTCGATAATTTTGACTTAAATTGATGAATTGATTTAAATCAGAATTGAGAGGAAATCCTTAATTAAATAAATGATTTTGATTTATTTAACTAAGTGGGATAATATTAGATTAAATCAAATAAGGTTTAATTTATTTAATTTAATAAGAGGACTTTAAAGACTTTAATCAAATAAAATGATTTATTTAATTAAAAAAAATATAAGGTTAATTAAATTAAATTGATTAATTTAATCACTCGAGGAGAAAGACTTAATCAAATAAACAATGATTTATTAAATTAAGAGACAGAATATGATGAAAAGTTGAGAGTATGATTTAGGAGGAAATGTCATGAATAATCAGGATCAAGTATGTCGAACCAAACTTGTACACTTTCCATGTCTACAGAAACAATAAAAAACTGCAATAGATTCTTTGAGCTATATACGATCACCTATCCTAAGCTTGAGAGCATTCTTAAGCTCTCCCAAGGAATATGGGAAAAGGATCTAGAGCTATTGAAGGAAGATCATTAACTAGTTGAGATGTGACTAATTAATTTTGATCAAAAAAAGGAAGTCTTGGAAAAGGTATCAAGTATGATTTAGAACTTGACCATGAATGGGTTGTCGAGCATCGAGTGGATAGCATAGAATATTTAAAGCCGATGATTGATTTTGAGATGCCCACCTTGGAGTTGGATCAAGAGAAATTCAAGGCTTTGTTCCGCAAGAAAATCGAGCAAGGAACTAGTGACACGCTGTCACCAGATTATATAGATTTTTCTACAAGGGCCTTCATTCAAATGTATCAGATTATTGAGGTTGCATCAATTTTTGATGAGAATCGAGAGAAAATCATTAAAAGAGTCAAGAGGATGTCCTTCAAAATCCTCAAATCTAAGCTCTTCGAGGATAATAAGTTGCTCTCCATGATTGGTAAGTTTGTGAAGTATGCAACAAAGCATAAGGAAGCTAGAAATCTAATCATTGTTGAAGAATACTCGCTGAAATAAGTATAAAAGGCTAGAAGTCACTAAAAGACAAAATAGACTGTAAGATGAAATAGGGAAAAAGATAAAAGTCTATTTTATATTGTCATATATTTGGGGGTAGGTGAAACCCTATTGTAAAATGAATCTGAACCACACAATATAAATGAATCATTTTCATCCATTTTGCTTTTGGAAAACTATAAATAGGGGCATCCTCTCATTTTCAAAGGGAGAGATGAGTTGTTATGTAAAGGCATGTTGCAGAAAATTAATGAAAATAGCATTGTTTTGATGGTTTCTTGTGTTTTATTCTCCATGTGTGCATGATTCAATCTCCAAATATTAGATTCTAGCTCTATTATTTGAAGCTTTAAGTTACTTTCAATTATTAGTTCATGTTGTGCTTTAATGGTGAAGTATGGAATGGTGTTTGATGTCTTCCTAGCTCATACTTTTGGCTATTTATTGATGATAAATTGTTGTGCAAAGTTATTTTGAGAATTGTTCATATTTTTGCACTTAAGTTCAACTATCATTCATACTTTAATGGTGAATGAATGGTTTGAAAATCTACAAACCTTAAAATATTGCACTAGTTTCATGAGATTGTGATTTGTCCTTGCTTAAGTGGAACTTTGTTTTAGGAAGTGTATCCACTATAGCATCCTCCATTGTTATTGTTCAAAAGTAGTCCCAAGTATAGGAAGCTCCTTACCCCTTTTCCCTTTTTACCTTACTTTGAAATATGAAGTTAAGACAAAGTTCCAGCATCATTGTATAGCCAAATCTAAGGGCATAGATGGAGTTTTAGTTTGTTGTCATGAACTTGCAGTAGTTGCTCACTCATTTCCAAAATTTATAATACTCCATTTGTAGGCCTAATTCCATCCATTTTTATGAACCATAAATTCCCTTTGTGATTACCAACAAATCACATCAACAACTAAGCTACTTTTGTAAGTCATGACCTGACACCCGAGAGACCTTGGGTTGATTTCTAAAACTTAGTTATAGAAATTACCTTTCAAGAGAGATATCATAATTCTGTTCTATCTTTGTTGAGAAGGTGCAAAAAAACTCATCAACAAAATTGGTGCTAGAAGGAGGGTCGGGCTAAGTTGAATCGAATTAGATCCTTATCCCCTCAAAGGTTTCACAAAGTGATTAGATCCACACTAGAAAATGTATAATTCCAAGAGCTAAAGACCCCTACTAGGGCTAACGGAGCCAAGAAAGGGGAAGCATAAATTTTAGCCCCACCCATTTAGCATCCATCCCCTTTATCGCCTTCCTCCCCTTCGCTCCCAACAACACTTCCTTCCTCCCCTTCACTCCAAACTGCATTTCCACCCCTCCCTTCCCATAGCCAAGGTGTCGTCCTCACCCCTGCACTACACTTTCAAGGCATTCACTTCAACCCTAATTTATTGTAGAACAGCCATAACAACCTCCATGTCCCATGATGGCTTGGCTAGACAATAACCCATCCCCCTTGTCCTTCAATGACTACCACAACATGCTAAAGAATTCATAAGGCTTCTGCTCTAAGTTACATCTACATGATCCACAAAGGACAATAGAAGAACACATAAATATATTCCAAACAACATCGAAGGATATGCAAATTGAACATGAAGACATGGCTTGTAGACTCTTCCCTTACTCATTGGGAGATGAAGGTACATCCATCTACCAACCAGATCGATCACTTCTTGGGATCAAATGAGGAAAAAATTCTTGCAAAAGTTCAAGGTTCATGTTAGCCCTACAGAGTTATATCAGTAGTTTATGTCTATTAGGAGGGAGGTCAACAAACCTATCAATTCATTCAAGTACTGATTTCATAGAGCCTACATGAGGTTGTATCCACCTTATGTGGTTGATGACCCCTCAACTAAGTAGGTGTATTATGCTACCTTGTATAATCTCACGTCTTCCTTCGTCAAAAGGATCCACCAACTGTTGGTAAGATTGGTAGATGCATATGCAGAGGCAGTGAAAGAAAGAACAGACTTGGGATAACACATTGTAGGTATTTTTCCCTCGCTGGGTCCCACCACTATCCCAAACAATATCCAAGGGCTTACCCATGCCTTAGTACATAATATGCCTATGTTGAACCAAGTTCATCAACTGCCTATTGTGCCACATCTAGGGAAACCCTTGAATCAAGCATCATCAGTGCCACACTACTTGCAACCTCCACAACAACAAGCTTCTTCCCAATAAGTGCAAGTGCCTACATACCTATAGAATTCAAAATTACCACCTACCCAATAGAACCAACCCATGATGTACACAGTATTCCTTCAAAACTCAGTGCCACAATGGAATATTGCAGAGAAGGATAGAATTGATGAGCTTAGTGAATTTTTAAAGAAGTTTTCCATGGAGATGACACATCTACAAAATCAAAACAACCAATTGCAAGCCTCTCAAAGGAGCATCCAAGCCAACCTTAATCAAGACAATCGTGTTGTTGGTACATCCTCGTGCCAAAATTATGAAAGAGGTCAAAATTCAAGGCAAAATTTTGAACAAAGGCCTTCTCAAAGGCAGAATAGAACTTGGAACACTGGGCCAAACAATGGAGGCATTCTGACACCTCTTGACTAGCCAAGCAGTGCCAACAAGGCCACAAGTGGATTTTATTTGGCTAAGGCTGCCTTATCTGGTTGGTGTCGAATTCACAAGACGAGTAGACATTCTGAGTTGGATTGCTCAGAGTTCCAAATTTCTACAGAAATATTCCAAGTGGAGGTATAGAATTTTGTTGATAGCTTGGTTTGTAGAGATCTATTTCCCTTGAAACCATACAACTCTTCAGTGTTGGTGGTCAATCAAGATCCTTTTCCACAAAGTGAAAGAAATTTACCTAAAAAGGAGGCCGCAATGAATGAAGCCACCTCTGAAGAAGGAGAAGCGAAAGAGGTAAGTAACGAGAGCTCCCTATCTCAACTCTTTTATCCAGTAGACAATGGTCCCATAGATGAGGAAGAGCCACATGAGGATGAGGTTCATATGTTCCACCGAAGAGCAACCCCTTATAACTTGAGAAATAGGTAGGTTGGTGGACCTTTTACTACCTCTACCCCTCCCAACAATTTCAATACTCCACATGACCCCAATGCTAGAAACAATCCAACATATCCCTACATGCCCACTCAGTACTTCAATAGGAATAGGCAGTTAAATTAGACTCAAGAACAACTTACTAGTTCTTCCCAAGGCAGGTTTTCTAAAGTAGAAGTCGAGCAAATGGGAGACTATGTGGAAAAAGAACTAAAGTAATTTAAATTGAGTATGTCAGCCTTTGAATTTCTATAGGTACCTATTGTCAGAAATGCCTTCTTTAGGTCACTAAATGGAACCTCCCCATCAAAACTAATCCAAGAGGTACCAACCAAGAAATTTTCATTTGACACTGAGTCGGTGATCAAGGAAATCATAGGAAAGAGGATCGATCAACCCCCAAATCAACAAACTAGTAAAAATCAGCCATTGGATAAACCTTCAACCAAGGAGAAAAATCAAGTGCAAAACAAGGATTAGAGCAATGATAAGGACAAGGCGTAGGTGGCCCAAGCTAATGTTTCAAAAGGGCTATTCCAGGGAAAGTTGGAGACTCCTCCTTTCTTAACAATGATACACATATTTGGTAAGAATTTGCATAAATATTTGCTTGATTTGGGAGCCTCAACCAAATTCGTGCCATTGGTAGTGTGCAAGGCATTGGGGATAACTCCAACCCCCTCTCGATGGAAGGTAACTCAGCTAGATCATACGGAGGTGAACATAGTGGGGTAATTGAATATAATTCCTATACAGATTGTTGTTGACCCAAGGGTGTAGCAGGTCATTGATATTCAGGTGGACAACATTCCAGACACCTATGGCATCATAATGGGAAGGGATTTCACCTTAGCCCTAAATAAATACACTGCCTTAGACTATTCCCATATGTGGTTGCCTTGGAAGGGACTGCCTAATCAAATCTACATTAACAAGGAGCCCAGGATGAAGTTCATGACTACTAAGTACAACAATACCAACGAGGTGTTGTTTGTAGAAATAGAGCTGGGAAATTATTGTCCTATTGTTTACCATGATGATGAGGAAAGTGCGAAGGATATATTCATGTTATGCGATGAACCCTTCAATTTAACTTCCCTCTCGAATAGCATGGAAGTCTTGGCCGATTCTGACAATGAAGAACTCCAAGATAAAAAAAACCTTGGCTTTCTTGGTGGATTTCAAGAATTTTTGCAAAAATGTCTACAAGATCAGCTTAATTTAGAAGCTAAAATGGATTTCAAAGAGTTACTGTTGCCCAATTAGTGTAGAGTGCACAATTCAGCCCACTCTGAATTTGAATATTTCTTATGTCAAATGACAATAGAGAATATTGGAGGATAGATCACTCCTAAGGAAGCCATGAAATGACATCAAGATCAAGAACAACCTCAGTACAAGTAGCCACCTAAGGGTATACAAACAGAGGTACAATCAAGAAAGGATGTTTGCTCCATCAGCTCCAGAGGCAAGATTCCATCCAAGTTTTGGATGTTGCACTTCGATGGATCTAAATGAAAGCAAGGACTGGGAGTAGGCTTCAATTTCATCATTTCTACAGGTAAGACATATTTTTTTTCCCATAGATTTTGATTCTATTGCATAAATAATCTGGCAAGATGTGAAGCATTATTTCATGGGTTACTAATGGCATTAAGAAAGAAATTCAAAATTTTGCAAGTCTTTGGTGATTTTGAGCTAGTTGTGAAGTAAGTTAGGAAACTATACTCTTATCATGATAGAAGGTCAGAAAACTATAGACACAAAGTATGGGATATTATAGAAGTTTTTGGTGTTTTATCCCACATAGGATTTTCAATTCTCTAAGAGGTAGCCAACCTCCATTATAAAGAACCACAAAGGCTAGTGGCCAACTAACGAGATCCAGTCAAAGACTGAAATCTCCTACACTTTTGGCTCTGTGAGACCAAGGTGGGTAAACCTAAATGTGTTAACAAGAATGTTCTATGATTGGTAAGAACATTTCTTCTTACAGATTGCAATCCCTACACATGCAATGAGATAGTAATTATTCTTGGTATTGGCAGACCAAAGAATCATAACAGGTATCTTAGAGCAACGGGATTGAAAACTTCAATGTAATATTTTCCTCTCATAGAGAGATAGGGTTTAATATTTTGGTTTTTTCAGCTCTTAGACCACCATGTGTAGAATTACAGTCCTGTAGAAATATTGAAGAAAATATCTAGTGCCTCATCCATTGGGAAGGAGTCATACAAAGCGTAATCCAGATATTGTTGACATATCACCATAATGCTTTACATCATGCTAATTTTAATGTTTAAAACAACACTCCTTAGCAATCCTGAATGTATAATCATAAATTTGTAACTCATTTTCAAGCAATTTCATTAACTCATTGAGCTAAAGCAGGGAAATGAAGAACACATTCAAATATACCATTGAAATTGAATGAAGATATCATTGATAGGCTCATTCACAACTTATGACCCACAATTAGGAGAGAAAGTGTTTCAAAATGATTATTATTTATTGATTGAATATCCGTAATTACATTAGCAAGGCTTGCTTGCTTCATAGAAAACTAACTAGAAAAAGAAATTAACTAAACCTTTTAGAGAACTACAGTAAATATAACTAACTGTACATATATTTAGAACTTTCAGGATCCAAAATCTGACCCCCAACAATGAGTTGTGAAATATTCTTTACAGGACAGGAGAGCAACCAAGCAATAGGCTACATTGTTAATCTCAAAATTGAATTTCATTTAGAATGAAATTCGAATTCACATTCCTCATCATTGGATAGCAAAGTGCATGATCTGAGGAATCAAAAACGGTTACACAGTAACCAGCCAGAGAAAAACAAAAAAGCATGCCAGGCACGCGCACGTCCACATCAACAAGATGAAACACCAAGAAAATCATCGCCCAGCAAACCCAACACTAGCAACCACTAAGTAGACACACGGCCCTGGTACAAGCGACCGCTCTGAGCTCTCACTTTAGTTAAAAACGAAACCATCTTCTTTCCTCCAGCCACATCAGCACAACACCTAGCAACCTCACATGGTGCCACTACAGTTATTGGTTCGACTGCAAGGGCCTCCTCGTTCACTCCCATGAGCTCAGTCAAGGCTGCTAGGTAACACCGGTAATCTGAGTCAGTTTCGGACCCGTTACCATTAGAATCTAATGAAATCAGAACAGGGGATGTGCAAAGCTCTGGCCTTTTGCCAACACTTTTATTAGTAACTTCGGGTGTTATGGGAGCAGGTTGCTCCTTCTCAACTAGCGACTTCCTAGCTCCTACCCTGGCACTCCTGTGCCCTATAGATTTGTCCATTGGAGCAACAGCTTCACAGAATATAGGAGAATAACCACCACCTGCAAACAAAACAACTCAAAAAATGCAATGATAACTCTAGGTAACTTAGCAAGATTTATAGAGTGAATTGGTGCAAGGGATATTAATTGTTTGAATGCAAAACAAGAATTTGAGCAATAAGTGGCTAACGTAGCCACCATAATTATTTCTATCAGGAGGGCATCGTTCACACGCTAGAGAAAATCAGGAGAGGATCCTCTAAAAATATCGATCCATTAATAAAATAAGTTTCAGAGTGTGAAAGCTCGTCACACAGATGATCAGTAATTTCTTTGAAACTGCATTATTGAAGTAAAACAAACTTGGCAAGTCGGACGACTCAGATTGAGTCAATCAAGCATTGAAAATCCATATTAGTGCCTCAAAAAACCACAACCAATTATAACCCAGGAAAATAGGAGGTCACAACCTGACAGTGGGTCCCACTTAGCCCCGTCACTTCAAAAAATAGGTCGTGTGTCACCTGTTCACAGACCTCGCGGTACTTTAGAGACATTTACCATGCTCGTGCGAGGTCTGCAAGGGACAATTATTATTAACCCCGTAATTAAATCCCTTTGCCAGTGAAAAGATGGCCACTTGTCATCACTAGCGCCTGGGAAAAGACCCCGCCCCTCCGTATATGCCAGATGGCGGCATCTCACAGACCTCACACTACTTTGCGACATCAATAGGAAAACCTATGAGGTTTGCAAGAAACAGTCCAGATCAAAACCCGTGATCAGACCATTAACCAAACTGCATGTAAGGACATGTAGAATATTCAGGTGGGACCAGCCGGTACAACCTTTGGCGGTATAAATGTTTAAACCTAGGTGGCAAAAGAGACCGACGAGCTGGGTGAAAAGGGTCAGTAAGAGCATAGAGGAAAGGGCTCAATTGGATCACTTAAGTGACCGGTTACCTTCGGTAGCAAATCACCGTTGAAACATAACATGAGGGTTTCAAAAATTTATAATTCATATCACCATGGGTAACTTTAAAACCTAAAACCCTAGCCTTCCCCCTCTTTGAAATTGAAAATTCCCATCAGAAGGCTTATAGGCATTTAGTATTTAGCTCATCCCTCATAGCAAGAATCAAACCATAGATTCCTTGGCCCAAGCAGTTAGTACCCTAAGACCTTTATCCCTAACTAGCCTAAATAAATTCACCATAGAGCTCACTTCTAGCCCATTAGTGCCTGATAATGTCACCCATTTTCAAGAATTCAATGACGATAAGCACATCTTGACTTCAACACCAGCTTAGACATATTTGCATCCCAAATCATTGATGAAGTAAAGTCAGAGTAGGTTGAGCTTGATATTGAAGGAGTGATTAATTTAAAAACCAACACAATACCTAGAGGCATGGTTCAACTAGAATGTGTATTTGATTTAGTTCACATCAGGGACCAAGATAAACAAACCAAGAAAGAGTCAATAGATAACTAGTGTGAGGCTCATAACATGGGTACTATAGAAGAGGTAAACAATGTCTTCATTGGCAAGTTGTCTACCCCAAAGGAAAAAAAAGGAATTGTTGATGCCCTGTGCACATATCATGATGTGATTTCTTGGGGGTATGAAGACATGAAAACATATGATATGTCAATTATCACTTATACCATTCCCCTTAAGCCAGATGTAAGACCTTTCCAACAATGTCAGCACTTGATTAATGTGTTGTTGGAACCTATTATCTTTAAGGAAGTAAATAAGCTACCATCCACCTGAATCATCTTTCCAGTTTGACATTCTACATGGGTGGCCAATTTGGTTCCAATCAGAAAGAAAAATGGAGAAATTAGATTATGTGTGGATTTCTAGAACCTAAATAGGGCTTCTAAAAAGGATAATTATCTAGTGCCTTCACTAGATGAGGTATTATGAATCATAAATGGGTCTCAGATGATATCATTTCTATATGGCTACTCAAGATACAAATAGGTCATGGTGCAATACGAAGATAGGCATAAAATGGTATTCACCACAAAGTGGGGAACGTTTGCATACAAAAGGATTTCATTTGGACTAATCAACGCAGGTGCCACATTCCAACATACCATGGAAAAAGCATTAAAATACATCATCAACAAGTGCATCATCATGTACATGGATTACCTTACCATGTTCTCCAAGAAGAGAGAAGACCATGTCTCTGACTTATGCAAAGTTTTTCAAAAGTGTAGGGAGTTCGGTATCTCATTAAACCTAAAAATATATATCTTTGGGGTGACTGAAGGTAAGCTATTAGGACACATGATTTCAAAAAATGGTATCTCCATAGATCTGCAATGCATCCATTTCATATTAAAAATTTAGCCCCTTGACAGTAAAAAGGAAATGAAGTCTTTCTTTTGGAAGATCAACTTCATCAAGAAGTTCATCACATGATTTGCAGAAATAGTGAAGCCATTGAATGTCATGCTTAAGAAAGATGCAAAAGTGGAGCGGACATAGGAATCCAAACAGGCTTTTGAAGAAATCAAGAGGTTCATTGTGGATTCCCCATTATTGGTTAGTCCAAACAATCTGAAGCCCTTCTACATCTATTATTTTGCTTCAAATCACTCGTGCACCAGCATGTTAACATAAAAAGATGGCGAGGGGAATGAACACTCCATTGTATTTACGAGTGACCCATTAAAGGATGCAGAGTCACATTATTATAATGTTGAAAAGAAGGCATATGATTTGGTTCATTGCATCAAGAAATTCAAACACTACATTCTACAGAACAAGGTGCTCAAAATTGTTCCAAATCCAACTGTAAAAACCTTACTAATGTAGAACAAACTAGGAGAAAGAAGAGAAAAATGGGTCATACTATTGCAAGAGTATGACATGGAAACTCAGCCTATGAAATTGGTCTGAGGACAAGACCTCACTCACACAATAGTAGAAATAGAGCTGAAGCTCACAATGCAACAATATCAGTTCAAGGATGTTTCTCTTGACGAGTGGTATGATGACATCGTCTACTATTTGTTGAACAATAAGTGTCCACCTCAATTGCAAGGAGTACAAAAATGTGCATTAAGTTTGAAAAGAAGTGGCTAAATGTTACAAGGAGCTATATTATACAAAATGAATCATGATGGAGTTTATCTCAGGTGCCTCAAAAAACCAGAAGCAACCCAAGTCTTGAAAGAATTTCATGATAAGTTTGGCACTGGTCACAGATCCATCCCCTACCTAACAAACCTACTCTCTCACTAAACTAATCCTACCCCTACCCCTACCCCTAAACCAACCCTGACCCATAAAATGAAACCTAATCTGACCTACTACTATAGTCTATGATTTGTAGTACCCCCCTTTAGGGGGGGTACTACACCTTATATTGTTTTATAGTATATCTTTGACTGTAAGTAGGGGCAGAGTCAGAGTAGAGCAGGGGTGAGCCCCCGAGAGAGGGACTTTGGAAAGGTGTCCCTCTCTCTCGGGGGCCCCACCCAACTTCTCCCTCAAAAACAAACCTAGTACTCGGGGACCCAATACCTTGGGGGCCCCAACCCCTACACCCTGGCCCACCTGAGAGAGGGACTTGGAAAAGAGGTTCCTCTCTCTCGGGGGCCCCACTACCTTTGCAATCACAAGGGAACTCCTCGGGGGACCCAACCCAATACAAGACTCGAGG
Organism: Sequoiadendron giganteum; assembly: GCA_007115665.2. NCBI lineage: Eukaryota > Viridiplantae > Streptophyta > Pinopsida > Cupressales > Cupressaceae > Sequoiadendron > Sequoiadendron giganteum. Next base: position 330,597,119 of record CM021106.1, on the reverse strand, counting down.
GCCCCACCCCCTAACACCCGAGGGCCCCAACCCAATACACCCTCTTACTCGGGGGACACACTACCCCTACCCAAACAAACATCCCCATCTATAGGCCTAATTCACCATATCCTTAAATTGGGGGGGGGTACGGACACCCATGGATTCGATTTAAGGCCCATTCCTGGGCCTAAAATCAGCACTAAATCCAAAACAGGTCATACACCTTAGGGCAAGGCCTAACTCTTTATTCCTCCCTAGGCAACCTGCCCAATTCCCATTTTGGCAAAATAGGGCCTCTTACCCTCCTACCCCTGCCCCTAATGCCACTCCCAACTACCCAGGCCCTTCGCTCAGTGGGGGTTGGATTTCATCGGTCCCATCAATCCACCATCCTCTACAAGCCATAGGTATATTCTAAATGCTACTAATTATTGCACTAGATGGACTGATGCCATTGCATGTAGGCAATGTACATCTGAGGTAGTTATCAATTTTATTGAAATTTTAATTGTGAATCATTTTGGTTGCACCTTTGCCCTCATCTATGATAATGGCCCCCCATTTTCTTCCCTTAAATTTTCTAGTTGGGCTTTTGACTATGGGATTGTCCTCAAATTCTGATCCAATTATTACCCTCAAGGCAAATGCTTTGCGTAATCTACAAACAAGAAATTTTTCACTGTCATCTAAAAGTTGCTTGACAAAAACCCAAAAGATTGGCACACCTTGTTGCATTTTTCTTTGTGGGAAAATCACACTCGTCATAAGGTAGCCTTAGGAAATTCCTCGTTTTTCCTTGTCTATGGTCTAGAGCCAGTTTTCCCAGTTCACCTCAAGATCCCCACACTTCAATTTATCAATACTTATTATGAGGAGGGAGAACACAATGAGGCTCGCTTAGCTGAATTGCTCCACTTAGAGGAAGTATGTGAGAAAGCAATGGAAAAAATTTCCAAACACCAAGGTGTAGTGAAGAGATGGTTTGACCGTTGAGCCAAAGTAAGGCCTTTAGGATTGTTTATTTAGTCCTTTGTTGGGACAAGGTTCATGAGAAGAAAGGGGAACATGAAAAATTCGACAAGCTCTGGCTTGGTCCCTTTTCGATTTCTAAAATTTTAGGAGGTAATGCCTTTCACCTTAAGACCCTCACTGGAAAGGATATCTTGTTGCCTATCAACAAGCAGTACCTCAAGCATTATTTCCTTTCTTGAGCCATACAATCTCATCCTTTATAAATAGTTGTATAGTTAGAGTAGGTATTTTTCTTTTTTGTTAGCTTTTTCCCCGCCTCTTCTTGCTTTCTCGACTTTCTTTTTTGCTGAGGGTGTCATTCGATCTTGATGCAGCGATCGTATGTGGCCTTGTCAAATAGATCACTCTATTGTATGCTCCTTTTTTTTCCTTGGCTAAGTCTCCATTAGTTACCATGATTTTATATTTGCTTCTATAAAGTAGGCAAGAGAAAAAAGCTATTGGAGACAAAAGTCGAGGGAAACGTGGCTTAAATAAGGAGACAGAAACACCAAATATTTTCATAAAAAGACAATAGTTACCAAGAGTAGAAAAAAGATAGCTAAATTTAAACAGGAGGATGGAAGCATGGTGAGGAAAACAAAGGAAATCAATAGAGAAGTTTTTCGCTACTTCGAAGCCTTGTTAAATAAAAATATTGACCCTCATGTAGTGGACAAAGAGATGATATTGGGTAATATTCCTACAATAATCAATCAAGAGCAAACCAAAAGATTATATAAAGAAGTGACATTGGAGGAAGTTAAGAAGAAAACCTTCCAACATAGCATGGACAAAGCACCAAGGCCAGATGGATTCAGTGTTGGGTTCTTTCAACATTTCTGGGATATTATAGGATTGGATCTATGGTGAGTAGTGGAGGAGTCAAGGAAGAAGACCACAATGTTGGGGACTAAATCACACCTTCCTAACTTTAATTTCAAAGAAGAAAGGTGTAATGGAGATGGGTGACTTATGCACCATAGCATTGTGCAATACAGTGTATAAAATTGTTACCAAGTTAATGGCCAATAGACTGAAAGAGATCCTTCCTAAGATAATTTTTCTAGAACCAAGAATATTTTCCCTTGAAAGATCAATTGTTGAAGGAATAATAATTTTTCATGAAGCCATCCATTCAGCCAGGAAAGTGTACGACATGGTCAATAGATCATTCTTGGAATAAGTGATGAGAAAGCTTGGATTTTATGAGAAGTGGATAACATGGGTCAAGAGTTTTATTACAACACTAATTTTTTTGATAATGATTAATGGATCACCACAAGAATTCTTTGCCACAACCAGAGGATTAAGGCAATGCGATCCAATCTCATCGTTTCTCTTCATTGTAATAGTTCACGCTCTAGGGAGGAATATAGCTATATTGATAGAAAAAGGAAGATGGGTGGGAATGAAAATTGTGCAAGGTATTGAGGTGGTCATACATTACCAATTTGATGATGATACGATACTGTTTAGGGGAACTTTGAGATAGGAAGCAATATTGATAAAAAATACATTGGACTCTTACTACAGAGCATTGGGGCAAGGAGTGAATTGGAAAAAATCAGAGGTTTTATTTTTAAATACACAAATTGGATTGCAAAGGGATGTGGCCTGTATTCTTGGGTTGCGGATTGAAAACTTTCTAGGGAGATTTCTTGGAATGCCTTTGTTTGCTAGAATAAATAATATATCCTATTGGGAATCATTGCTGGAGGGTTGTCAGAAAAGATGGAAGCTTGGAAAGGGAAGTGGTTGTCTTCGGCTAGCAAGATTTTGATGTTGAAATCAGTATTGTCTACAATCCCAATATATTCCATGTCATGTCTAAAAAATCCAAAGGCTATTGAAGGTAAATTAGTGCAAATCATGAGAAAATTCTTTTGGAATGGACCTACTGATCAACAAAAAATATTGATTATTGTGTGGGAAAATATATGCTTGTCAAAAGGTGTCAGGGTGTGGGCATCAGGAAGCTTGCTACAATGAATTTATCAATGGATACAAAATTGGTATGGAGACTCTACACAAAAGGGGAGCAGAATTGGGTTCATGCTTTAAGAAAGAAATACTTAGATAGCGATCACCTAGATAGAATCTTGACTATGATGAACCCTCCTCGGGGATCTACAATCTAGAACTTCATACTAGAGAGTAGAGACATCATCATAAAGCATATCACCTAGGATATCAAGGATGGGAGGAATGTTGCATTTTGGTTAGACTCATGGGAAGGATATGCCCCTTTGGCTGGATTATAGAATATGGAAGAGCTCCAAGCAGTTATAATAAGAGAGTGGGGATCGAAAATGAGTGATTACATCGAGAAGAAGTATGAAAATGGTCAACATGTTTGGAAGTGGTGTTCGTTGGAGGAATTAAGGGCCCTAGAAGATTAGAAAAGAGGGAAAGAAATTATTAGAGAATAGGGTGTTGATTCCTTTGACAAATGAAGATGTCATAAGATGGTGTGGCTTGAAGTCGGGAGAGTACAAGGTAAAGATGGGTTATAAAGTCAAAGAAGCTACAATAGAGTAGAATTGGTCAATGCACCTATTCTGTAACACGACGTTCCTTCCAAAAGTAGGGGTATTTACTTGGATGGCACTACAAAAGAAGATTTTGATAGCAGAGAGGCTAAATAAGCTGGGTATTCAAGGTCCTAATAGATGTTCACTATGTAAGGTATAAGATGAAGATACTAATCATATACTCCTAACTTGCCCCTTTGCAAAACAATGCTAGAAAATATTCATGAAAAAACTAAATTGGGAAAGTCTGATGACTCTGGACATTCAGGAATGGTTCCTAATGTGGTCGAAGTGGAGACATAAGTCAATGTTTGTATGCATATGGAAAATAATATCGTCCTCTATCATATGGGAAATATGGACGGAGTGCAACAGAAGGTTATTTCAATAGAAGGAGATGGAGATTCAAGAATTGATTGGCAAAATTGAAGGGGTGGTTGTCAAGCTAGTGAACAATGCAGTACGTAGCATGAGTAGTAGGAAGAGTTTCTTTAGTGGTTGGGATGATAATATGGAAAAAATTAAGGGACTCAAGATTCTCCCCATTAATGCGGTTTTGAGGTGTTGGTTCCCAAATTAATAGGTTTCAAAACCCTAAAAGCATGTCAATATTTATAATTAGGTTTTGTTGTGCCTATAGCACACATGCCCCATTCGAACTGGGGACCTCCTCTTTCCTTTTCATCTTTTGCGGGTTGTTTTTTCCTTTGCCTCATTTTGTGTGCTCCTATTTCTAAACTTAAAATGGTCACATGTAGTAAAGTTATCAAAAAAAAATTGACCAAAATCACCTACCCAAAATTTCCTAAGTCTTGGGCAAGGGCAGAGCTTGGCTTGTAGGTTTCCACCTTCCTTTTGCCCCTCCATCCATCAGTCATTGTGGACACATAGTTGCGAGTCACCCCATGTAGACCTTTTTCATTGCTTCACCACTAAATAATGGCTGACCCAAAGCTTCCACTCGCATGGCGAGTCTCGTGCTTGCCTTGGTTGTCTGGGTCTTTATCGAACATCCAACTTAGTGTAGGTTTCCGCACCTCACCAACCAAGCTCTCACTATACTAGAAATAAATGTGTGCCATTAATGTCATTTTTCCTATAAAAGTGGGGTGTCTCACCTATCATTTTCACCCTAGCAATTTTAATTTTTATAGCAGAAGACCAAGCTCTCACCCACACAAGCTTCCAGCAAATCTAAGTTGGGTTTTTCTTTAGATTTTTACATATTTTTAAGGTAAGTCCATGATTTTTCGTACTAGGTGTCCTTGAAACATTTCTTTTACCAGTTAGGGTTTTGAAAATGTTGAGAATCTACATAAATCAAACCCAAGTTAAATGCAGTGCCCAATCAAGCCTACTCAAACCTTCAACCCATCATTTGCAAACTGCCCCAACATTCAAATCCCTTAGTGTCAGCCCCAAATCATGAAATTACAGTTATGTGGAATCTCGTTATGCCTTAGGCATTTTTCATGTGGCGAGGAGTTCACTGTGGCCCACACCATCGCCCCTGTCATCCTTATTAATGTTTAAAAATCCTAGAGAAAATGGCTAAGTTATCAACCCTATGTGGGAATACCCATGCGAGATTTCTGCCTATGAGTACCCGCTATCTTATCATTGTTGATTAGGGACCAGGTCCTAACACCTTCACATAGCACAGGGACAACCTTCATCATTGTTGTTGAATGAAAAAAACCCCAACACTCGACGAAATTTTCAAAGTCTTAACTGTCATGCGGGTCGCTACATATGGTTCACCATCACCCAGTAGTCGTTACTTAATGAAGAAATTACTACACCGACCCACAATGTGGACCCCGCAACACCTATCGCCCTCTAACTTCACAATCTTTCAAGCAAAGCACCAAGTCTAAATTTTCCTGTAGGCCTACCTATGTAGACCGATGACTGTGGACCTCCATCCACTCATGGTCATTCCTTGATGGTAAGCAATTAACAGCAGCCCGATAGTTTTCTTTCGTACTCCCGAGATTGATCGAACTTCAAGGCATAATCCCCAACGTCCAAGATGTCCACGGGTTCGATAATTCAGAACTCTGCATGCGGGTCACCATCTCTTGAATTCCATTACTTAATGATCGAGCTCTAGCATCTTTCCACCTCATGGTGTTCACACCCATTTGACCCACAAGAGTACCAAAGCTTCGCCTACCAATTTCAGTATCTCATGGTCAATTTTTGCACATGCCTAATCATGTTATGAGGGATTTTCCTATCAAACCAACTATACGAAAATTTGTGTATGGGTGGCTACCTATGATAATTTGTGACCCCAACAATGTTCTTCTCCTAAATGCTCCCAATAGCTTCCATCTAGGGGAAACCCGCACCCCTGAACCTGCACTTGTATAAATGATCCAAAAGAACCTAGAAAAGTGAATGATAATGAATTTTATGATCTTTTAAAGATGTATGAATGGATCTAATGCTTGATTTGCAAGGTTTGATTGACACTTTCCCTAATTTACATATAAATTCACTTACTGCATCTTTTCATGCAAGATTTATGGAACCTAGTACAGGGCCATCAAAGAAGTCTACACAAAATCCTGACAAGGGAAAGAAGCTCACTCACACCCCCAGGGAAAATAAGAAAAGGGACAAATGAAGTACGAGTTTCATGGGGGCTAACTTCAAAGATCGCTTCCAACTAGGAGAAAATATCAGAAACTGACATTGAGCATGTCAGTATAAATTAATTTAGATAAATGGTTATGATTAACCCTAGAACAAAAAGGTCCCTACCAATCAAAGCAAGTGGTCTTGCAAAGGCAATTGGTTTTCCTCTCACATTAATTTCTCTAGAGCTAGTCATGACCTATCAGGAGTGTTATCACTCCAATAGGAAAATATTTGATCATGATGGAAGAGTATTGGTAGACTTGTCTTCCAAGTCCATTGGCAAGACATTTGGCATCCTGGTTTTTGATGAGATGGAATAAGTAGAGAAGGAGCTTGCTAACTAGGTATGGCAACAGGATCCCCTTAGATGTAAAAGAATGATCAACCAGAATTGTTTGAAGGATAAGAGGTTGAGGGCTACAAAGGTTTCTCATAAATTTTATAGGAGTGACTTCTTTGAAGAACATCATCACCTGGTCACACTCCTGGGCTGAGTAATAGGCTTTCCTACTGCCACATTCTTTGCAAATTGGATGTTCTACTTTATGAAAGAGATCTTCGATAGAAAAACTAGGTTCCACTAGGAAAATATGATAAGTGACAATATGAACAACCAACTCATGGAGGTAAAGAAGACTTCTCGCTTCTATATGACTTCATATTTGGTCTACCTCTCGACAACCAAGTTCCCATATAAAGGATTATTTTGTGCAGGAGAACTGGGAACCAAGAAGGGGTAATTAAAGGTATATGTTTGTTATCCTCAAATCCAATACAAAAACTTCAAAAGGAAGTATAGAAGGGTAAATGATTCCTTCATTGAGAATATAATCAGACTCTTGGGAGGAGACTTTCAAAGAAGGGTGTCACATAGCTCTAAGGCACTTTTGAGGGGTTTTGGATATATGTTCATCTAATTCTTGAAGTTCACATACATTAGGGCTAAGGGATTCTCAGGAAGACATTACAAATTTTTGAGCTACCCCAATGACAAAATCATCATGTTGGAGATCACCAAGCAACACTAAAATACCCACACCTTGTTAAGCAACAAACACAGAGTTGGGGTCTCATATCTCCTAACACTTGCACAAGGAATGTACTACCCCATTGCCCAGTGCCTTGAGCACTCTGAGAGGAAATTTCAAGAATACAATTTAGATTTTCACATGGACAGGGGGAAGGTTAGAATTGTGATGATGACAAAGAGGTTAGAAGGTGCCAATACATGAGAATGATCATCACATTTGTAAAGTCAATTAATTTGTTCCAAGTACCAGACTAGGTTGTTGATGATGAAAACATTATAGATGAAAGATATAATGCCTTAGTTAGCATCCCATTACTAATAATAGACTGGGCTAAAGAAGAGGTCGCCAACTTGGACATTCTCACCTGCCCTATAGAACACAAAACCAGACAGTGATTGGATGAGCAGATTTCTCAATTGAAGGAGCAAGGTTCTGAGCTCACATATGGGGAGCTCAAAGATGAAATAGATAGTGAAAAAAAATAGCGGTACTACTATGATTTCCTCGAGCGAAGCACCTAAGTCCCCACCCGTCACAAGAGCTAAGAAGAGGAAGGAGGCACCTGAACGTAAGCCCAAGCATAAGGTTTATACAAGGAAATCAACACAAGGGAAACCACCACCAAAGAAGGGGAGAATAGGGACCTTTGTGCTATAAATGCCTATTATTCAAGAGGAAGAACCCCAATGTGAAGAAGAATATTCTGAGCAGCCTCACTTGCCACCACCGATCGCTTCCATTTATGTGACCACTGTTGTTGCCGCTACCACTCCACCACCTCCAACTCAAAAAAAATTTGTCTCATCTATGTCGGTCGTCGACATTTCCCTCCATCTCACCTCCACCTCGTGGACTACCCCAGTGGTGGTATTGGACTCTTCCTCCTCCACTACTTCCATACTATCATCCTCTTTGCTCCCACCTCCACTACCTACCCTCTCCAATTTTCCTTCTTCCTTGCTAATGACCACTTTGGCACCGCCCACTCTGCCACATGCTTTTGCAGCCTATATGCAAAATGTGCCCACCAAGCTTTCTAGGGTAATTCTTGACCCTAAAGTCTAGGAACTAATGGCCCAACTTGGTGTTGCCTTGCCACTTCCTCCACCACCAACTGAACCACCAAAAATGGAGGGAAAAATGTAGATCTTAGAAGAAATGGAAAGACCCCATGTTGAGCACCCTCAAGAAGCTATGAAGGGTTGAGGAGCCTAAAGATTCTGATAAAGATGATTGCTTTGAACATCTGAAGGGCATATTGAATGTGAATATTGACAAGGTAGCCTCTAATGAGGAAGCACAAAAAGACCCTGGGGACAAGGGAAATGATAACCTCAAGGATCCTTATGAGGTAGAGACATCAGATCAAGAGCTAGATGAGGAGCTACCCCCAACAACACAAAGATGTAAGTGAAAAGGCTAACCTTGAGGAGCATTGCTCTAGAGAAGGGGAAATGGATACTGACATGGATGTAGAGATAATGGATGAGCCCCCATGAATTGGCCAAGATAAAAATACCTGAGACAAGAAGAAATGTAGCCAAAAGAGAAAGTGCCTCATGAGGAAGAGAAAGATAAAGAAGAAGAGAAGGATGCCCAAGAAAAGGGATTTGTTCCTGAGCAAGATATTGAAATTGAACATGACAAAGAAAGGGCACCACAAATATAAAGAATCATTGAAGAAATTATAGTTGTTGATGAGCTCAACAAAGGGAAGGTCATTCTAGAAGGAAGTTCAAATGAAGAAGAGAAAAGTGATGAAAAGGCTCCTAGTGATGAGGAGTATCAATCTCAAAAGGACCAGGAAGAGGAAGGTGATCATGAATCACCAAAGGGGTAGATAGAGGTTCCTGACTGGATAGAGTAACAATTGAAAAAGAAGGCTTTCATTATTTTTGATCCAAAGGCAAGGCTAGAGGTAATACTAGCCAGGGCACAAACAAGGACCAAAAAGGAGAAGAAACCTAAAATCAAATCACACATCATGGTGAACACTTTTGGGTACTAGACATTACAAGTTTCCACTCCAATAGTAGGAAAGGATGTTGGAACCATATAGGGGCAGGATTACCAAATATGCATAATTAATCTAGGCCCAACAACCCATGAGTAGAAGATAGGTGATTTGCAAGGGTCGGTGTCCACTATCATATAGTAGATTAACAAGGATCAGACCACCAAAGAAAAACTGAAATCACAAGTGGCAGATCTCACTACTTATATTCAACAATGGATGTCCATAGAAGAAGAAGCTCTAGCAAAGTCATCTATGCCATCCATCTCGACCAAAGAAGAGCTGAGTAAAATGGAAAAGATGAAAAGTTGGACCAATCACAATACGGATCGGTTCAACCAGGTAGTGTACAATGGTGACATGGACATCCACCACACCACCAGGATGTTCAATAAATTATAGTTTACAGAAGCAATTGGAGGACATGATAAAACCTATCATAGATTCTTTGAGCTATATAGGATCACCTATCCTAAGATCGAGAGCATTCTTAAGCTCTCTCGAGGAAAATGGGCAAAGGAGCTAGAGCTATCGAAGGAAGATCATTGGCTAGTTGAGATGTGGATGATGAATTTTGATTATAAAAAGGAAGTTTTCAAAAAGGTCTTGCATGATTTGGAAATTAACCATGAATGGGTTGTTGAGCACCGAGTGGATAGCATGGAATATTTAAAGCTAATGATTGATTTTGAGATGCTCATCTTGGAGTTGGATCCAAAGAAATTCAAGCCTTTGTTCCATAAGAAAATGGAGAAAGGAGTTGGTGACACACTATCACCAAATTTTATGGATTTTTCTACAAGGGCCTTTGTTTGAATGAAGTAGATTATTGAGGTTGCATCAAGTTTTGATGAGAATTAGGAGCAAATCATTGAAATATTCAAGAGGATGTCCTTTTAGATCCTCATATCTGAGCTCTCTGAGGACAAGAAGTTGATCTCCATGATTAGTAAGTTTGTAAAGTATGCAACAAAGCAGAAGGGAGCTTGAAATCTAATCCTTTCTGAAGAATACTTGTTGAAATAAGTATAAAAGGTTGAAAGTCACTACAAGACAAAATAGACTATAGGACGAAATAGGGAAAAAGACAAAAGTCTATTTTATATTGTCATATATTTGGGGGTAGGTGAAACCCTAATGTAAAATGAAGTTGAGCCACATAATATAAATGAATATTATCCATTCATTTTGCTTTTGGAAAACTATAAATAGGGGCATCCTCTCATTTTCAAAGGGAGAGATGAGTTGTTGTGTAAAGGCATGCTGCAAAAAAATAATGAGAAAAGCATTTTTTTTATGGTTTCTTGTGTTTTCTTCTTCATGTGTGCATGATTCAATCTCCAGATATTAGATTCTAGCTCTATTATTTGAAGCTTTAAGTTACTTTCAGTTATTAGTTCATGTTGTGCTTTAATGGTGAAGTATGCTATGGTGTTTGAGGTCTTCCTAGCTCATACTTCTAGTTGTTTATTGATGATAAACTGTTGTGCAAAGTTAGTCTTAGCATTGTTCATATTGTTGCACTTAAGTTCAAATATCATTCATACTTTAATGGTGAATTAATGATTTGAAAATATGTAGACCTTAGAAGATTGCACTAGTTTCATGAGATTGTGAGTTGTTCTTGGTTAAGTGAAAAAGGAAATCTATCCACTATAACATCCTCCATTGTTACTATTTAACATTAGTTGCAGGTCTAGGAAACTCCTTACCCCTTTTCCCTTTTGAAATTTTTTTGAAATCTAAAGTTAAGACAAAGTTCCAGCATCATTGTATAGCCAAATCTGATGGCAAAGATGGAGTTTTAGTTTGTTGTCCTAAACTTGCAACAGTTGCTCTCTCATTTCCAAAATTTAGAGAACTCCATTTGCAAGCCCAATTCCCTTCATTCTTATGAACCATAAATTCCCTTTGTGATTACCAGAAAATCACATCAACAACTGAGCTATTTTTGCAAGTCATGACTTGACACCCGAGAGACCTTGAGGTGATTTCAAAATCTTAGCTGCATAAATTACCTTTCAAGAGAGATAGCATAATTTTGTGTTGTTTATGTTGAGAAGGTGCAAAAACACCCACCAACAGGTTTTACAAGTGAATTGGCAAATGAACGGAATCAATCAAAATGATTGGTATTCCTTGCACTTTAGTCTCTACTATGCCTAGGTGGTTATTACATTGTGTTCACCATTGAATGTTAAATCCTCAAGACTAATTGGTGAATGTTGAGAAGATTGTGAATTTTATGCAATTTTTTCAATTAAATCATCTTGTTCAATCTACTTCAAAGTGGCATATGAATTTGAATTGTATTTTCCAACTACAAATACCTCTACTCCTACAATAGAAAATACAATAGAAAATCTAAATTGGATTTTAGAATATGATACAATGGATGGTTTTGGAAAATGAATTAATCGGTGCCTTTTCTAGGTAATAGAGTCATAATTCATATTGATGTTTCTTCCTTCTGGTATAACTCTAATTACTTGGCACAATATTTTTTACGACTTGCATAAACGTGAAAAATTATCTTTTATTGGGTTCTTCTTATTTATCTAAGTGAATCCTCTAGATTACTGTGACCTATTCAAAGGAGTTTAATTCTTTCTTGAAGAAACCCTATTAAAAAAATCACACAAAACATGAATTGTGTTTTGACAAACTAGACATATGCTTGATATGCTAATTTAAATAATAAACAGAAAACAAGATGAGGACAACTAGGTAAAATTTTATCAATGATATTCAACGAGTAATTGACAACCAAAATTCAAACACCAGAGAAAGGAACTTTTGATTGATCTACTTTACCAAATGGGCCTTTTCGATGTCCTCCAAAATTTAATTCCCCCCAAAAAAGAGAATTCTCCATAGTCTTGGTTTCCTTCTTATAGGAATGAAGGAAGCAACAAGCTTCAGACCATTCACATTCTAGAAACTAACTGTTCATATGCCCACCCTTTGGTATCACATTATGAAATATTTTTCTCTCAACAAATCTATATAAGACTGCCACATATACAAGAAAGAGACAAAAGAAGAATATCCAAGGTGACTTGATGACTATTGACTCCATCTTGATGTTCCTTTTCTACGCTGCATCTTTGTTGAATGCTAAGTCTAACCTCTCGATGAATTTCTCAAGTCAATCGTATGCTCTTTCTATTTTCAAGATTTTGAAGGGATTGATATTTTATTCTCACCAATATTCACTTCTCCCTCTGATAAAATCAAACTGCCCACATGCTTATTTGTTTTTGGGACATCATATATACTCACTCTGATATCCCAGAGTCTCTCCGAAATTTGTATTGTAAGTTGTCTCTTCAAAAATCCGTTATCATATCTTTTTTTTATTTTTGCTGGTAAAGTCCTTTTCTCTCATATTTTCAGGTCTAGAGCAATAAATTTTATTCTTTTTTATGCACACTGCTTCATCAAAGGGACTCAAAACTCTCTCATCCTGACATGTCTTTGTGTCTTCCATGATGCTTCGTTTGGAGTGTCAAAGGGAAATTGAAGCAAGTCCCACCGATATGGCTTATTCGCTACAATAATTTTTATGCCTTTTCATGTGAACTGTGTTATCGAAGGGACACCAAGGTAACCCCTATCAATAATTTATAGTATCCTCGATGGTTTTCATGCCTTACTAACCTCCTATTACAACACCACAATACTCAAACAAGAGACAAGTTAGGGTAACAACATACATGTATTATGGAAGATGTCTTGGGAAAAGATATAACATGAATGTTGGACCTAGAAAATGAATACTACAAGGGTTAGAACTCTTTTAATGGACTTTTGGAACTAGGGTTTGACAAGCATTGAATGTATACTAAGTGAAATTTTTCCAGTCCTAACAGTGGCTCTAGTTGGGATGAATGGATATCTAGACATTGCAAGAATCCAAAATATTTCTCTGGTGTGCATACCAAAAACACAAAACTATACAAAACAAATAAAACCAAAATTGGGAAATCCCTAAACTACTGTGCATGGAATTCATCTTCTTTAAGACTTTTTTCTTGACTCTGAGCATTCCACATAAGAACCATATCATCAACTTGAAATTTATTATCCTTAGCCTTCTTATCAAAAAGATACTTCATTTGTTCCTACATTTTTTCATTTTTCTTTTGTGCTTGATTTTTTATTACATCCAGTTATGCCAATTGCTCCATGCTTTCTTCCTTTGGCTCAGGCACATCTAAATTCTCCTGCAATATAAATTTATAAATAGGAAAAATATTATGCATTGGAATTATTGCTTGACCTCTATAGACTAACTCAAAAGTTGATTTTCCAATAGCCTTTTTTACAATGATTCTATCTGCCCACACTATTATCTTCAACTTTGAGTCCCATGTCCTTGTGATATTATCAAGCGTCCTTTTGATTATTTTCATGATATTCTTGTTACTGGACTCTACTTGACCATTAGCTTTGGGATGATATAGAGAGGCATATGATGTTATTATTCCATAAGAATCAAAAAAATTATTGAATTCATCAGATCTAAAACACATACCATTGTCAATGATAGTTCTTACAGGAACTCCAAATCTGGTAATAATATTTTCCACCAAGAAATTTATGACTACTTTACTAGTAGCTTGTTTAGTTGGAACTTCTTCAACTCATTTAGTAAAGTATTCAGTGGCAACAATAATCCATCTATGCCCACCACTTTACTTATCTACCATCTCTCTTATAAAATCAATGCCCCATTAGTGAAAGGGAGCATCAATTTTCATAGGTCTTAAAGGAAAATCTCCTTGATATTTTAGTTTACTAGGAAAAATTTGGCATGCTTCACATTTTCTTACATGTCTATGAGCATCAATAAAAATAGTTGACCAAAAATAGCCTTATCTTGATGTGTTATGTGCAATGGTATTAGCTGAAAATTTTCCACCACATACACCATCATGCATCTCCTTTAAAATTCTTTTTGCTTGTCCCTAATTCAGACACAAAAGTAGAACACCATCTTTATCTTTCCAAAAAAAATCACCATTCATGAATACATACCTTGATGCTTGTAGCTTTAGTGTCCTTTTTTGTTGTCATTCAATCCATCTGGTAACTTCATGTGTCTAAGGTAGTGAGCTATATTAGTATACCAAGGTGTATGTTCAATACTAAACATTCTACCTTCTTCTTGCTCAACATCACATACCTGTGCAGCCTCCAAATTGAATTCAGCCATTAATTTTTCCAACCTTTGTGCTCTTACAAGTTTTTTGATTTGGATGTTGATATTAAATTCTTGGATTCTATTTATCCATCTACACCTTCTTCTTGTAGCCTATGTTTATGTGAGGACATCCTTGACTGCTACATTTGGTACATAGGCAGTCACTTCTTCTCTTACCAACTAGGATCTGAATGTTTTCACTTACTTCACAAGTACATAATCTTGTTGCTCGATAGCATCATACTTAAATTCAATGCCTTGAAGTGATTTTCTAAAAAATGAAATTGGTTGTTCATGCCCTTCTTCATTCTTTTGTAACATAACAACAACAAGAGTGTGAAAAGAGGCAAAAGAAAAATATTAGGAATGGCTTACCAAAGTTAGAAGATTTCAAAACTCGAGCTTCTTTAATTTCCCTCTTGATTGATAAGAATGCCTCAATAGATTCCAATTTCCATTCAATCTTTGATCCATTTTTTAACATTCTTGCAGTGGGCTTCACAATTTCAGCAAAGTTAGAAATAAATCTTCTAACAAAATTAATTTTCTCAAAAAATGACTGGATAGCTTTCACCATTTTAGGGATGGGAATCCTATAAATTGCTAAAACCCTCTATGTATCTATTCTTATACCTTCTTTAAGGACTATATGCCCAAGTAGCTTACCTTCAGTAACATAAAACTGACATTTTTTAGGGTTCAAAGATAAACCATACTCAAGTGCCTTTATGAATATCTTTTCTAAATGCATGCAGTGATCCTCTGCTTTCTTTGAGTATTTTGTTAAATCATCTTAATATACAACCTTTATGATATTGATTAAATTTTTGAAAGCTGCATCCATAGCTCTTTGGAATGTGGCACCAGCATTAGTGAGGCCAAAATGCATCCTTACATACACATAGGTACCCCAAGGTGTAGTAAAGGAAATTTTGTACTCTCTGATTCCTTGACTTTAACTTGATTGTGACCAAAGAATCCATCCATCATGGAAATAAATTCACATCCTATCACCCTCTGCAAGATAGCCTCCATATTTGGAAGTGATAGTTATCTATCAATGATGAAATATTTAAATTACAAAAAATCCACACATAGCCTTATATCACCATTTTTCTTACTGACTGGTACCAAAATTGAAACCTAAGAGGAATACCTAATAGGCTTGATTATACCACTTTCCCTGAGCTTCATCAATTCTTACATTTTCTATGTTAAAATGGGATTGATAAGCCTTTGTCTTTGTCTAAAATGTTAGGCATCTGGTTTTAGTGGGATCTCATGCTGAAATAGGTCTTCTCTATAGGATTTCAAATATTCATAGGACCATGCAAATACATGTTTGTATTTTCTTAGCAAGCTTATAAGCATTTCTCTAACTTTTGGAATAATTTTCTTGCCTGTGTATACTTTGTTTGGAGCATTATTAGTGCCAAGATTCACTTATTCCAAATCATCCTGATGAACTAGTTTTTGCTTTAAGGCTGACCTGTCGTTTCCATCAAAAAACATGTTCCAAAGCCACAAGACCTTTCAAAATTTTATTTGTTTTTAATTGTACAACCTCTTGACCAAAATAGTGTCCTTTCCATCAACATTTTCAACAAAATCATTAAAGTCTATCTCTTGAGCCTCATATTTGTCTACACATTGAAGAAAATTTATCAAATCCTTATCATTATTGAACACTTGCCAAATATATACATTGTCAGGAATGTAAGATCTTGTCTTAAATTCTATCTCTAAGACACCAATCAATGTAATGTCATCCATTCTTAAAGCAATATTTGCAAGAAAATCAGCCATCAAATCCTTTGACCTATCTACCCAATCTATTGAGAATGCATCAAAGATTTCAATTGTATCCCAAACTGCATGCTTATATTGCTTGACCCTTTTATTCTTTGTGTCATATTTATTTCTTACCTATGATATAACCAATTTGGAGTCTCCATATACAGTCAACAACTTGATTCCATTTTTTACAGCAAAATTCAAGCCCAATAGCAATGCTTCATATTCTATTATATTATTAGTGCATTCAAATGACAATAGAAATCAATACTTGAAAGTTTTATCACTGGGTGCAATGAAGACTACACCAACTCCATTTCCTTCCTTACTACAGGCTCCATCAAAATACATTTTCCAAACACCATTTTTATCCAATTGAACTGCATCACCAATTAGATCATTTTTTTGTAATTGAGGTTGTGATTATTCTACCCTGAAACTTCCTAAGTCCACATCAAAAAATCAGTTCATTTGATTAGAATCAATTCTTTCCACCACTTTCTTGTATCTTGGTTCTTTGTACAATTCAACCTATTTTCCATTCACATGTATGGTTGCATATGACAGATCCAACTAGACATTTCCACCACCTGCAACAGTCCATTGTCTTGATAGTAACATGCCATAATATGGTGGAATGTCAACCACGGTAATATCAGTCCTATATGTAGCTTCAGGGTAAGTACCCAACTTTATCTCCACATCCCTCATGATACCAATGATAGGGATTGATATATTATCCATGGCATAACACTTTCCATATGTAGATTCAACCCATAAACCAAGTTCTTTCATGGCTACCATAAGCATGATATTTATTGCTACTCCTAAATCTATCATACAATTTTTCACCAACTTATTATTAATCAACAATGTTGTATAGAAAGGATTAACTTGGGATGGAATCTTTGTCAAAGTAGTTCCCAAGTAAATCTTAGGAGTCTTCATGGAACCTCCTTTAACATCATTCACTTGCCTCTTATTATTTTTTGATTCATTCTTACCCTTATCCTGAACTTTAGGCTTATTTGGCATATTTAAAATCAATTTCATAACACTATTTCTATATTCATCAATTTTCATCATTTCCATCTATGGAACTAATAATTTGATTTGAGACAAAGCCTGAGTTATATCAAAAGAGGGCATACCTATCAGAAGTTTTATTTTTCTCACTTCCACTTTGGTAGGTTTTTGCTCTCCCATTACTTGTTGCTTAGGGTCACTCCTTGTTTTATTTTGATCAGCCTTTTTTGTATCTTTGAGAACAAATTTTTGAGTTAGCCTTTGTGTATTTCTATTTTCATCATCCTCTTGAGATTTTGAGGCAATATTATCATTTTTTTGATTCTTCATGAACAAATTCCCAGGTGTGCCTTGATCAACATTGACAATTCTATTTTTGAGGTTGTAGTTGCTTCTAGCTTCTGTTACAACAACAACTACAAGCATCTTTATTTCGTCTTTAGTAGACCTCCTTCTTTCTACCTCATAAGGCCTAACTACCAGCATATTTATAGTATGCTCATCTCTCTCTTGATCATATGGAATCTCATCTTCTTGGATTGATTGTGCAACTACATAATAATCAGGGGAATGAGGCAAACTACAAGGCATGCACCATGGAGTATCCTCTACCATATTTTCCCCATGTCTCCTCAATGGGTTAGGTGTGTCTCTATGGACTTTTTTCTTTTGATCTTCAACCACACGATTCTCATCCTTCCAATTAGTTCTATAGGGCATATCTTGTAACCTTGGTCTTTCATTCCTGTGAAATTTGGACTAATCATAAGATACTCCCTTTTCATTTCTTGCCACCTTATATGATAAATCCTTTATAGCACTCCAAACCTTTTCCATTTTTTCTTCCTCCTTTGGATGTCTCTTTTGATGAGCCTTATGGTTTTATAGTATTTTTACTTAATTTCTTCTACCAATTTTCCTTGAAGCCTTTCTATTATTTTCTATGTTCAAAGCAGTTTTGAATGCTTCAGCAAGAACTAGAGGATTTCTTGTTCTGAGTTCATATCCTATTTTTGGATCAAAAGAATTCAAGTAGAAAACCAAGCACATAGGATCTGTTGGTTTCAAATGATGTGGAATTTTTTTGAACAACTTCATAAACCTAGTATCAAAATTTTCCACTGATTCATTATAATTTTTCTAGACGTTTTTCAACTCATGAAAAGAAAATTTTGGATCAAAATCACCACCATGTTGCTCTTTGAATATTCTTTTGAATTCAGCCCAAGATCCAGAGGTATTAGGAAAATTTCTATACCAGTCTCTTACATCATCAACTAATGATTGCATGAACAACTTCATATAAACATCTTCATGTTGCACATCAAAATTATCCATGATAGTTTCAAATGCTCTTATATGATCTTCTCCTGAAATAGAATTATTACCAAAAAATATTGGAATTTATTTTCTTACCTTATTATCAATATCATTTGGATATCCCTAGATGCCCAAAAATTCAAGTTGTATGAATCTATCCACGTTCATTGGTCCTCTTGCAAATGGATTCTACATTTGATGAGGTGGTTACTGATGGTGTTGAATTCCTTGTTGTTGAGGTTGATGGTAGAATCCTTGTACATTATGGAAAGAACCTCCAATATTATACATATTTCCTTGTGGATTTTGATGGGGAGCATGATATTTATGTTGGTATTCCCCAAATATTGATTATATCCTTGACTATAAGCTCTTACCCCCTAGCCAGGAGGACTAGGATAAAAATTTCCTTGAGAATCAATTAGAGCACTCACTTGGTTCAATATCTGTGGTGCAAATACATTACATTGTATATGAGGAGCATTACATATGCTTCCATGTCTTCCAACTGTGCTATGGTATACCTGCAAGGCCAAAGAACTATCGATATTTCCATGTATTTCTTGGTTATTCATAGGTCTATACTATGATGCACTTGAAATATGTTGGGAAATCAACTAAAATAATTCTTGCTCCAATTCATGTTGTCTCCTTAATAGCTTGATCCTTTCAACTTTTGTTTTCGCTTGCTCTATCCTTTGTTTCAACTCTTGACAAGTTGGTTCTCTTGTTGTAGTAGGACCACTATAAATATCTATGAAGGGTCCTATAGGTGGTACTTGTTCCATGAATCCATGTTGAGATTTCTCAGTATATTATTGGGCCATTATGTCCTCATAATCTCTTTATGCTTCTATATTCCTTGCTTCTTCATCAAGATGGGCATTGAACTTCATTTTTTGAGGATCAAGCTTAAAGGCTAGGACATATTTAGATAAACTATTTTGTTGAAGAGCATGGTGAGGATCCCTTGGTGGGAATTTTTCATTGTTACGAAATGTTGATCCATGCAAAGGAATACTATATATCGTGAAGTGTTGTTTTGATGCATTCCCTTGGTCATTGTGTGTATTATTTTTCAATTCTATGATTTCAGGTGGATTCGATGTGGCCACCCCCTTTTTTAGTATTGATCTTTGTAGTCAAAACGGACCCTGAACCATGCTTTTCTATCCACCTTTTATCATCCTTTTTTGGGCTTCCCTTATGTAAGGATATTCTACCTTACATCCTAGATGAAACTATGATGCTTTGATGTCTAAAATCAAATATTTCCAATCTAATGTTCAACTAATAACTCATATACAACTTCTCAGAGATTTTTGACTCGAGTCGCCACCTCCTTCTCAAAAAAGAGGAAAATATTGAAATAGTCCTTTAGTCTTCCAGAGCTCTAGGATGAGATTCAGATTCTTTGCTTATTACAAGCAAGTTCCCAGCAGAGTCACCAATCTGTTGATTCCCAAATCAACAGGTTGCAAAACCCTAAAAGTATGTCAATCTTTATAATTAGGTTTTACAAATGAATTGTCCAATGAATAGAATCAATCAAAATTATTGCAATTCCCTACACTTTAGGCTCTTCTATGCCTAGGTGGGTATTACCTTGTGTTCACCATTGAATGTTAAATCCTCAAGACTGATTGGTGAATGTTGAGCAGATTGTGAATTTTATACAATTTTTTCAATTAAATCATCTTATTCAATCTACTTCAAAGTGGCATATGATTTTGAATTCAATTTTCCAGCTACAAATACCTACACTCCTACAATAGAAAATCTAAATTGGATTTTAGAATATGATACAAGGTATGGTTTTGGAAAATGAATTGATCGGTGCCTTTTTTGGGTGATAGAGTCAAAATTCAAATTGATATGTGTCTTCCTTCTAGGTATAACTCTAATTACTTGGAAAAATATTGTTTATGACTTGCATAAATGTGAAAAATTATCTTTTATCAGGTTTTTCTTATTTATCCAATTGAATCCTCCATATTATTGTGACCTATTCAAAGGAATTTAATTCTATCTTGAAGAAACCCTATTAAACAAATCACACAAAACATGAATTATGTTTTAAAAAACTAGACATATATTTGATATGCTAATTTAAATAATAAGGAGAAAACAAGTAGGAGATAACCAAGTAAAATTTTATCAGTGATATTCAACAAGTAATTGACAACCAGAATTCAGACACGAGAGAAAGCAACTTTTGATTGATATGCTTCAACAAACAGGCCTTTTCAATGTCCTCCAAAATCCAATTCCCTCGAAAAAAGAGAATTCCCCATGGTCTTAGTTTCCTTATTATAGGAATGAAGGAAGCAACAAGCTTCAGACCGTTCACATTCTAGAAACTAACTATTCATATTCCCACCCTTTGGTATGGCATTCTATAATATTTTTCTCCCAGCAAGTCTATATAAGACCGCCACATATACAAGAAAGAGACAAAAGAGGAATATCCAAGGTGACTTGATGACTATTGATGTAGGCCCAATGTTCCTTTGCTATGTTGCATCTTCACTAAACACTTAAGTCTAGCCTCCTGATGAATTTCTCAAGTCAATTGTATGCTCTTTTTGTTTTCAGGATTTTGAAGGGACTGATATTTTATTCTCACCTATTCGCTTCTCCCTCCGATAAAATCAAACCACTCACATGCTTATTTATTTTTAGGAAATTGAAGGGACGTCAAAAATAATCACTCTGATATCCTAGAGTCTCTTCAAAACATTTATTGTAAGTTGTCTCTTCGAAAATTTGTTGTCATATCATATTTTTTGATTTCAGCCGATGCAGTCCTTTTCTCTCATATTTTCAGATCCAAAGCAATAAATGTTTTTTTAATGCATATCGCTTCATCGGAGGGACTCAAAACTATCTCCTTCTGACATGTCATTGTGTATTCCATGATGTTTCATTTAGAGTGTCAAAGGGACATTGAAGCAAGTCCCACTGATATGGCTTGGTCTCTTCGACAGTGTTTATGTCTTCTTCATGCAAACTATGTTATCGAAGGGAATCCAAGGTAACCCCTATTGATAAGATATAGTCTCCTCGATGGTTTCCATGCCTTACTGACTTCCTCCTGCAACACTGCAATACTCAAACAAGACATGAGTTAGGGTAACAACATACATGTATGATGGAATATATCTTGGGAAAAGATATAACATGAATTTTGGACTTGGAAAATGAATAGTACAAGGGTTAGAACTCTTTTAATGAACTCCTAGAACTAGGGTTTGACAAGCATTGAATGTAGACTAGGTGAAAATTTTCTAGTCCTAACAAGAGGGTTGATCTTCGATTTGATCCAAGGATAGGTGTAAAATGGGAAGTGTCAGAGGTAGGATGGGTGAAAATAAATTTTTAAGGGGCCTCCAGAGGAAATCCAAGGCCAAGTGTGGCAGGCTATGTAATAAGAGCCCATATGAGCAAGGTGATATACAAAAAATCCAAACATCTCAGTGTGGAAACTAACAATATGGTTGAGTTCAAGGCTATATATCTTGGGTTGAAAGGTGGTCGAGTGTTAGGAGTAAGAAAAATACACCTAGAGGGAGACTTGCTCATCACAATCAATGTTATTCCATTAAGGAAGACTTTGAATTGGCATTTGAATAAATGGTTGGACACCATATGGGAATTGATTGGGGCATCCGATGAATTCAAAGTATCACATGTTTATAGGGAAGGAAACTATAAGGCTAATGAACTATAAAAACTTGCCTCGTAAGAATATTCAATAGGCACGTGATCACATTGGACAGGCATGTGTTGGCAAGGGTATAGATTTTCATCGTCATTGATTAAGAAATTCATTAATTGGACCAAGTGACATAGGGAGTCATATTCTTGGGTGATTAAAATTTGTTTTAGATCATGCGTAGGTGGCAAGTGGGAGAAGTGAAGTTATAGAAATCAAGAGTTGAAATGTGGGAATCAGCCTTCCATATCTCCTCAAGGTGATAGAAGTCTTATCAAACATTGTGAATTGTGTTATAAAGAAGGTATGAGGTAGGGGATGGAATAAAAAATTTATTGGGTGTAGGACTGGAGCATTCAAGAAGATGGATACACCATTAAGACTGGTATGCAGGAAGCACCAAGTGGCCTTTTTGATTGAGGTGATGGAGCGAAGGTTGAAATGCATAATGAAGGTGAAGCATGGTCTAGTGATATTGGTGATGAAGTGGGTTTTGGGAGATGATTTTCTAAAATTCTAACAATGCTACAAGATGAATATAGATATTATTGTTATTTTTCTTGCTTTGGTGTTGAATGAAGGTGAAAGCAAAGAGGTAGCGAGGTCCCTATATGAGAAATTATTCAAGGTTTGTTTTTGGGGGGAGTTATAGGATGTACTAGAAAGTATGGACAAATATGGGAGAGTCCCCAATCCTATGGATTACTAGATGATTTGCACGCGTGGTTTCTTGGTGGTGAAATTTGTGCTAATAGTGTTGCGGCCAATGATGGCCATGCCTCCTGACAGCCGGGCCAAGGTGATGGGCATTGAGTTTCTGAAGCGCTAGGTTGGTCTTGTTCAAGATGCAAAAGCGGGTTGGGTTCAAGACTTTTTCAAGGCCGTGGGCTGGGGGTTGGTTGTGGGTGGTTACTGAATGTGGTAGGGGGTTGTAGGTACAAGTACAGTGGTGCGTGTGAGTCTGAAGGTTTTCGGTCAGTTTCTCTGGCTATGACATGATTGAATGTGACTTGTAGGGTGTGTTTTTTTGTGTCTATGTTGAAAAATTGTAGTAGTTAGCAATGCAGAAGGTCTAGGGTAGGATGATAGTAGAATATGCTCTACAATTTTGATATTTGGAATATAATAGGGGAAGGATTATGATAGATAAAAGTGTTATGTGATGGGTAGGAGTAGGATTATGTAGAAATTCAAAACTTACATGGATTCAATGTAAATTCTCTATGATCAATACAATGGTGTAGCCCTAGTGGCTTTTAATAAAAAAAGGAATGGATATCCATTTTTTATATTAAATATCGGATATCCATTTATAATGGATATCTTCTTTTTAAAAAGAAGATATTTGTAGATGGAGGAAACAAAATAGATTCAAAATCTTATGGATTAAGATTCAAATCATTCCAACATCCAAATAATAGAGAACCTGCAAGAATATTATTCAAACATGCAAATGAAAATACAAAACTCTAATCTACTTGCAAGGAAATAAACTAATTATCTCTATTACACTCCTCAAATCAAGATCTTGTGTAAACAAAATGGCTCTCAAAATTACACACACAAGAGACTATGATTTATTGGAGATTTGCATGCAAGATATAAAGACTATTTCAAATCAAAGAAATTAAAACTATAACTTGAGAAGAAACTAGCATGCAAGATGAAAATGATAAATAGATTGCGAGTAATACTGACAAAGATTTGATGCATATATTAGATGATCCCAAAATGAGGTAGAGAGGTTGTTTAAATAGATACCCTCAAGAGAAATTCAAGCATCGGGGTAAATATGGGATAATGGGAGATTAGTGGTATAGGAGGAATAAGTGGTAAATGGTAAATGGTAAGTGGTAGGAGGGAATACTAGAGGGATTTTATTTAATAAATAGAGAAAATGGATATAAGGTGCATGTGTTAAGGATAGAATAATATTTATTGGATTAATTCAATGGGAGATATGAAAATAATAATGGAATGAGATGAATAATAGATAAAAATGAAATGATAGGACATATTAAGGATATAGCCAATGCCTGAAGAAAATTAAAGTTAAATGAGGATAAATTTAATAGAAAATTTTATGTGTCTACATTTTTCCCCTCTTTGAGACAATGCAGCTTGTTGTGTTGTTTCAAAGAAAAATTGATCAACTGATATATATGCCCCAAAGATATCCTGGTAAGGATGATGACGAACGCCAAATATAGATGGAGGAAACAAAATAGTTTCAAAATCTTATGGATTAAGATTCAAATCATTCCAACATCCAAATAATAGAGAACCTGCAAGAAGATTATTCAAACATGCAAATGCAAATGCAAAACTCTAATCTACTTGCAAGGAAATAAACTAATTATCTCTATTACACTCCTCAAATCAAGATCTTGTGTAAACAAAATGGCTCTCAGAAGCACACACACAAAAGGCTATGATTTATTGGAGATTCAAATGCAAGATATAAAGACTATTACAAATCAAATAAATTAAAACTATAACTTGAGAAGAAACTAGCATGCAAGATGAAAATGATAGCTAGATTGCAAGTGATACTAACAAAGATTCGATGCATATATTAGATGATCCCAAAATGAGGTAGAGAGGTTGTTTAAATAAATACCCTCAAGATAAATTCAAGCATCGAGGTAAATATGGGATAATGGGAGATTAGTGGTATAGAAGGAATAAGTGGTAAATGGTAAATGGTAAATGGTAAGTGGTAGGAGGGAATACTAGAGGGATTTTATTTAATAAATGGAGAAAATGGATATAAGATGCATGTGTTAAGGATAGAATAATATTTATTGGATTAATTCAATGGAAGATATGAAAAGAATAATGGAATGAGATTGATAATAGATAAAAATTAAATGATAGAACATATTAAGGATATAGCCAATGCTTGGAGAAAATTAAAGTTAAATGAGGATAAATTTAACAGAAAATTTTATGTGTACAATATCAATTTTTAGAAAGAAAATATCCATTTTTAAAAATTTGATATCCATTTTTTAAAAGCGGATATCCATTATTAACAGATATCTATTTTGCTTTGGTGTTTACCATAGTAATTGTACTTTTTACCAACCAATTAAAAATTCAAAGTTGATTTCCATGATTTCTCCTAACTCAAATCATGATTTTTTACATCGTCATTATTTGGCCCATCATGAGATTGTACTCACCCAAGGACATGTCTATTTGTTAACTAGTAACCATCTTATGCATGAACCTATGTACTTTCAACAAGGATTATTTTATCCTTGTTTGATGGTGTACAACATTTATATTTTTGACTCACAATCTCTCTTAGTTTTTCAAAATCAAAGACCAAAAAATCATATTATTTTGGATTAGTACCTTGATCATATTGAAAAACATGAAAAAAATCCTCATGATAAAATCATCATATTCATCCACTAATTCATATCTAAATGGATCTAGTTAATCAATGTCTTCATGATGGTATTGATCATGTTCATCCTTATAAGGAATTTCTTCATATTTTACATCATCTAGGGTAGCCATGTAACTTTATAGATAATGAGGGAGACAAAAATAATCACACCACATTGGAGTGCTCTAATAATGCACATTATCCCCATGAAGAGGACTTAGATTCACCTTATTTTGTTGCTTGAAATTACTTTTCCAAAGAGAATCTTCTTTGTTATGTTGTGACTAGTCTTTTTATTATTCATAGCCATAGGGCCTATTGGGAAAATATCGACCCTCATTAAAATGATTTATGTTATTTAGAGATGGCAACCATTTATCATTCCTTGCTACCTTGTATGACATATATGTTCACTACACCCATAAATGTATCATGTTTCCATCAATAATTAGTGGATTTTTTGGGGCCTTTTTGTCTAGTTGAAATATCTTATCTACTCTCTTGATGTGTTTACCTAGCACCCTCATATTACTCTCAATATTTATGGCATGAAAATATGCTTCCCTAAGAGTTTATAGATTAGTTTTTGTAAGGTAGTATCCAATTTTGGCATCAATGCACTATAGTAAAGAACAAGACACATGATGTCATTGGGCCTTAAAGTTAGTGGTACTTTACTCATTTTCATGATGAATATACTCTTTAAATTTTTCACTAATTCATTAACACCCTTCTTGATGGTTCTGAGTTCATGGATGAAAAATTAAGGTCAATCTTACCCCCATATTGTGATATTGAAATCCTCATTAATTCATCCCACATGTCAACAATGTTGTCATGGAGAATTTTATACCACTCCTTTTCACTTTCCTCTAGGGATTGTATAAATATTTTCATCATTACATCTTCATAATCAATGTCATATTTGTTTTGTTGGCATTGATGTCAACAGATCTTTTTTGTTGCATTGATGTCCATGGATATTCTTTGATTGGTTGTATTATGTTGTCATTAGTAGTATCAGTGATGTCAACCTCTAGTGTTTCTTTGATGATCATGGTTGGTGATTTTCAACCTCTTGTGTGGTTGAGTTGCTAAGAAGGTATTCCAAATGTCAAGTTTGTGTTTATGGTGCTTGGTTTCCAAGTACTTTTGAGAAAATTTGAATAAAAGAAGAAATAGTGTGGTAGAGTGTGTTCAATGGTGTTCTGGTTTCTACTCTACATTTCTTTTGTATTGAAGTTCTACCTATGTGGTTTGGATATATTGATCAAAAGTGTTCATGGGTGTTATATCCAAAGTTTATTGTTTTGGATAATTGTACAAAGAAAGTTATGTTCACCAGTGTATAAATTATGAAAGCAGTATTGTCTGGGAGAGATGGTTTTGCTCCAAATTTCTTTGTAATATGGTTTTTGGTCTTTTAGATCTAAGGGTGTGCTTATATTGTCAATATCTATCTTTATTTTGATTTGTTCAAATTTTGGTGCTCCACAAGGTTGGATTCAAGTGTTGCGATGTGTGGAAGGTTAGTTGGTCAAGTGCAAAATGAATATGTTCTTCTAGTGTATAATGTGGTGAAGTATTTATTGGCTTTTAGAGTGTTCATGGAATATTCTAGATTGTGTTCAAGTAATGTGTGTGGTCTATGAGTCATTTTTGGATCAAAGGAAGCGTGCACTTAAATTTTTAATGGTGTTAACAAAGGTTCGATCAACCTTAGGTTTTTACACTAATTGCATATGTGCTTTGGCATTTGTGGAAGCGTGGAATGGCATGTTCATGTGGATTTAGGTCCAACTTAAGGTGTGATGTGGTCCACCTTCATTCCTCTCCACCATATAATTGTTTTGTTGTCGACCTAATTTGTATTTTCATGTTTGAGGTGCATAGCCAACCTTGTAGATTTTTTTCAAGGTTGAAGATGGTATATATGCATGATAAATTGATTGAGGAAAGGAATGTGATGTGATTTATTTGAAGTTTTGATATGTGAAGTGTGTAAGTGTGTTCAATGCAGTGTGAGCTTTAATGCCTAAGACTACTAGAAGCAGTGAGTAGAAGGTGTCTACATTCTACAAAGAGAGTGTGAATGTTTTGGTGAAGCAGTGGTGGATATTTTCTATTTCTTTGAGATGTATTTCTCATTGTAAAAATCTTATATCTTATTCTTTTTGATCTAACAGTGAGCCATTGGTAGCAATCCCTTCTTTCTTTTGGGTAGTGAGCTCTCCAACAGTGAGTCCTTTATAAATTTGGTGTTGCAATTACTTTATTATGAGCTAATCCTCATCCCAATTTTTCCCTTCTTGGATTTTCCACGTAAATATGGTGTTCTCATGTGTTTGTATGTGTTTTCATTACTGTTTCTCATGTTTACATTCTACTAATACATAGTAAGGGTTTAATGGTTGTTAAGGGTTTAAGGACTAATGAAAATCTAAATGTTAATGAGGGTTTAATGTTTTAATGAACAACTAATTCACCCCCCATCTCAGTTGTCTTGTGTATTCAATATGTTTGTGACATTGATAAAGAATTTAAGATGATATTCTCCTATTATATCATTATTATTCATAAATCTTGGTATTTTCCCCCTTATTTCATTTGGAATTACATTAATAAAAATAGGGATACCAAAGAATTATAACTATCTATACTTGTTAGTCTTGAGAAGATAACTAATTGGGGGATACCTCTAAACATGCCTTCTATATTGGAGTCCCACATTCATCAAATTATTATTTTGTTGATCCACGCATTACTTTGGAATATGTTAATTTGGAATGTCAAGGGCATCATGCTAGATGAGTGGGTAAACATTATGGTTATGTTGATCCCATTCTAACTATTGGTAATTTTCTTCAAGTTGTGCTTGGTGCAACTATATTTCAGCTTCAATTTCTCTTTTCCTATTTATGAGATCAATTAAATCAATTCTCTCGTCTATTTCCATTTATCTTCTTTCATTTTTTGACTAAGTAGCTACATCTACATCAAGAAAATGAATTTCATTTTATTTCTCTATTTTGTGGGATGAATTAGGGTAATTGGAAATAAAACCTCCCTTTTTATTTCTTAATCATGGTGGGGGAAGATTAGTATCAACATCCTTAGTATGTATCTCATGGGATAAACCTTTGTTTGCTAATAATTTTTTTCTTGATTCCCAAGTGAGGAATAGTTATGCCTAAGGGTTCTATTAGTTATAACTTGATTATCTACTAAATCATCTAATATATATTGTTATTGTTCACTTAGATCAAGAACATCTCCTCTACCAAATCTAATAATTGTTGCTAAATTAAATATATGAAATAGATGGCCTACTTGGAGATTTTTGTTTTCATTAGGCCATTTTCATGTATTAGCTAAAACATCTTCATGTTCATGTCGATATTTGGATCTTCATCCTCCCTGCATGATTGAAATTTTTTCCTTGAATGTTGATTTTGATTCAAGTCTTAACATAGTAACTACTCTCTAAATGAGAGAGACACACTTTCCTTATAATTTTTTTTAATGTAATAGATAACCAAGGACTTTTTTCTTCCTAGATAAACTTGATATCCATTCACCAATATTATTTTTTTTAAATGGACATATTAAATATGATCCCCGATAACAACACCAACTATCACTTCCCAAAAATATAGGTTCACAATCCTAGAACATGGTTTTACCATCAATGCCAAGGGTTGTCATTCAAGAGGGTAAATTAATATTTCATCAATAGATTATAGTGGTTTCAAGGCTAACAAATGAGAGTGGATAAACTCTCTTGAAATTTGGGCTTAGCTATACCTATGAGGGTATTCCTTGATGTAATATTTAACAAGATTTAACCACAACTAAAGATATTATAAATGAGTATACAACAATAGTATCTAGGTGTACAATTTGACCCAAATTGTGTCACTAGATCAAAGACTAGCCTATTGCTATGACCCTTATATATAGGTGATAAAACATGCAAAATATTACTTTCTTATGATAAAATTTTTGAGGTTCACTATATATATTTACCTCGATGTAATAATGAGTCATAAGCTGCATGAAAACCTACTTCCTACTCTTATACTATTGGTGAATTATTTATTCTTTTAAAGGTGTATGGAGGGTCAAGTTATCAAGACTAATGCCTTGTATAAGTTATAATGTCACATTTAATCATTAAAAAAAATGTACGAAACAATGGTAGAGATATGATACAAATCAATCTAGTATACATAATTATCCTTCTATAAACTTGTAAACATTCTTATGTAATAATAAAAAATTACCAAATGTTACAAATTTTAAAAATGAATTAGAATGCTATGATATTTATGTTTCATACTACAATTACACCAGAAAATGTGGTGAGATAAAATTATAAAAAGGGAACCTTTCACACCTATTTTCTCAAAATTATCCAAAATTCCTACAATTGGTCAAAGAGACACAAGAATGCATATACTTTAATTTATGATATACCTCTTTGCAACTTCTAGAATGCAACACCAATACGGTAAATGGGTGTGCAACTATTAAAACCCTAGAATATACTTTTTACTATGGTCACTAAAATAGAAAATTACCCTTAAAAAATAAAATCCTAGACTTTATAGTCTTTGGAAGTTTCCAAATATGTGACCAACCAAGGGGCAACAAGAAATTTTCATTAAACTTATAAATATATGAATTAGTATGCTAAAGAGGATACCCATACCACATGAATTTTTCTCCCTAAATCATACCTAAAACTATGTTTACATACATTCTAGAGTGTATCTATAATGCATCGAGGAATGTTCTTTTGAGACCTATAAATATCCTCTACAATAAATGTGAATAGAGACGAAGTACCTTATGTGAGGAAGACACCCAAAAAACACACAAAAACAACCTTGAAAGAGTGTACATCATTAATCAACCACACAAAATATCCTAAAGTTGTAGGAAGGTAGGAAAAACAATGGAGCGCTAGGGTTTTGTGTTGAATATGTCTAGCTATATTTTCTATTTTTAATTGTGTCAAGGATTTTGTGAAAAGGTGAACTCTTTGAAACATCCATTTCCATTTTCTCTTCCTTGTCACAATATTGGGCCTATGACAAACATTTTTGCAGTTTCACAAGGTTTTTAAAATTGCAAACCTTGCAAAATTTAATTCCTTCTTTCTTCCTTGCTTTTTTTGACATTTTGAGCCTAGGAGAACTTTGGCACATCAATGAACATTATTTGAACTCAAGAACTACACAAATAAATTTCATAGTTTAAGAAATTACAAACTATGTGATGTTTGAAACTTGGCCACTTCCTCATTATTTTCTCTCTCTTGCTTTATGCTCATCACGATGCACCCTTTGTGGCTAGGAGAAGCATCTCAAAATCTTACAACAATGAAGAAATTTATGACTTTACAGGTCTTTTCCATTTACTTACTTTCTTTTGTCACAAGTTCATACCTTTTGAAAAACTATGATCTTTTCACACTTTTCATAGGTTTTTGAACCTATGAAAAATGTGACATGAAATTTTTATCATCGAAGTTTTGGGGAGTTCACAAATTTGTGAGTTTCTTATTTTTGAGAGCCAATGTACTAAGATAAACAATTAAAAAAAATAGGATGCAAAGGGTCAAGGATTTTGGGTTTCATAAATTAAGTGGATCATGAAAAGGGTATCCAAGTAAAGGAAAGTATGAAACACAAACACAAATAAGGGAAAGAGTAAGGAATGGTTCAAATAGATGTTGAGATGATGATATGTTAAACTTTGACGAATTTAAATTGATAACTTTTCTCTTTTTGTTAGCATTTTTTCTTATGAAAATTGGGTTTAGAGATTAGAGATATTGAGGAATGGGTACATGGGGAAAGGGTTTTGGAATGTGATGTTATTGATTGTTGTCATGAATGGTTTTCATTGATGTCAACATATCTTGGTTTATTGATTAAGGTTTGATTTTGTTGCTTTGGAGATCTGGATTGGCATACTATGGATGTTGTGTTGTGATGATCTATCTTCAGTCATTCTTGCCCTGGTCCCATACATCTTGCAACATAATGAGATACACTATTTTGGGTTTGTACCTATCTGGAAAGTGGTTAGTGTGTCCCATAACATTGCTTGCATTGTAATTTTCATATCCTATTCCTTATTTCTAGATATCATGGTTACTATTTAGCGTGTTGATTTGAGAGAGGAGGTTATGTGTGGTCCACATTTCATTCCCTTCCACCGCAAGAATGTTTTTGTGGTGAACTAATTCAAAATTATGTTCAGACAACTTAGGATTTTATGGAAGCATGAAATGGAATTGTTCTTGGCCAGCTTGGAAAGTTTATGAAGGCATGGGTTGGTATAAGTATAAGGTGATTCCATTCAATGAAAGTAAGTGTGGTGAATATGAATCTGAAGATCCATACATTATGTGAAAGTATACTAGAGACAATAGACAATTATTTTCTTTCGGTGTAACTGTTGGTGATAGTTATTTCTATGGTGGATTCCATTTTCATCATTCTTCTAGCAGTGAGCCTTTCTCCTTTGGCAGTGAGCCTTTTGTATCTTTGTCTATAATAGCCAAGCAGTGAGCCCAACTGACAGTGAGCCACACTGTAGTGAGCAACTCTACAGTGATCCCTTGTAAGAATCACCTTAACCGGTTTTTTATAATTGAGAATTAGCATTCTCTGTGGTTTTTCCATTCTTAGGTTTCCACATAATTTTTGGTGTTCTTTATGCATGGTTTTGTTGTGTGATTCCATGTTCATTAATATCTCATTGATTAATGGTTTCTCCAAATTAATTGAAGTGAAGCAAATTGTTTTATAATAGTTGATTCACCCCCCTCTCAGTTATCTGGACTATTATATAATTGGTATCAAAGCTTTGGTTCCTCGAAGGAGAGCTTAACCGCTTGGGGTAGATTTGATGGCACACAAATTGACAATTCCAATGTTTGATGGATCTGACTACAGTTTCTGGAAAGTGTAGATGAGAGGTTACCAGAGTTCTCTAGGGTAAAAAACTTGGAAAGTTGTTAAGACAAAATATGTTGAACCGGCAAGTGGTCCTTCTAGTGCGGATGATATTTCAGCCTATGAAGAGAATGAGAAGGGTAGGTATGCAATCTTCAATGATTTTTCTAAGACTAAGTTAACAAAATTTATTTCATTGGAAACTGCTTATGATGTTTGGGAAAATTTGAAAGAAATATATGAAGGAAATCATAGATTCAAATTATCAAAGAAGTTGATAGCTAAGTGTAGATATGAAAAATTGAGGATGGAAGAAGTTGAGGATATAGCAATCTACTTTCAGAGAGTTGAAAGTGCAATAAATGAAGTCAAAAATCAAGGAGGCACTTTGATAGATGAAGATGTTATGGAAAATATTCTGATGACCCTATCGGAGAGCTACAGTGACAAGATCTTAGCTATTGAGGAAGTTTATGATCCAAATAAATTCACTAGAGAGCAATTATTTGGCACCTTGACCACGTTTGAGATGAGAAAATTTGGAAAAGATGAGGAGAAATCTGAAACAACCTTAAAATCCATAAAGACAAGAAGATCTGGATGATGAAAGTTGGGAAGAATTGGAAGAAAACTTCACAAGAAAACTAAAGAAGGGTACCGGCAAGTATAAAGGTATGCTAAACCTTAAATGCTTTACATGTGGAAAGATTGGCCATTTAGAAAACAAGTATCCAACGAAAAGAACAAGGAATTTTTTTTAAAAGATCAATAAGAAGGCCTATTATGTTAATGAGAATGCCAATATTTCAGATCAATAATCAGATCATGAGGACTGTTTGTTTTTGGTAGAAAAGGATGAACCTAGATTTGATATCTCTAATATTTGTTCGGAATCTATTGATAATACTGAAGCTGCATTATTTGTCAAAATAAATAGAGATGAATGGTTGATTGATAGTGGATGTTCAAATCATATGACCGGTGATAAAATTAAGTTTATAAAGCTTGAGAAATATGATGGAGGTTCTATTAGATTTGGAGATGATAAAACAACACAAATTGTTGGAATTGGTTCTATTACCTTTGATGGAAAATATAACACTGACAATGTTTACTATGTGAATCGTTTATATCATAATCTTTTGAGTGTTAAATAGATGTGCGAGAATGGATATAATGTTATATTTTAGGATGATGGTTGTGAGATCCAGAAGAGTTCCAAAACCATTATTGTAGCAGGAAAAATAAAAAGTGGGAATACGTATCAACTGGAAGGAGCTACAAAGAGATGCTTATTTTCTTAGAGAAATGATAGTTGGCTCTGGCACTAGAGGATGTGTCATATCAACTTCGACAACTTGGTAAGGATAATTTCAACAAGGGCAGTTAGAGATTTTTCAAGATTGACCAAACCAGACAACATTATCTACAAATGATGTCAAGAAGGAAAACGGACCAAAGGAACATTCCAAGGAAAAGAAGCATCATCTACCGGATTGTTGGAACTTGTACACACTGACCTATATGGTCCAAAAGAGAACAAGAAGCTTGCAAGGTGAGAAATATTTAATGCTATTAGTAGATGATTATTCCAGACTAACTTGGATCACATTTTTAAGAGAAAAATCAGAGGCTCTAGAAAAATTCAATATTTTCAAGGCAAGAGTTGAGAATGAAGTTGATAGGAGAATCAAGTGTTTAAGATTTGATAGAGGAGGAGAGTTCACTTTTGATGAATTCAACAAGTTTTATGAGAAACATGGTATTAAAAGATAGCTATCAACCCCTAGAACACCACAAAAGAATGTAGTGGAAAGAATGAACCAGGTAGTTCAATAAGCAACTAGAACAATGATCATGGAAGCAGGTTTACCACAGGTCTACTGGGGAGAAGAAATACTCACAATAGTATACACTCTTAACAGAGTACTATTCCAGAGGAAATATGGAAAGACATCATATGAGTTATGACATGGAAGAGCTCCCACAGTAAAGTACTTCAAAAAAATTGGAAGCAAATGCTACAACCAGAGAGATGAGGACAATCTTGGAAAGTTCTACAGTATAGCTGATGAAGGTATTTTTTGGGTTACTCTACAAGAAGCAAAGCGTACAGGTGTTACAACAAGAGACTGAACAAAATAGTTGAAAGTGTGAATGTGAAAGTAGATGAAGATTTTCAAAGAAATCCTAATAGGCATATTGAATATGAATCGGACAACTCAAATGAAAAATAAGAAAAGGATAAGAAATACTTGAAGAAGAGATAAAGGAGGCTTCGAT
Organism: Sequoiadendron giganteum; assembly: GCA_007115665.2. Taxonomy (NCBI): domain Eukaryota; kingdom Viridiplantae; phylum Streptophyta; class Pinopsida; order Cupressales; family Cupressaceae; genus Sequoiadendron; species Sequoiadendron giganteum. The sequence continues at coordinate 330,562,192 of CM021106.1, read as the reverse complement.
AACTTCAACCAAACCTCCAAGGTATGTACAAAGAAACCATTTAGAAAATAAAATTATTGGAGATAAGAATAAAGGAATTATCACAAGAAACAAAGTATCCCAAGAGAAAAATTTAATTGTCTACTCTCTAAAACTAAGCCAAAGACTGTGAAAGAAGCATCCAATGATCAGGATTGGGTGAAGGAAGTGAAAGAAGAGCTTGATCAGATAGAGAAAAATTAGAATTGGGAACTTGTGCCCAAATCAGCAGACAAAAATGTAATTCGAACAAAGTGGCTATTCCAGAACAAGCTGGACGAAAATGGAGAGGTAATAAGAAACAAGGAAAGATTGGTTTGCAAAGGTTACACTCAGATTGAAGGTATTGACTTTGAAGAGACATATGCCCTTGTTGCCCGGATGGAAGCAATCCAAATATTCTTAGATTTTGCAGCTTTTAAGGATTTCAAATTTTATTAAATGGATGTAAAATTTTCATTCTTGAATGGAGAACAGAAGGAAGAAGTCAACATTGAGAAACCAGAGGGATTTAAGTCTGGAAGTGACCCAGATGTTGTTTGTAGGCTGAAAAAAGCTTTATACGGATTGAAGCAAGATCCTAGAGCTTGGTATGGTAGATTAGACAAGTACATGATTGGATAAGGATTCCAAAAGGGATCTACTGAGAGTAAGTTATACTACAGAATTCACTCAAATCAAATATTGACTGTTGTGGTTTATGTTGATGACATAATCTTTGGAGGAAATGATGATATGTGCAGAAAATTTGCAAATAAAATGCAAAAAGAATTTGAGATGTCTATGATAGGTGAGTTGAATTTTTTCTTGCATTGCAAGTAAACCAGAACAACAAAGGAATTTTCATTTCCTAATCCAAGTATACCAAAGAATTATTGAAGAAGTTTGGGTTGGAGAACTCCAAACCGATTTGTACACCTATTGTTACTAGATGTAAGTTGACAAAAGAAGATGATTGACCTAAATTTGATGCAAGTATGTACAGGTCAATGATTGGAGGATTGTTATACTTGACTCTTACTAGACCAGACATTATGTATGTTGTTTGTTTAGCAGCTAGATTTCAGCAAGAACCAAAGGAATCACATGTTGCAGTAAAAAGGATCTTTAGATATTTGAAGGGTATAGAAGATATGGGGTTATGGTATCCAAAGGATTCATATTTCACTTTGACAGCCTATATCTATGTTGATTGGGTCGACTGTGTTGATAACAGGTGAAGCACAAGTGGTGGAGTGTATTTCCTTGGCTCTTGATTGGTTGGTTGGTCAAGCAAAAAACAAGATTTGTATCTTTATCTATTGTTAAATCTTAATACATTGCAGCATCCTCATGCTGCACTCAGGTATTGTGGATGAAACAAACACTGAAGGACATTGGCATATCATTTGATGAACTGATCTCAATAATGTGTGATAATACCAATGCAATAAGCATTTCCAAGAATCTTGTACAACACTCTAGAACGAAGCATATATCCATCAGATATCACTTCTTGAGGGAGAAGGTATTGTAGAATGAGGTAAGACTTGAATATGTACCCACAAAAGAGCAGATTGTAGATATTTTCACAAAACCGTTGAGCAAAGATACTTTTGAGTATCTCCAATAGAAGTTAGGGGTTTTTCCCCCTCCAGGTCTACAATAATTTGCACCAGGGTGTGCATTGGTCCAGGACATTATATGCTCACTCTTATTTAGATAAATGCTTGGTGGCTTCCTCATAGGGGGAGAGAAGTAATTTTCTCAGGGGGAGTATTTTCCCTTTGTCCTTGATGTCAAAGGGGGAGAAGATAAGAGGTTTCTTGATGATTTTGATGTTGTTGTTTGGTTTGACATTGATGAATGTTTCCATCAATGACAAAGGGGGACATTTTTGGAATGTGATGTTGTTGATTGTTGTCATTAATGGTTGTCATTGATGTCAACATATCTTGGTTGATTGATTAAGGTTCATTTTTTTTGCTTTGGAAATCTGGATTGGCGTACTCCAGATGTTGTGTTGTGATGATCTATCTTCGTTCATGCTTGTCTTGGTCCCATATATTTTGCAACATAATGAGATACACTATTTTGGCTTTGGACCTATCTAGAAAGTGGTTAGCGTGTCCTGAAACATTGCCTACATTGTAATGTGAATATCTTATTCCTTGTTTCCGAATATCATAGTTAATATGTAGCATGTTGATTTGAGCAAGGAGGTTATTTGTGGTCCACGTTTCATTCCCTTGCACCACAGGAATGTTTTTGTGGTGACCTAATTCAAAATTGTGTTTGAATGACTTAGGATTTAATGGAAGCATGAAATGGAATTGTGCTTGGCCAACTTGGGAAGTTTATGAAGGCATGGGTTGGTATAAGTATAAGGTGATTTCATTTGATGAAATTAAGTGTGGTGAATACAAATCTGAAGATCGAGGCATTGTGAAAAAGTATATCGGAGGCACCAGACAGTGAGCTTTTTCTGGTGTGACTATTGGTGATAGTTATTTTTGTGGTGGATTCCCTTTTCATCATTCTTCTAGCAGTAAGCCATTTTTTGTAGGCAGTGAGCCTTTTGTATCTTTGGCTATAATATTTGAGTAGTGAGCCCAACCAGTGGTGAGCCACCCTGCAGTGAGAAAATTGGTAGTGAGCCCTTGTAAAAATCACCTTAACCGATGTTTTATGATTGAGAATTAGCATTCTTCATGGTTTTTCCCTTCTTGGGTTTTCACGTAATTTTTGGTGTTCTTTGTGCATGGTGTTGCTGTGTGCTTTCATGTTCATTAATATCTGATTGATTAAAGGTTGCTCCGGATTAATTGAAGTGAAGTAAATTGTTTTATAATAATTGATTCACCCCACCCCCTCTCAGTTATCCAGACTATTCTACAAAGGGATGGCCAAAACCCTAATTTTGATATGTAACTTAGTATGAAGGATTGAAGAGTCAAGAAATGGGATGGATTCTTAAACTAAGGACAAGGAAAAACTCGTGATATTGACATATTACTTAGTGAAAATATTAGGGGTCATGGGAAAGGGATGGCCAAAACCCTAACCCTGATATGTAACTTAGCATGAAGAATTGGGAGGGCTTCTTACACTGTACCCAAATAAGGACAAGGCCAAAATTGCAATCTCAATAAATTACTTAGTGAAAAGAGTCAGAGGTCAAAGTTTGGGAATGAAGGGAGTGATAATCAAGTAAAGGAATTTCTAAAACTTTGGTACAAAAAGGATTTCAATGCAAGTGGTTATGGAATCAAATTTTGATTGAAAGATATGTAGTTAAAGGAAACTTTGAAAATCTGAAAGTCTAACAACATGCACATACTTAGAGAAATGACTAGAAAACACCTCACACATAGGAATTTTGGAGTCTTAGAAACTTCCAACATACTAATAGGAACATGGGAGATGAAGAGGGGGAACATTTAGGAAAAAATGACACATGGGGACCCAAAAAGAGATATATGAAATTATCTATCAATACTAGATAAATATGGCAAGGGGAAAAAAACAAACAAGGACTTGGGCTAATTTTATAATTTTTGAGGCCTACAAATATGGGCACTAACATAACCCAAAGGTATGATAATTTTGTGAAAAAATTCATATAACTCACAAACCTCATTCAATATATTAACCATAGGAAAATGGACACGTAGAGTTAACAAATAAAATTTTAAAAACAATATTGATTAAAATCATTAAGGATTTTAAGTGTGGTTCAAATCTACAAATTTACCTTACTTTGTGGATTTATGAGACCAATTATGAAATCACATGGGGAAACCCTATATTCAATTACCTTCAAATAAAAAATAATTCAATGTTTAGAGGTATATCTCCCCAACCTCTTCATCTCATTGTATGGTATCCTTGATGATGAGGATTATTGAGTAGCTAGATTAATTGAATTTTATGTGTTGGATAAAATAACTTAGAGTAGTGCAAATAAAATAATACTATCTCACTCAAGTAATTTGGTAATATAATAAAAAAATTATCCTCATCCTATCATAGTCATAGACCTAGTACCCAGAATTGATAATATGATTGGTAAAAGAGCCAAGAAGGCTAAAAGTTTAGACCAACTTGGATTGGCCCATACCTAGTCAAGGAGGACTTAGGAAATTCATTCTCTAAATTAATTTTTGGTTAATATGAAAAGAAAAAATTCCACATACATTCATTTTGTTCATTCCACTATGTTGTATCATCATGCTCTTTTTTATTTTTTCCCTAGAGCCTTAGGTTTTTATCACATGTTATTTGACTACACTAGGTCATGAGATTCCTATCATCACAAACTAATCACTAATGTGTCCTAGTGAGTTATGAATAAGTTAATAGTGAGCAGTGAATTGACTTTGGTCCAAGCTAATGAATAAACTCCATTATTCCCAATATTAGGTATACAAGCCTACAATACTACCTAGAAGATACAAGAAGTTTTTATCTATTCTTACAATACTCAAAAAATATAATAGTATCACAAAATAAGAGGTACACATTTGGTTTGCATTTATTCCCCTTGCCTCTACCTAACCTCTAATAACAATCCCTCACTTCTTCTTGGTAGCATGGGCTTGGTTTAAGGGTTCCATATTCAAAAACATATTAAAGATGAAAAACATTGGCGCAATCAAGAGTGACCTAATTATTAGGGGAAAATTCCTATTGTTGAGGATCTCCCCTTTCCTTGGGTCTAACTTACATTAGATATCTATGATCTAAGTCTAAAGAACACATATAACACTAAGACTACCTAATACTTCGTATTTTAATTCATAATACATCTAGACTATGACTAATCCCCAACTAGTTGTGAATTTATCTCATGTTCCTTTTCATTGTACATCCTAGAAGCCTATTGTATAGGATAATTTCATGCTCAACCCAAAAATTTCCTATAAAAAATAAAAAAGAGAATAATATAATTGTCAAAAAGCATATATATCTACAACTAAATAAGTTTGTACATAGATCTTTATTTTTAAGTATTGATACATGTGATTCCACCATACATACATACACATCCATATATAAGAAAATAAAACATATATATAATAAAATATTAAGTCTGGGCCATCAATGTGGACAAATGAAAAATAACGCATGGAACAAGTTCATCAATGACTAAGAACATAAGTAAATCCAAAAAGAGTTCTATTTATAAACCAACTAAATAAGTGTTTGAGAATGATAAGGGTCTTCATTGTAGGAGACATCCAAAAATAAGATATACAACATATCTTGGTACAAAAGAGACCTCCCATATTGGAGGAAATCAAAATCACATATTTAAAATAAGAACCCAAAAGTCAAGATTTGTGCTATCATTGAGTCCCAAAATGTTTAGGACTCTTGTCTCACTCATGCTTGGTGCTCTATGCACTATAATATCCTCTTTGAAATTATGTAGGTTCATTTTCTAATGTCTTCCTTGATACTGCATGTGAGTATGGTGGCTAGACCTTATATGAGTTGAACTCCCTCTCCACGTGATTGTTGCTAATAGTTGTAAGGTAATAAAATGCACATTAGAATTTTGACACTAAATTTTCCTCATTCTAGAGTTTGTCTCCTTATCATGCATTTAAGATCTACTTTTATCTTATCCTTGACCCTTGAACCAACCATTAGTGCTAACTTTATTTTGTGTTTTTTATATCCAAGTTCACCTTATATGTTTGCATGTGTCTTTGGTGTCTATTTTATGTCTTATTTCCATTCTATGAATTTTATATCTACAATATTTACACAATAGTGCTAGTGTGCAGATTTCTATGTGAGCATACTACCACCTCATAATGGTATAATCATACAATGTCCATGTCCTAACAAGATAATGACCTTTCAACTCCCAAATATCTAATGTAAGTATCATACAACTTGTAGAATGGAATCCCAATAGTCACCTTGGTCCAAAGATAGAATTTTGGTGACCTTTGACCTTCCCTCTTGCTCTCCCACTCTCTCTACATTCTCTCCTATTCAATTTTTAAATTCTAATATAACTAAAAAAATTATTTTGGATTCTTGAAAAAACTTACTTATGTTTAGTAAGGGAAAAACTAGACCAAATTATTGAGAGTAGATAATCTCTCCCTCACTTCAAGCTCAACTAGACCAAAGAGGGAATACATTGGATGAGTGGTCTAGAATAGGTGTAAGGACTATCAAGATTTAGAACTCAACCATTGTACTCATGATAATATGGTCATATTCATCCTGTCATTTGATTTAAATGTGAAATTTCCCCCTAATATGAACTCTTTTTTAGATGGAAAAGTCCTTTTGTATTAGTTGCAATGTCAACTATGTTCCTTAATGGTGACCTGGGTCATGAAGGGAGGTAGGTGGGAGTGAACAAAACAAAATTCAAGAGTTGAAAATCTTAACGTTAGGGGTCAAATATACCATGGAATCCATACCAATTGTTGAGGATCAATTATCAAGAAAACATCATACCTTATTACTCAAAATGAAGAAAATAAGATTATTTTTGAAAGGAAATATAAGAGTTGAAGATGGATGATGTCATAGCCTTCTTACTATTGTTTTAACTAATACTATTGTTAAAATTTGTGCATTTTAAAAAATATATTTAATAATATATTAATGGTTTATCAAAAATTAATTATAAAACAATAATAAGCTAAATAACATGGGTTCAAAAATTATCACCAATTGAACAAAAGTTAATCTAAGTCGATCAAGAACCAAGGAAACTACCCTATGCAACCTTCCCTACGCCACCTTGTATGGTAATTGAACTAATGTGTTCATTATAGTTAATGCTTGTAAGCATGGCAGTGCATGTTTGATCAGTTTTACAGTGAATCACTTATCATACTCTAAGTCGTGGAGGTTGAACAAGAGTCTAGTTTCATACACCAAGTGATCTAGAGTTGTGTGGAGGTGAAGAAGAGGTTTAACTTCAAGAAGATATACACGTCGCTAGTAATTAGAATTTGGAACAGCAAGTAAAACACTTGTTGCTCATTATTCATAAATAGGGATTACATATTTAAAGGAGAAAAAGATTTAGCAATCTTCCTATAAAATAGTTAACTCATTTGACAACAAACTATAGTTGATTGATAACTAACTGAATTAAGAACAACAAACTGGACACTTCTACAATATATGATGACACGTATATTATGACTTATTCCAACAACTAAAAGTGAAACCTCCATTTGTGGCGTGAATATTAGAGAAAAGCGATATAAGAAGGGTGTCATCGTAGAGTAAGGGCAAACATTCTTCATAATTATTCTCCATTTCTCATTTACTGTTATTCTCCATCTCTTTTTTTCACTCATATTATCCATTTTCTTTACGGCCAAGAGTGAGGGAGAAAGTAAGAAGTACTAGAACGTTGTTACCAGGAAGAAATAAAAGAAGAGAGAAGATTGCTGAGAGATAGGAGATTGGCGTAAGTTGAACGAAGGAACACGACTGGTATCTTTATCCATCATGAATACTCAACTAGCTGGAATTCCAAGTAAGTACATCAGCATCATCCAAGTAAATAGTGAAATTTAATAGGTGCATAGGAAGCTTAGGTGGAATGAAGAGCAAACAAAGTATTCGAGCCATGTAATCTGTTAGGTAGATAGCATAAGAAAATTATATGGATTTGAGGGACTTTCTGTATTTAGTATTCTTATTGAATAAGAACGCAAAACATTTATCATTACCAAAGAGAGAAAGTAAAACGACGTTTACATCTGCAGCGGTTACTATGCATGCATCGATACTATCTATAATTGGTATTTATTAGATTTATTTTGGTTAAGCAAACCATATCTTGAATATGAGTTCAGATTTTCCAAAATACCCGAAAACTTCATAGTAAATATATGTTGCCTGTCAGCAAGCTTACAAGGGTTATCTAGGGTTTTTTTCCTTATTGTCACAGCATGATATTGAGGAGAACTGAGAAAGCCTGATAATGCCTAAGGAATAATGATATTAATCTCCAAGCTCTTGACTACCTTGGCCTAATAGATATAGGAGTCGTTATGGCAATATCTCATCACCATCTGTCATAAATTGAAGACTATCTTTTAGAAAAAAATAATAATAATACTCATATTCAACTGCACTATGCAAATTTTCATGACTATATTGTGGCAGTTTTATGTCATTAATTCATCTTTGTTTTTGCTTGATCTGTGTATCTTTCTATCGATTTAGAAGTGGTTAAGTGTCTACGACGAACAAATTCCACGCCTCCCCTACTTGGAAGTTCACATTTAAGAACATTATTAATTACTCATTTAGTCGAATAGATTTCATGCCTTATCTATGCATATTTATATACCTGCAAAAATACCTTCTATACCAATAGTTAATATTCAACTGCAAAGAGAAGAAATCATGATAAAGCTAAACAAAAACAGTAAGAATTTAAATCAGAATGTCCAATTTTAAAAAGGATGATACGACTTATCATCAATGTGCTTTAATATCAAAATATTTTGTGTAAGGGTCGAAATTATATTTATACTAAAAGAAAATACGCTTAATGAATTGTTTCTATTCACCTAGAATTGTTAAAGAAATATTGATCATTACTTATTCTTGTGATTACCATTTTCAAATTTGTATGAGTCATTAAGAGATTACCATACAGTTAACAAAGTTTCAAATTAGAAGTTTTGGGTCACCTTAGAAAATAATATAAGGAACATTCAACTTATAGTAACAAAACATGAAGTATTCATAACTTAATTTTCTTAGAATTGTGAACTTGCATATATATGTAATCAAAGAATTTAATAAAAATTCTTGGCTATTTAAAATAAAGTTAGAATTTCAAATGATAAGTCATGAATATTTATTAGATCTTGTAGTTGTAATTTTATATCAGATGTAGTTAGAAAATTATATGGATTGTATAGAAATTTAGTGTTATATGATGTAATTTATCTTTTACTTATAAAAAAATTAAGTAGACCTAAACTAGATAACCTCGCCTCTTAATCCTATAAATTATATGTGTATATAAAGTAGGATTATTATCGTAATAAGGTTCAAAAAGGAACGATTATTTTCACCAACAAATTTTAGAAACTTGCACAATCCATGATGGCAATACCCTACTAGCATCAAATACCAAAAGATTAAGGTTGGTGTAAATAAGTGTTTTACCTATCTAGGTCCTAGTTACATGTTAAGTTCACTTAGGTCTTAGTTGTTTTTTCTAGAAGTTTTAGTTGTCTAGATAAGATCTTATCATATCTTATCTAGTTGGATTTTATTTAGTGCTTGTGTCCTCAATCATTTACTATTAGCTCATGTCATTTATTTATGACACAATCATTTAATGTTGGTACATCATTACACCTTGCCTATATAAGAAAGGCACCATATTTACATAACAATCTAACACACAATATTCAATCTAGTTGTCAACAATATTCAATCTAAGAATCTTGCATCCATAATCATAGCATGGTATTTCTATCATTTCTCTCTTGTGAAATTTTTTTGTCTTACAGGTGATCCTAGGGTGTTGAGGAGTTCACCATAAACTCCTACAAACGTATGATGAATTGTGAAAAAAAATTATACTTTTAAGAGTTATAAGATACTTTAGGGAATTACCTTTGAAAACCTTTTATAAATTGGAAATGTTGGATTAAGGATTGATGGAATCAGATAGTAGGATTCAAGTACTAATTTTGTTGCCTAAAATAGTGGAAGTAAGATATGAGTTTACTCTAAAAATGTTATGATTGGTTTGAAAATCTAGTACTATTGACATACAAATAGTAATAATGTTACAATTTTGTAGTTTTAAATATCTACTCTATGAAATTACTTATTTGAAAGGTCATTTTTAATATGTATGATTATACCTTCATGGGACTTAGAATTACATTTTTTTAATCATAAACTTAAACTAAGAGAAAGGGAACCTAGGAGATAAAATCAAATTTCATAAAATAAAATCATCGGGATTAGAAATAGAATAGCGACATAGGAAAATAAAGTTTAGTAGACTTGAAAAACTTCATAAAGTAACTTAAATCAATTACTGTGATATACAGATATGATAAGGGATATACTTGAAGGATGAAAGAGAAAGTGAGCTAAGAAAATGAAGATTTTTGACTTACCCAAAATTATTCTAAAAAATAAACCACCTGCACGTAAACTTTGGTTATCTAACACTGAGACCTTGTCAATAGCCTTAAATGATTGAAGAATAGTAAGAAGGAAACCACTCATGAAAAAAATAATAATGTATAACTCTAGAACTATAAGTACTAAATTTTACATGAATGCTTGTAATAGTTAAATTGAACAATTCTATATTTGAAAAAAATGTTAGTTTAAGATAATTATTTAATTATGTGATAAATGGTGATTATAAGTCATTATTTTTATTACTATCAAAGAAACGTCTATTTTCTTTAGATAAAAATGTATGGATACAGCCACAATACTGGTTTACAATTTTTGGGAGATCATGGTTTTTGTTGAAATCACATATTTTTAGAAAATATAATGATTTAACCCTTGAAAATATCCATTTAAAGGATTCCAATTTAAGAGGTTTTGATCAAACCACCTTAGATCGAACCCCCTTGGATATAAGCTCACTAGTTTTAAACCATACCTATAACAGAGTCTCCTTTACACCTATCAAAATGCTGATAAAAAGCCACTTTTGATTTACCTTTTGGGGGATCAAATGAATTCATTTAAAATTATTTTTTTGTAATTATGTATTCCTTATTATAAGCTTCCCAAAAAGTATAATTATAAATAAATTTAAATTGATTATTATATTTATTTTTTATTTCTTGTGAATATAGGTTTTTCATTGAAAATCAAGCTCTTTGTTTTGCACTTGTGAAAAAAAAGCAGATTATCAAAAAAAATTGAAAAATATCAATGCACTAGATATTGAAGTCCTTGATCCAACAAAAAAAATAAAACTTAATTTCGATGTACATACAAAAAAAGTTATGTTGTATACAGTTCGCTTATGTCTAAATTGTAATCGGTTTGACTTTGAAACTTGATTAAGGAAAAAGTATTCAATAAAACACTATGAAACCAAATGAAAGCATTGGATATCGTAGTTACATATCTAAATTCAAAAAAAATGGAATTTTACCCTTCATGAAAAAAATTTATGTTGTATATGGTGAGCATCACTCTTTAAAAATGGTGTTTACTGAAAAAAACTAGTTTTCTAAGGAGATGGAAAAAGAAGTGCAATCGGATTCCAAAAAAAATGAAAAAAATACATTTAGAATCTACAAAAATAAAATAGAAATCACTAGTTTGCATCATATTCAAATTTGTCACAGTTTAGCAACTATAGGTGCTCGAAAGTGAAGATTTAGTTATAAAAAATCAATTCAGTGTCTAGTTTGGCCCAAAATTGTAAACTAGTATTGTGGGATCACCCATATACAGTGTATAGATCTTTTATGATATAATGTTACAATATGATGTTAGATCTAGAAAACAAACTTATTTATCTTGAGTATAATTTGTTTTATTTGATAGAAAAATGATATTATTCCTTTATGTAATTCAATTTTTGAAAGTTCTGAAGATATCTCTCTCAAATAATTTTTAATTTGTACATGTTAGAAATTGGTTAGACAACCTAATCAAAAAAGAAAAAACTAAAGTTAGCAATGTTTATTATCAATAGTATCTCTAGCTTTATGTTTATGAATAATGTCAACACACTTAAACTATTGCATTTATAACTTAATATAGCTACAATAACAACGTTTATGACATCATCCAGATATAAATCATTGAGGAGAATTAAAGAACATACATTGTTGATTTAAAATCCAAAGGATGGGAAATCCCCTTTGGATCAGTAATTAGAAAGATAAAAGAAATGAATCTAAGACATTAGTATTAACATAGAAAACCTCAAGCAAAACTTTTATGATGTGACTATAAACTTGGGTTGGTCTTATAATTATTTCATTGATGTATGAATATTTAAATTGATATGATATTCCTCACATGATTCAAGGGTAATGCTACAATTATAGGAATAGGATTTAGATTAAATTAAGGAAAACATAATGGTTATATCAACCATTTATTATATAAGTTTCTTTTCATGGGTAATAGTTGTAGAGGAACTATTTAGGAATGAAACTCTAGAAAGGGTTGCATACCCATTCAAACTATTCACATAAACATATAATAGAAGACAAAATTACATATTTTACGTCTTGATCTCGTTTGGAAGCAAGGTATGTAGGTAGGCTGGGAAACAAAGGATGTTCATAATACTCAAGCATTTGTAAATGGGGTTTAGGGTAAGATTGATCAACTAAACAAATATGAAGGATTATTAAAACAAAATATACTCAAAATAATCTCAACTAGATCGCTTGTATTTTCGAGGCTTTAGGCCAAATTCCAAGGTGTGATTCAAGCCTTTGAATATTAAATATACGCCTTTGAATGATGGTGACCTTGGTACACTTATAATAAGAAGTGTGGTCTTCAAGAAAACGACTCAAGATCGATTAATGTCGATGAATCTTTATTTAAAATGAACTTTATAAAATCACTTTATATTTGTGAGCGGGAAATTAAGTGGGAAAATATAAAAGGTGGAAAGGGGCTCATTTCACACATCAATTTGGAGAGCCTTTGGAGGTTTCCGTGTTAAAGGTTCGAGAAACCCTATAGAACCAATTTCAGTTGTGAGACCATCAACCTTAGCTGGAATTTATCGAGGAATTCACTCAGGCTTCCTATCTGAATATATTGTAGTTTGGAGGAAAATATTCATTGACAAATCTAGAGATATTGTGGTGCTAAGATCGAACTTGTGTAAGGAGTTTGTAATCGAACCAGATGTTCATTGTTCTCTTCTAGCGCATTACTGGTCTGGTTTTAGCTTAGAGTTGACTTCATTCATATTTTCTTTATTTCTCTTTCTTGGAGGGTGTGCTGACTGGAAAACCCCGGGCGTTGGATATATTGCATTCTTCCGAGTAATACATGGGGGTTGGAATTTGGTAGAGACTCCTTGTGACGTCTTTGTATTTGTTGGTGCTGGGAGAAGATTCGTGGCAGTTTGGAAGCATCGACCTTGATAGTGTGTTGAAACATGACCTCCATGAGAGTCGTCTTTTACTACTAAAGCAAATCGAGGATGAGAATGGTGATGGCATATTTCTTTGAGGTTGTTGTTCAGTTAATCAACTATGGCGAATGAACTCTAGGGACCTGCACTTTTTGCATTCTGATCATATTAGTCTTTTTCTTTGGCGCTAAAGAAACAATGTATGTGGCTTCACTATTACGAGTCTATCAGTTATGAAATCTATGTATCTTGGTCTAGTGAACTCTCTGTTGTAACTGGGTGTAGTGTCAAACAAATGCATAAACTGTTGTTCATTTATTACATATGATAAAAATCACACTCAAAAAATACATATCTATCTACTGTAGTTTCTCTTTAGCCACTACTATGCATTATCAGAGTTTATTAGAGGAGTCATTATTGTAGAGGTTGTCTATCCGGTGTGGTTACATACTAGGTATTCTATTGTTGATGATTGAAAAATATTACTGAATTGAAATGCAATAGAAATCTGGATATATATAGAGCTTTGCCAATGCTTTAATGTACACATTATTGTTTACCAATTCCTGCATTCATTGGAGCACGCCAATTTGTTAAACGGAGACTATCAAACCAAGGCAATCTATCACAAACCAATTTTATTGCATATTTATTATAATACGTAAAATTGAATTATTGAAGAAATTCAATTAAATATTAAATGAAAATTTTGGAATTTTGAAAAATGAATGAAAAAAGTTGACAAACGTTGAATTTGCAAACTTTTGAAAATTCTTTTATATGTTACCAAGAATTGAATGTTACTGATCAATTTGCAAATGTAAGTGTGTGCAATTGCAGGGTGATAGGTTGATGGACGAGAACACAGTTGAAGTATGATTGTTTAGCTGGATCGAATGGTAAGCCAATTGGAATCTAGGTGTACACACCACAAATGGCATGATGACTTGCATTTGAATTGATTTGCATATATAAGAGAACGTAATTTTCTTGACTTGAATTATTTCAGTGCTTGAAAATGAATGGTTTGTAGATTAAATTGTCTATTCAAACTTTGTGTTTTGAAGGAAACGAAAGCGAGCATTGTAAAAAAATTATTTTCTTTAGTGTAGATAAATGTATATATATGTTCGAAATGAAAATTCAAGTTCTTTACTTTAAATGATTGTGTATGAAACCTATAAGCCATTCCAAAACAAACAACTTGTATATGAATGCATATATAAATATATACATATATAGATAGATATATTATTCGAATACAAGGTAAATGTGAATGAAATCATTTAAATGCATATAGATATATAAATATATAAGTATATATGTGTATATATATATATATATACATACATACACGTACGAAGATATATTCAAATCCATATTGAATTCAAAGTTGATAACTGATACATTATGAATCAAACTGTAGAAACCAATGGAAAATCACAAGGAAAATCCACGATGGACGTGTTTACTGAAATCATAAAGATAATTTTCAAAATTAGAGGCCGATGACATGGCTATAACACCATCACCCCAGAAAACATGCAAAATAGTATTATTTCCATTTTGAAAGAGAACCTAGGCGAAAAAGCGGAGAAGGAGAAAGAAATTTAGGAAATTCGAAGGGAAAAAGCAGGGAGGAACTAGAAACTAGAAAAATCTAAGGAAAGCGACAACAAATTTTGATTGGGAGGTAACTTGATCTCCATATTTTTGCATAGACTTAGATTTATTGCAAACATTGAATCATTTTAATCAAGTGTTATCATGGAATCATGAAAATGAGGTCGTTGTTTTGTATGTGAATTGACTTGAAGTGGAATTCATGAATATATATATCGATTACCACCTCATAAAGAGCACATGGTCTACAACCTATGTAGTGTGGAAATTGACATAACTTAGAGCCTTTGTGGCTATTGTATAGAGCCAAGCCAAGGCTTGAGAGCCTCCATTGGCTCGACCTTCATCCTTGTGTTCCATGAAAATGCTTAGCCTTATGTAGGCTATCAAAATTTATTTCGATTTACTATTTATTTATAATTATAATCTTTGAGAAGGATCGATATCGATCTTGTGGGAAGGGTATGTTCCTTTGCATTTTGATTTTATTGTTTCTAATGCTTATTATTGTCGGGTCGATAACTATAATAGGGCTTTGATAAAAGCTCTTAGAGCTTTGCATATATGTATATTGTCTTTCAATGGGAAGTCGACCCCATTTGGTAGGAATGGTGGAAAGGTTTTTATGTTAGAGAAATATCAAGCCTTGCTTGGTTCGATCTTATTATTGATGGGCTAACCCTTGAATGTGTAAATGGTATAGACAAAATTTTGCATGTTTAATGCATAGTATAAAATAGTAAGCCCTCATGGGTGATTCCAATATATGTCTTTGATGCTTAGAAAGAAGACACCCAACCATTGAGATTGGTCGATCCATAGCAACCGTAGTTTATTTTTTTGCAGCCTGAAAAGGCATGAGTATTTGTTTGAACCTGAAGCTTTTATGCCTTCTTTGACTGAAAGATTTGGTCAAGTATTTTTTTGACAATCATGTCAAACATATTTTTCTTTGTACTATTAAGTGCTTATCAAATTTCTAGTGATGAAAGTGTTTAAGAATTTGAATAATAGACATTTTGTCCTTATGTATAAATTTGGGCTATTTGATTGTTTATTCTCAAATCATAGTGGAAAACCCATTATGTTGTTAAACAAAGAACAATTACTTGCAAAGTGATCCTTTAGCATGTAAGTAGCTTGAGATCAACAAACAGAGTAAATTACATTATTTGTCTTTAAATGTAATTGTTTAGTCTAAAACAATAATATGTTGATGTAAACAGTGGTTATTCTTTTGCAAATGACACTACTTTGTTGAAAGGTATCTTTGCTCAATAAACTAATTAGTATGTAAACAACTTGTTGTGTAACTATTTAGTAGGAAATAGTACTTGTTCTATTTAAACAATGAATATTCTTATATAAACAACTTGTTTTATAACTGTTTAGTGGGAAACAATACTTGTTATGTTTAAACAATGAATGTTCTTATGTAAATAGCTAGTTTTATGAATGTTTAGTAGAAAACAGTACTTGTTCTGTTTAAACAATGAATGTTCTTATGTAAACATGTTGTTTTATAACTGTTTAGTGGGAAACAGTACTTATTCTATTTAAACAATGAATGTTCATATGTAAACAACTTGTTTTATAACTATTTAGTGGGAAACAGTACTTATTCTATTTAACCAATGAATGTTCATATGTAAACAGCTTGTTTTATAACTGTTTAGTGGGAAACAGTACTTATTCTATTTAAACAATGAGTGTTCTTATGTAAACGGAAATGTTAGAATACCACAGTTATAAGAATGTAATAATAGTATGTGTGAAACTATTAGCATAGACTTGTTTTGATTTCTTTATTTTTTACAAAGAAATAAATGGAATACTATTTTAAGATTGTAATCTAAATTAATGATTATTTCACATTGTATGCATAAAAACTTTAATATTAGTAGGCACATATATGTGTATGCACATAGACTTTGTCTATCTACATACACATACTTGTGACATACCTTCTTTTGTTTTTAGTACATATTTTTAAATGTAAAATGCTTATGATGAAAAGTATATAATAGTCATAAGAATGATATGACTGATTGTAAAATTACTCTAATGGTTTATAAATTTGTTTTTTGTTTAGAGAGTAAAATAGAATCAGACTCTTATTTTGAAACATGAGTGAAAGAATATTCTAAACAGAACAGTGATACCTTAGTTGACTAGAGCACCTTAGGGTAGATGTTGCTAGAGGGTAGATAGTTGTTATGTGATGTTTAGTAGAAAGTTACCTTCCGAGATGGGTGCCGAAATGGAGTTCAAAGAGTATAGGTTTGCTTTACCATAACCTATTGTTTTTTTTTTTTGCAACACATTTATTATGTTTGGCCAAGAAATTTGCTTCATTATGTATGTATGAACTCTATGATTTCACTCTTTGTCATTCCTAGCATAGATCTTGCATTTTCTTTTCTAACTTATAGATAGAAATTGCATGTTGATGTATGGGCACACACCAGATTCCACCTTGTAGATTGTTCTCTTGCTAAACTTTTTGTGCAAGGTCGGGCATTCTTCAGATTGGAAGAATATTGGGGAAGCGTAAGCTTCATGGTTGGGTGGTAAAGCGCTTCAACCATGTTCTGGTCCACCAGTGGAGGCGAGCATCAAAGAACCTAGTTGTTCACAAGACTATTATATTCTATGATGTAACTTGATGTAATACATTCATGTACTTTATGGAAAATGTATAATGTAACGACTTTGAGGCCTTTGGAGCCAAGTCAAACCTAATATTGTAATTTGACTTTTGAAGTGAATATAAGAATCTTTGACTCATTGAATTGGACATGTGTAGCTATGGTTGACTTTAGCCACTAGTTATGTCTTTTATAATTTGGAGTATATTCGTGTGTCATTTACAATAATATTAATTAAGTAATAATTCTGAATCGATTATTACATTCGGTATCAGAGCTTAGGGTTCAACTCTAGGCCTTTTGAGTCTACCATAGTTGACTAGGGGGGTAGTTGACCCTTGACCAAAAATTTGGATTTCCTGAGAATTGACCGAACCTGAATTGAATGCAAGAATGGGAAGTTTAAAGGCGGGATGAAGGAAAGGGAAAATTGTTTGAACCTCACATAAGAATGACGTAAAGGAAGGAAACGCCAAGATGGAGGTTCAATAAAAAATTCTCGGTGATGAAACTCTAGCTCAAGCTCTTACATGACTCAAGCTAGAGAGAGGCTTGAAGATTGAGGAGAAGCAAACACCTAAGATCAAAAATCTTTCCATAATTTGGGACTGGCCTATAAGGTGTGGACCCAATGCACCCTTGTTGACTAAAGAGGAATAGGAGAGTCTGCATGCTCAACCATCCTCTTCTATAAATTTTGATGTAAAATCAGATGAGGACCCCGAGGAATGTCCTCTTTCTAATGTAGAGAAATCAGAATGATGTAACAAGAAGCCTATTGTAAATAAGGGTCTATTGACTCACCTTAAATATAAATAAAATCAAATGATTTTTTTTGGTGTGCTTAATGAGAGACCCTAAAATGTGTGTATGATGTATGAATGTGTATGTCTTCTATATTGAGGGATGTATACCTATGAAAATTATGTGATGTATTATAAGAACGTTTATTCGTAGAACCCTATGTTGATATACAATAAATGTGACTGTGTTGCAAGATAAGTGTGAGATGTCATGATGACCACCTAGCAAGATGAGGGTGGTAGTGGTTTCGATAACAGTCCAAACAAGAGACTGGAGAAAATTCTAGAGCTTCTAAATCAGAAAGATTCTCGCATGGATCATATAGAGTAAGAAGTCTGAGTGGCACGCGAGGGTCAAGACCCAAGAATACAAAAGGAAATCGAGGGGATGGTAGTCCAGGAGCAGGTCCATGAGGACGAATTGAGGAAGAGCTTGGGAAAGACCTCAAAAGAGTAGCACCACCCAAGTTCGATGGTAAGGCTATCAGATCAAAAAATGAGGCTTGGATTATAGAAATAGAAAAATACTTTGGACTCTGTAACCTTTTTGAACAGACTAAGGCAGCATTGGCTACATATCAGCTCTCAGGTGAAGTAGCGACTTGGTGGGATAAAGAGAAGTTAGAACAAAAGCTTCAGCCTGTTGAGATCACTTGGGAACTCTTCCTCTGAGGATTCAAGAAGAGATGGTTACCATATCTTTTCTTTGACAAGAAAGTGATGGAGTTTCAAAACTTAACCCATAGAAATATGGTTGTGATTCAGTATTGGGAAAAGTTCACCAACCTGTTGAAATATGTGCCCCAGTATCAGGGAGATGAACAGTTCCATATTTGGAATTTTATAATGGGACTCATACCTCACATAGGAGCTAAAGTGGATATGCACAAACCTCAAACCATGAATGAAGTCTTTCAAAAATCCACCAAATAGGAACAAAAGTTGCAACAGCTATCCAATCTTCATAGCGACTCAAATTATAAGTCGCAGTATGGGAAGAAGAAATTCATAAGGGAGATAAGAGCCATTAGATCCACAATCTCAAGAGGGGAAGTGAGTCATAGGACAAGGGTGAAGATGGTAATGATGGAAAGAATAAGAAAGCAAACAAAGGCAAGGGAAAATACAACCATAAGTAGAAGGGCTTTAGAGAGGACAAGCCAGGAGGTCGCAAAGGGCCTCGAGATGGATGATATACTTGTGGAGGCGATCATTATGCCTCGAAATGTCCTCAATGGTTGAATTCGTGAAAGGAAGGAAGCTACCAATAGACTTAGCATCATCGGATCCACGCTATAGTGGATAACAAATAGGCAGAGTATCAGGCTTTTCCAATTTAGCTAATAGGTAAGCTTTATCGCCAATCTGCCTCTATCTTAATTGATATTGGAGCTACTGAATGTTTTATAGATCCTAGAACAATATCCAAATAGAAAATTCATGGACAATCCGGTATGGTAATCGAGCAGAGTGGAGGGTAGATACCTGTCTCTTTTGCAGTGAGTTAGAGCTTCCAACCTTTCAAACTTAGGTCAACTTGTATGTGGCACCCTTAGGCTCATATGATGTAATTTTGGGAATAAATCGGTTAACCAATCATAAGTCTATAGTGAACTATGAGGATAAGGTGGTCAACTGTCTAGATGATTATGGAAACCCAATTGAGGTTTGTGGAATATAGAGACCCTTAGAGCTTAGAAAGATTTCTACGATGCAGCTCAAGAAGGCTCATCAAAAGGGGTTTGCAATTTATGCAGTGCATGTTAGTAATCCTGACATCAAGGAGTCATATTTAGATGACTATCCTATTCTCAAGGAGTTCCTAGATGTATTCCCTGATGAACTTATGAAGTTTCCTTTGTAGCAAGAATTTGATTTTTCTATTGACCTAGTTCTGGGAGCTAAGCCTTAATCCAAGGCACCTTATCAGATGACTACTACAGAAGTTTATAATCTAAAGGCCTAGTTAATGGAATTGTTGGATAAGGGACTTATAAGACCCAATGTGTCTCCTTCGAGAGCGCCGGTTATTTTCATGAAAAATAAGGATGGAACTTTGTGTCTATGTATAGATTATCAGATGTTGAACAAGGTTACCATCAAGAACTGGTATCCACTTCTGAGGATTGATGAATTATTTGATCAAATGAAGGGAGCGACAGTTTTCTCCAAAATTGACCTCAGGTCAGGGTACCATCAATTGAGAATTAAGGAAGAAGACATTTTAAAAACTGCATTTAGAACTCGGTATGGACATTACAAGCTCATAGTGGTACCTTTTGGTCTAACTAATGCACCAACAGCCTTTATGAACCTCATGAATAGTATATTCAGAGACTACTTAGATGACTTTATTTTGATTTTCATTGATGACATTTTGGTCTATTCAAAGACTATTGAAGATAACAATAGACATTTGAGGATAGTTTTTTAGCGATTGAGAGAAAGGAAACTATTTGAGAAGTTGTCCAAGTGTTCATTCTATCAAGACAGAGTGCACTACTTGGGCCATATCATTTCAAATGAAGGATTGTTTGTAGACCCTAAGAAGATCAAGGTGATCGTGGAATGGCCAGTCCCTCAGAATGTGTTAGAATTTTGTAGCTTCATGGGCCTTGCAAGATACTATAGGAAGTTTGTGCAAGGGTTCTCCTAAATTGCATCTCCTATTACCTCACTCCAAAGAAAGAGAACATGGTTTGAATGGACTGAGAAATGCGAGTAGGCATTCCAAATCCTAAAGGAGAGGCTCACGATAACACTGGTGCTAATTATCCTTGATCCTAATGGGAGATTCATAGTAATCACAGATGCTTCAGGAGAGGGATCGGGAGCAGTATTAATGCAAGACAGACAAGTGGTAGTGTATGAATCAAGAAAGCTCAAACAACACAAAGTGAACTACACACCTCATGATTTAGAATTGTCGACTGATAGGCTGTCGTTAGGTCCTACTACTTTAGAATATTGAATGTCAATTAGTCGACCAAGCAGTGTCCAAGGCAGTTTGCAGAAGAAAATGATTTGGGTAACTCATTTTATATTTTTTGTTTTATCTTAAACTATTGGAATCAATTTTAACCTAAGTCCATTACTATTTAACTAGAAAATAATCTTACTCTAAGAAAAACTGGAAATACTAAACTAAAAAGCATAAGACAACTAATTGAGAAAGAAACACAATTAAACTAGAAAGCATAGAAACAAGAAAACTAAACAACTAATATACTACAGAAGCAGAAAAATAAGTGAACAGACAATGAAACATATTTTAAACAGTAAAGGATTTTATGAACTACGAAAGATAACTCATACAAATTAAAAACAACGGTGCTCTGAAACTTCAGACTCAACTCTTAACAAACTTAATTACCTCCTACTGAACAGTTATCTAACTTTAAACAAATGAACAACAGAATAGTAAAATACTTATCTATCTAACTAACTCCCCTCGAGTGGCCAGTTCACGGGTTAACACTTCGTCTTTAAATCATATAAGCTACAAGTTTTGGATTCTATCCATTACAAACAATCATCATCACTCATAATTCAACAGTTTACCAATAGACAGAAATCAGGTAACTCATTTCAATAGTATTTTGAAAACCATGTGAACAGGATAACGATACTTCTTGTGTCTTATTCATCACTTCTGAAATTACATTCTTATAGATAACTTATAAGTAAATCCTAAATTTAAGATGCCGTGGATAGCCATTGAAAAATTCTTCAACAACTTAAAACTAATTTTTATGTCTTTAAAGCTCATAAACATATAGAAGGCTCGAGAAGAGCCATGAAGTTTTGATAACAGAATTTTAAAGAACAGAACTAAATCCTTGGTGCATCATCCTAGTATTCAGGAGTAGATTCACAGCATCTATTCTTTACCACACTTGAGGTACATGCTGGTTCAAATTTTGCAATAGCTACTCGATGACCGATTATTTCCTACAAAAACACTCAAAGCAACCCTTTAAACCTACATTGGAAAATTTCCTCAATTGATCAAAAGAAAGAAAGAAAGCATAATTTTCCTTAAAATAAGCAATTACTTCTCCTAAAGTTTAATAAATTGGCACAGGCTTAGGATTGAGTTGGTAAAAGTAAGCTTTCCAAATTTTATTACGATGAGGTTATTTTTACCTCATCAGTGGCCATAGTTCATGCCTTACAGATGTGGAAGCATTATCTTTTGGGAAAGCCATTTGAACTCAAGATAGACCACTTAGGATTGAGATACATATTTACCTAACCAAACCTTAATGCGCGGAAAAAAAGGTGGTTGGAATTCCTTAGCGAGTATGACTTTGGAATTGAATATATAAAAGGGAAAGAGAACGAAGTGGTTGATGCTCTTAATAGATGAAGGCATATGGCATCCATGATATCAACAAGGTCTAACTTGAGGCAACAGGTAATTCATAATCTGCCAGGGGATGAGCACTATGAAAGAGTGAAGAGCACCCTAGCAGTAAATCCTTTGGATCATTTGTTCAATGGGTATGAGATCAAACCGGATGGTATTTTCAGATACTAGAGAATAATGTATATTCTTGACTCTAGAGAGCTGAGAAAGTTGGTTTTAGAAGTTCACAATGCACCTTATTTAGGACACCCCAGAGTATCCAAGATGGTCGTGGAGTTGAAGACTATATTTTTGGCCTAAACTAAAGAAGGATGTAGTGGAGTACGTAGCTAGATGCTTGGAGTGCCAGTGAGTCAAGGCTGAGCATGCACACCCAGTCGGGTTATTGTATCCACAGGACATACCTGAGTATAAGTGGTAGGTGATCAACATGGATTTTGTGTAGGGGTTGTTGTTGAGCAAGAACAAGCATGATGTTATCTTGGTCATGATTGATAAGTTGACTAAGGTTGCATACTTCATCCCATGAAACCTTAAGGATGGATTGTTGACCCTGGCTAAGAAATTTGTTTAGGAGATCTTCCACTTGCATGGAGTTCCAGAGACTATCATTTCTAATAGGGACATGTGGATGACCTCAAGTTTTTGGATGACCTTGAATGTTGCATTAGGGACTAAGCTAAATTTCAGGTTGACTTATCATCCTTAGATTGATGGGCAGATAGAGAGGGTGAATCAGGTAGTCGAAGAACTCCTCTGAATGTATTGTATGGACCAACAGTATAAGTGGGAAGAATATTTTCCTTTGGTAGAGTTTTCTTACAACTCCTATCATACATCCCTAGGCATGACACCATTTGAAGCCTTGTATGGGCAAAAGTGTTGTAACCCCATCAGTTGGGATAAACTGGGGGACATGATCAAAGTAGGTCCATAAATGCTTAAGGAAATGGAAGAGAAAATGAGATTCATTATGAGCATATTGAAAGAGGCAGCAGACCAACAGAAGAGTTATACCAACAAGAACCGAACTCTTAGATAGTTCGCAATAGGGGATAAATTTTTCTTAAGAGTTAAACCTCGTAAAGGTTCTATTACTTTTGCAAAGTCTTCCAAGTTGGCCCCAAGATATGTGGACCATTTGAAGTCTTAGAAGTGATTAACCCATTTTCTTATAGACTAGATCTACCACCTGCTCTGGATCGACTTCATAATGTGCTTCATGTTTCCTTGCTTAAGCCATATCATCTAGATGTGACTCATGTGCTTGATTGGCAATCCTTGTAGGTACAAGATCCAAGAGTGGTGCTAATGGATCCCATTAGAGTCTTGGATAAACGCAACCTTAAGTTGTAGAGCAGAGATATTTCTCAGTTTAAGGTCCAATGGGACCAGTTTTCAAAGGACATTGCTACTCAGGAGGATGTGGAAGAAATAGAACACTCCTTTCCACATTTTCTTTCTTAAACAAGAAACTCAATAATTTTTTTTGAATTTTTTTTATTGAGATACTATGATATTTCATGCTTTTGGATTTTGATGTTGAAATAGACATATATATTTTGATGTGATGTTGAAACAGACATTTTTTTTATGTGATTTTGAAATAGACATAATTTGATGTGATGTTGAAATATACATATATATTTTGATGTGATGTTGAACAAACATATATATATTTCTGATGCGATGTTGAAATACATATATAATTTGATGTGATATTGAAATAGACATATATATTTTGATGTGATGTTGAAATAGACATGTATGTTCTAAATTTGATATGATGTTCTTTTATTTTGACTTACTAGACATCGGGACAATGTCTCTTCCAAGAGGGGAAGGATGTCATAACCCAATTTTATTGCATATTTATTATAATACAAAAAATTGAATTATTGAAGAAATTCAATTAAATATTAAATGGAAATTTTAGAATTTTTAAAAATGAATGAAATAAGTTGACTAATGTTGACTTTGCAAACTTTTAGAAATTCTTTTATATGTTACCAAGAATTGGACGTTATTGATTAATTTACAAGTGCAAGTGTGTGCAGTTATACAGTGACAAGTTAAAGGATGAGAACACGGTTGAAGTAGGATTGTTTAGCCAGATCGAACGGTAAGCCAATTGGAATATGGGTGCACACACCACAAATGGCATGATGACTTGCATTTGAACTTATTTTCATATATAAGAGAACGTAATTTTCCAAACTTGAATTGTTTCAATGCTTGAAAATGAATGGTTTGTAGATTAAATTGTCTATTCAAAATTTGTGTTTTGAAGGAAACAAAAACGAGCATTGTAAAGAAAATTATTTTCTTTGGTGTAGATAAATATATTTATATAGATGCTCAAAATGAAGATTCAAGTTCCTTACTTTAAATGATTGTGTATGAAACCTACAAGTCATTCCAAAACAAGAAACTTGTATATGAATGCATATATACATATATATAGATATAGATATAGATTATTCAAATACAAGGTAAAATGTGAATGAAATCATTTAAATGCATATAGATATATAAATATATAAGTATATATATATGTGTATATATATAATATATACATACATATACATACGTACGTATATATATTCAAATTCATATTGAATTCAAAGTTGATAACTGATACATTATGAATCGGACTGTGGATATCAATGATAAATCACAAGGAAAATCCACAATGCATGTGACCTATCGAAATCATAGAGACAGTTTTCTAAATTAGAGGTTGGTGGCATGGTCATAACACCATCGCCCCAAAAAATATGCAAAATAGTGTTGTTTCCATTTTGAAAGAGAACCCAGGCGAAAAATAAATAACACCATAAACCTTCTAATTCCTCTACTTATAAATAAATTCTAAATTTATTTATATAGTTCATCTTTCCTAATTCTTCTAATCTAATTAATTAAATACAAATTATTTAATTAATAAACCCCCTTTTAATTCGTCTACTTATAAATTTATTTATATGGTTCACATTTTTAAATTCTTATATCTTAAATCACATTCTTCTAACCTTAATTAAATCAGCAAATTATAATAGTTTGTTTTATTTAATTATCTTTCCTCTCACTAAAATTAAATCCTAAATTTAATTGTAGTCACATGTCTACAGCATTTTCCCCTTCCACCTCATCATGTGTCTCAACAAATTGAATATTTCGAATATTTAATTTGGATATTTATCCTCAACAAATGCTGAAACAAACTTGAGACACTTGGTTCTTCTATTTCATCTCTTCTCCTCTATACTTGGCATATTGTTTGCATGCAAGTTAACACTCTCCTTATTTCTCTCCAACTCCTTCATCCTCCACCCTTCATCTATCCAAATCAAATATAGACCATTGGTTGTTGCGACATCATAATATGCCTTGGAAAATCTATAAATACAGCCTCATTCTACAACAAATGGATCCCAACTTTGAGCAAACTTACTCTGCAGAAATTACATTAGAGCATTTGAGCATTTAGCAAAATTAGTTGCACTTTAGTTAGCATAGTAATTCTCATACAATAGTTACATCACTAGTATAGAATCTTCATATAGCATCATTATCATGGCATCACTATCATATAGTTTATCAATCATCATGTAGGAATAGTTTCTTGCATTTCCAGCATCTTGTTCTTTAGGTTGTCATTCTAACAATCATAGTGCATACACTATCTGAGAGCCATTATGATTTAATGAATCCTTGAGGATAGAGAACAATGGGACAGTTTTAGAGAATTTGTTTGGTTTCAATTAAGTTAAATTGTCCTTAGAATTCTCTAATATAATACGTTTCATTGATTGTGTGTTGTTATTTACTTATTTACACATTTTACATAACTCACACGATACATTTTGGCGCCCGCCATGGGACCTAGCCTCATTTTTATTAATGTTTTTTGTAAAGTGTGTTTATAGGTTTTGACATTTAATTTTCTAGCATAACCGTGAGTTCTTTCAGTGCATACGAAACATCTTCTGGCACATCTGGTCCCTATTATGACACATCCAACCCATATTTCAACGCATTTGGCTCATCTTTTAGCACATTCAGGGGTTATTTTAGCGCATTTAATATTTCTTTTAGCACATTCAGTAGTTTATTTAGCACATACAGTAGTTTTTCTAGCATATATGTGTGATCTTTAGCACATTTAGTCTCTATTATGGCACATCTGGTTTATTTTGCAGAAATTTAAAATTTTGAGGACTGATCAATAATTTTTGTGTTGTAGGTACTATATACACTTGTCAAAGGAAAATATCAAAAACTATTGATGGTGTTTGCAAGTGGCTGGAGTTGTTTTATTGTCTTAATTTGATTAAGATAGGCACCTAGCTTAATTAGAAGGTTAATGAACCCCTTGTCTACTGTGCTTGTAAAGTGAGAGGCCTATGCTCTCCCCTTCATTGGGTGACCAGAATGCTAGAATCACTCTTTTATGCTTTGCTAACACCTTTAGAAGGCCTATCGTAGTGGGAAAAATTACTCACCCTACGGGAACGACCTAAGTGGGAACAACTAAAGCCAAGTTTTCCTACCCACTATAATCAAAAGTGAATTTGGGGAAACCCACAATTCAACATTAGTGTGAAAAGATAACCATCCCCAAAGCCTTTGTTCTAAAGGTTGGGAGGTATCTTGAGGGAGTTTATCATTTGTCACACCGAACGGAAACCCTTACTACGAACTTTAAGTGTAGTAGCCAACCGAGTCAGTCTCCGAACATTTTCTATATCATAGTGCAAGGGGAGGGAAGAATCTTCCCCCAAGATACTCACCATATAACTATTAGGGATTACTGGCCAAAAGTGGAGGATTCGACTTTGGTTAAGACCCGGGAAAGGAAAAAACACGGGCACCCTCTAGGGGGTGACACGGTTGTGTGAGTTGACATAGTTCTAAGATGTGGGTTATGGTATTTTAAATGACCTCTTGACATTAGAAAAGTGTTTGATCTATTTTCTCTTGTGCTATACCTGTGGAAATCAAAGGAATCAGACCAGATTCTTGAACATACACTTAATGTTTTAGTTCTTAGGCTGGAAACAACTATTTTACAACTTGTTGTTGTGTTTGAAGTTATAATCCAAGAAATCATCCATTTAAGAACACTTAATTCACAAAATTCATAGACAATAAAATCAAACAAACAATCATTGATCAAAAAATTACTCCCTAGAAACATCCATTTCACTGATTTAAAAGCAAAATAACCAGACAAACTATCAAAACAGAGAATATTTTCCAGATTAGCGCATGCATTCCCTATTTCATCCTGTATTTGATCCATTTTCTAGCACATTTGAGTCATTTTCTAGCGCATATAGTCCTTGTTCTAGCGCATACATGCCATTATCTAGCGCATTTGTTCCACCTTCCAACGCATTTGCAAATCCTTTTAGCGCATTTACCAACAGAGAATTTAGTTAAAATCACATTTAGGGGCATTCTAGCGCATTATTGTCTTGCTTTAGTGCATATAGCCCATTTTCTAGCACATCTAAGTCATTTTATAGTGCATATAACCCATCTTTTAGCGCATTCAATCCCTATTTTGGTGCATCTGAGTCATTGTTTAGCGCATTGAGTCCATTTTTCTGTGTATCTCAGGAAAACGTCTAGCGCATCCAAGCCATCTTTTAACACATCCCTTCCATCTTCTAGCGCATTTGTACCTTATTTTAGTGCATCCAGTTAATTCAAAACTAGATAGAAAAATTCACTATTTGTCCGAAAATTGAACTCACATTTCAATATCCTTGTCAACACAGAACCCTTCCTTAGTCACAACAGTGTTTTAAACTTGGTGAAACTGGTCTTTAAAAGTGAAATTATCTTAATTAAACTAAGATCTACCATCTTAAAGTGTCTAAATCATCAAACACATTTGATTGTTAAGCTAAGTTTCATCATCAAGATATGTCATCCTCCATCATGAAACAAAGCGGTATAATCAAACTTAACTTAGTCTCATCAATAGAATTTGTCATTCTATTTCACTTAGTTATTATGCTTGAAACTCTTTCAAACAAAGATCCAAGTTTAGTGAAAATTATAACACTTGTATGCTCATTTTAACAAGGTCTTAAAAGCAAAAACTTGAGGAAAAGGAAATTGAAATTCAAAAAACCATGGTTGAAGGTGAAGAAAATCTATTTCATAGATTACACACACCTGAAGGTGATGAAATAGCTGAGGAAGACATCCAAACTACACAACAAGATCCTAACTTCCACAAATTCATGGAGAAAGTTTTGGAAAAAGATGGAGAAAAATACATTTTAATGCTAGCTAAACAAGGTGTCAAATTGTTTGATGATTTTGATGTTACCCAACTGAAAGGAACACCTAAAAAGACTGAAATTGATCCACCAAACACATATCCAATGGCTTCTTTGACTAATCGGGTGAGAAATATGCAACAACAACTTCTTGACATGCAAAGAGGAACCAAAAAAATATACTTGATACAAGACATCTGCCCATATCCTTTTGATCAAGTTGTGAACATGATATCCTTTCCTAAGCATTGTGAATTCCAAAAGTATGATAAATATAATGGTAAAAACAATCCTATAGATCATGTGAGGGAATCTCGAACAATGAGCTTAGAGTTTGCACATGAAGAGACTCACTTGATGAGATTGTTCCCACGAAGCTTGGGTGGACAATGTATGCAATGGTTTTCACAACTTCCACTAGGAATAAGATCCTTTGAAGAGTTGGTTAAAAAATTCATCACTCAATACTCTTACAACATCCAACACGAAATTACCATGAAAGACCTTTGCAATACAAAACAGAAAAATGGTGAATCATTTCTCATATTTTTACAAAGATGGAGAAAATTGTTTACAAGATATGCTCGTCCCATACCTAAAAAGGAAAAGATGGAAATCTTCATTGACAATCTAAACGATGATATGAGCTATAGACTTGAATTACAATGCCCACCCACCTTTGAGAAAATTATTGAAAATAAAATTAAAATTGAAGAAGCCTTGGTCAAGAGAGGAGTTTTAAAAATCTACAATGAAGGATCAAATAATGCAAGATCTTCCAATCATTACAACAACAATGATAAACCAAAATTCTAGCAAAAAAAAAAAAATGTTGGTCATAATGATGTTGTAGCTAAAACACAAAATACAAAACCAATATTTAATTTGACAGAAGCTACCACCAAGACCAATTAAAACAACAACCAAAACACCAATCAAAATAGCAATCAGAACAATGTTGAGTCTAAACCATTCTCATATCAAAAACCATAAAATCGAAGAAGGTTCACACCTTTGGGACAATCACTCGAATCAGCATTAAGAGAGCTTCTCACAAATAGACTTGTAACATTACCAGAAGCAAGAGATTGGGAACCAAGAGTTAAACCATCTTGGTGGAATGATGCATACTATTGTGATTTTCATTGAAACAAATGACACAAAATAAATGACTACATGCAATTGAAACATTTGGTACAAGATTTGATTGATAACAAGACAATATTTGTGGAAGGACCTCAAATGAACAATGATCATGGAGTATTCAAGAATCCTTCTCCAAATTATGAAAAGGAAGAATCTTCTTTTGCAAATGGTAAAGGAAAAAATGTGAGCTATGTTTATGATACCACTATCCACCATATTTCTGCAGTTGAAGATGAGAACAATGACATTGAAATTAATGATAGACAAAGTGTTGTTGCTACTGGAAATCAAACTAATGACATCGTTGCAGTTGATAATCAAACTCATGACATTAGTACAACTGAAAATCAACTTAATGACATTAATATCAACCTCAAATCCAATCAAATCAATGACATCATACCATTAAATCTGATCACAAACGTTGTTGCAACTGATAATCAGATTAATGTCATTAAAATTAGAGAAAAAAAGATCATCAATCAGTCAATGCAACCACAAGAGGGCAGGACAAAGTAATATTGAAAGGAGCTACATCTAAAACAATTGTTGTCCCTTCAACTCAATACAACATAGTTGATCAATTATAAAAAATCTCAGCTCAAAAATCAATATTGGAACTTCTCAAAATTTCTCCAGCTCACAAGGAGATTCTGGAACAAACTCTAGTAGCCACCATGGTACCAAATAATATGGAATTTTTTCAGTTCTAGGTTATGGTGGGACACTTTACCACACCTCATTTCCTATCATTTTTTTAACACGACGATGTATCACTTACCCATCCACACAATCTTGCCCTCCACATTGAGGTTCTAATTCACAAGCATCGGGTCAAAAGTGTTATAATAGATGGAGGAGTTGGTTTAAATATCTATACTTTAAAGTTTGTCCATGCACTAGGATATTCTGAAAATACCATTGATGCTAGAAGAAAGATCACTATAAAAGCCTATGATGATGAATAAAGATCCTCCCATGGATTGATTGTGTTACCAATTCAAGTAGGGTTGATTGTAAAGGATATAATCTGTCAGGTGTTATACAAGGATTTAACATAAAATATACTCTTGGGACATCCTTGGATTCACAAAATGCAAGTAGTACCATCAACATATCACCAATGCTTGAAATTTCCTTTCAATGGACAAGAAATCACTATTTCAGTTGATTCCAACAACCCTCAATATTGCAACACGCTTAAAATAGTTCAAGATTCTTTTGTGCCACATAATAGAGAATACCACACTCCTAGTTCATCAAATAGTGAAAGACAACTAAATTATGTGTCAAATTGGGTTGAGAAAAAGGGTCAGTCAAAAGACAAGGGTATCAATGATTATACTTCATCAGGTAATGAATGTCAATTAAATTCTTCATCAAATCAGCTTGAGGAAAAGGTTCAACCAAAAGACAAAGGCACTGATGATTCTACTCCATCAAGCCATGAAATTCAACTCAATTCATTATCAAAACAATTTGAGAAAAAGATTCAGTTAAAAGAAAAGGGCATGGGTGAATATTCAATTGAGCAATCCTTGTGCCTTTCATAGTTACTACCTTCACCAAGATCCTATGGACAACCATCAACATCAAGACAAACATCTTCACAACCAATCACACTCTTTGATGGTAGATTTATAAAAGAAAGGACTCAAGCTGATGAATTTGAGGATAAAGAAATTTTAAATTGGTTGTACAAAGATGAAGAACAATCACAAGCATCAACTTCCAATGTCCAAACATAACAATATGGTAAAGGGAAAATAATCTTGGAGAAGATGGGGTATGAAGGACAAGGTCCTATCAGCAAAAGAAAAGAGGGTGTTGTAGAACCAATCCAACCTCTCACACTCCATGTAAAAGACAAGACAGGACTAGGCTATAAAGAAGAAACAAAGGTAGACATAAAAGAGAAGGTTGTTGAGTGAATCCTACAACTACAAGCTACTTCTGAAATAGATTCAAATGAGTATGAATGGGATTCATTGTCTGAGGAATCTTGTCAAGATAAGGAAGTTGATGTAGGTATAACCCCATATGGACGGAGGGACAAGGCTCAGGGTCTAGACCTCTTGAATTTGGATCACAAGGTATTGATGGCTCAAGTGAGGATGAATAGACATCGAGCGAGATAAACTATTCGAAGGAGAGTAACATCATAGACCTCGACATTTCTATCAAAAACCTTGATGACGTTGCTATCCTGACACTTAGCGCCTTTGATTCAAACCATTCCGACAACTCTCTACCATTAGTACATCGTGAACTCATTGACTAGGAGCAAATTGAGCCTCTCGACGTCCCTATTTTTACAAATGATGATGCTATTATTAACTTCCTTTGTTTTGACAACCCATAAATGAGTTCCACCCATGAATATCATAACAAAGCTTCAAGCCAGGAGGGTGCCAAATCTCTCAGCTACAAAATAAAAAATATGAAAAATCGATCTAATGGTGAAAACCATTTAATGGCAGTATTAGATCAAGAAAAAGTAAAAATAAAGAGTGTATCTAATGGTGAAAACCTCTCTGAGGCACTGAAGGATGGGATATTTAATACCCTTCCCGAACACTATCATGAAATATCATCAATACTGATTGAACCCACACATTCCATCAATATCGGCACAACAGAAGCAGTGAAGACCCTACATCTAGCAGCATCCATGACAGATTAGGAAAATCCAAGCTTCAACAAATTATTTGAAGAGAGACAAGTCAACTTTTCTTGGTCCTACACTGACATGCCAGGCATAGATCCATATTTCATAATGCATCACTTATCTCTACCACCTAGAGTGAAACCCGTTAAACAAAAACACAAGAAAATGCATCCACATATCACCTTATTGGTAAAAGAAGAATTGAAGAAATTATTAGATGTTGGATTCACCTGATCAATTGATTATGCTGAGTGGATTTCAAACATCGTGCCTATCTCTAAATTGGATAAGAGCATCAGGATATGCACTGATTTCAGAGATCTCAACAAAGCATGTCCAAAGGATGATTTTCCTTTGCTCAACATTGACATCATCGTGGACTTGACAACAAGCCATGCCATGTTATCACTCATGGATGGATTTTCAGGATACAATCAGATAAAAATAGCACTAGAAGATCAAGATAAAATAGCGTTCACATGTCCATGGGGTACTTTCTGTTGGAACATCATGCCTTTTTGTTTGAAAAATGTAGGAGCCACATATCAACAAGCAATGACCACCATCTTCCATGACATGATGCATACCTTTATGGAGGACTATGTAGATGACTTATTGGCTAAATCTTTCACTAGAGAGGGACACCTGGAAATCCTAGATAAAATCTTCACTCAACTGGAAAAGTTTAATGTAAGATTAAACCCAAAGAAGTGTGTGTTTGGCATAACATCAGCAAAACTTTTGGGGTACATAGTCTCAAAAAAAGGCATCGAAGCGGATCCATCCAAAATCAAAGCTATCATGGAAATGCCACCACCAAATAACATTAGCCGACTGAGATCTCTACATAGATGATTCCAATCTATCAGGAGGTTCATTGCATAACTAGCGGATAAAACTCATCCTTTTAATCATTTTCTACATACAAATGTTTCCTTCAGATGGGATGAAAAATGTGACGCAGCTTTCAATCAACTGAAACAATATATGATGTCTCCACCCATACTGGTGTCACCTACAGAAGGAAAACCATTGTTACTCTACATAGCAACAACTGAAGTATCTTTGGGTGTTCTATTAGAATAGGAAGATTTTGTGGGAAAAGAAAGGGTTATTTATTATATTAGTAGAACATTGAACGACTATGAAATCAACTACACCTTCATCGGAAAGGATTTTATGGCGGTGGTATTTGCTACTCAATAGGTGCGGCATTACATGTTAACTCATACTATTAAACTCATAGTTAAGATTGATCCCTTGAAGTAATTACTCAGCAAAGTTGCCCTAACAGGAAGACTAGCCAAGTGGGTAATGATTTTGAGTGAGTTTGACGTCTAGTATGTGGATCGAAGAGCCATCAAAGGTTAGGTGATAGCCGATCAATTAGCTGAAGCACCACTACAAGATGATCATCCAATGAATATTGAGTTTCTTGATGCAGATGTTCTTATCATATCCTCACAACAGTGGATGTTATATTTTTATGGATCTTACACGCAACACGGATCAGGTGTTGGAATCTTGTTTGTCACACCTCAAGGACATACCATCCTGAAATCTTATAGGCTCATGTTTCCTTGCACAAATAACATGGTTGAGTACAAATCACTCATCATTGGAACCAAGGTGGCAGTCGAATGGAAGATCACAAAGTTGCAAGTCTATGGAGATTCATAGCTAGTCATTAACTAGGTGAATGATGATTATCATACAAAGGATGACAAGTTGATGTTGTATAAGAAAATGGTGGATGATATCAAAAAATATTTTGCTGAGATAAAATTTGAGCAAATTCCAAGAGTGGATAACAAAGTTGTTGATGCAATGGCAACAATTGCTTCTCTTCTACAGATACCTATAAAACAAAGCCATTATGAGTTCATGGTGGAAAAAGTGCATAACCCTACCTATGACAACCCTAAGTCCCAATTCATATGCCATCTAGTTGACGTTGAGTCCTTAATTTATGGGAAGATCTATACCTATTTAAGAAATAATACCCTTTTGCCCGATCTATCCCAAAACCAAAAAAGTAACTTTATCTGCCAAGTTGCCTAACACACCCTGATAGCGGATATACTCTATCGATGAGGTATTGATTGTACTATCCTTTTTTGTCTTGAATGTAATGAATCTAAAATGGCCTTACATGAAGTTCATGAAGGTATCTATGGAACTCATTCAAGTGGACTAACTCTCACTAAGAAACTCCTACGTTTGGGGTATTACTGGCCGAACATGGAGAAGGAGTCTTTTTAGTTTGTCAAAAAGTGCTAAAAATGTCAAGTTCATGGAAACTTGATACATGCACCAACACATGAATTGCAACCATTTGCATCAACATGGCCTTTTTGTCAATGGGGATTGGATCCAATAGGTAAAATTCATCTGTCATCATCCAATGGACACAAATTTATCATCACAGCTATTGAGTATTTTACAAAATGGATTGAAGTTGTTCCCTTAAACACCATCACTGGAAAGCAAATTGCATCCTTCATCTTAAATTGCATCATCTGTCGGTATGGCATTCCTCAGTCAATTGTTACTGACAACGGTTGACCTTTCAATAATTAGGACATCCAAGAACTTTGTGATAGTTTTCATATCCAACATCATTTTTCTACACCATACTACCCTCAAGTAAATGGACAGGCAGAGGCCTCAAACAAAACCATCTTGAAAATCTTAAAGAAAACGGTCAATGATGTTGGACGTGATTGGCACATTCAATTGAATCATGCTTTGTGGGCATACCAAACCAACATCTGAATGCCAACAGGATCCACACCATATTCCCTGATATATGGATCAGAAGCCATTTTACCTATTGAGGTTGAGCTACCATCACTCCATGTGTCATTGAAAGCGATCATCTCAGAAGAGAACTATTGGGTCTCTAGGCTTCAAGAGCTAGAATTGTTGGATGAACTTCATCACCATGTTGTGGATCACCTAAAAGCCTATCAACAGAGGATGTCCAAAAGTTATAATCAGAGAGTAAAACCAAGAACATTTCAAGTTAGTGATTTTGTCCTAAAAGAAAACCCTCACAATCAACAGGATCAAGAAAAGAAAGGAAAATTTGAAACAAACTAGCTAGGTCCCTTCGTCATTGTATCAATCTATGGATCTGGATCCTATCAACTCTCTACACTTGAAGGGGATTTTTTTGATGATCCTATTAACAGTCTGCATCTCAAGAAGTTTTATACCTAGCTCATCTAGTGCATGGTAAAAAGTCCTGAAAAATACAAAAAAATGAGAAAATGTCTTGAAAAATGGTCGCCTTGATGAAAACCTAGAAAACAAGCGTATTGGTGACAACAAAAAAATCAAAGAGTGAAAAAATCATAAAATCTAAAAAATCTAAAAATCTGAAAAAGTGCAATAAAAACTAGTGAAAACTTGGCAACATGCGCTATTTGTGATAGATCAACTTCTCCATCTATTTGTGCATGTGTTGACCGTTCTCTTTCACCATTATTATTCCTAACATCGAAAGAACCTCATGTACATATCCTGGCATTGCGGTCATGTTTCACCCTAGACTGGGGGCAAAATCCTGAACTCACTAGGGGCAATAAACTTTGAGCTTAAACCAACAAACAAAACCATAGTATGAAAATGCAAAAAACACGACGATCATTGTACAACTCAACATTGAACATCAATCATCAAATTTCCAAGCAACATCAACCATCCACATCAAATAGCCAAATCAATCGATTAAAACAAATTTAAATGGATGATATTCTTTTGAATCATGGTTTTAACACTTTATCATGAATGTTCAACTATTGTACTTTGATTTTTGTTATCGTATCTCTAGAGTAACTTGATGATGTTTAGAACTAGAGAATTAAGGAAGGAGAATGATTTTTCTTTGTTTGTTGTCTGTGAGTTGATCATTATTACTGTGCAAATTATTGCGGGACATGCTCTACAAAGTATCATTGATGACATTTTGAATTTGCATAGGAAAAGGATTAACTCTTGTCTATTTATGTAAGAAATGCTCAGGTCATCTTGGTTCAATTATTCTTAGATTCTTGTGTTAACTTGCAATATCAAAAATCATGAAAGTAGTACTCGGGTCATCATGGTCTAATTACACCATCGATGTTTGTACTCACTTTCAACATTTGAAAGGCTCAATGATGATAAAAGTATGACAAATCGACTGACAAAAAGACAACATTGCATATTTATATTTGCATGGATAGATTAGATTGTGTTCATATTAGTTTTGCATCTACAGTATAGATTTTCCAAGGATGGAAATTTTTTAAAATGATGTTGCCTCTCTCATTAATGGATTGAGTACATTTGATATTAATAAAAACAAAATCATTCGCACATATAGTTGCACAATCATTTTCATATCATGCATACATTTGAAAGCATTATCATATCATTCATCCATCCATGCATTATATCCTATATTTTCATTCGAAAAATACAAAAATAACAAACTACATTACATCTCATTTATCATATCATTCATCCATCCATTACATTACACCATAATATTTGCATTGGAAAAATATAAAAAACATAAAATGCATCACATTTCATTTGCATAATCACATCCATCTCGTATTTCATATAAGCGTTATCCATAAAGCATCATAGGATCATAATCTATGCATCACCATATCATCATTGCATCCATACATATTCAAAACATCATCATTAAAAACATCGCATAACATATAGAACATGAAATTAAATGCATCCATCATAGGCATCCATAATAAACACATAGATCACTAAATCATTGCTACATATCATATAAATTTCAAAATAATAATGTCAAGTGTACAAGGATGTCCAAACATGTAGAGAGATACATCATAAAAAATGTGGCAGTATATCATAATGTCTTAGTTGAATCAGTGTATATAATTGTCTCAAGTACATCAAATATGATCAAATGGAGCTATGTGGTGCTCCCTCCAAATGTCGCTAGCTTCTCTGAGCCTCCTACTAAACCACTTGATGTACCTGCACCTGATGGACCTGTACTTGGATCCCTACCTAGTGGATCTCTGCGAGGTGGCTACATCACACCCATGTTGATGGTCTGAGACTGACTCCTGCCTAATCTCGACTGTGCATAACTGACCCATCGCTCTAGAGGAACAACCTCATGATATCGGCCTCTGTAATACTCCACCTCTTTGGTAATTCATGTGACCTCTCTGAGCATGTCACCTGTGGTGGTTCCCTTGGCCACTCTCTACAACCTATCAGTCAATGCCTCTACCTTCTCACCCTGTTGTCTCGTTGCATCTCTCTTGGCTATCAAGGTGGAAATTTGTCCCTATGCCTATGCTAGCAAAGCCTACATTTATGCCAGCTGACCCTGCAACATTTGTACTTGGACCTGTAATGCAGCTATATGTGTTTACTGTTGTTGTGAGGGTAATCGAATCTGCACATGCTATTGTGTTGCAACCACTAGTGATCTCCTCCTCCGAGGTACCATGAAGTCTCGCACATCCAACACTGCTCTGCCACCACCGACATCACCACCATATCTACCTCCATCACCACCTTTTTCACCATCCCCATCACCATTGTCTCCATCATCATTGATCTCTCTCTCTCCTCCTCCTCATCACCTCCACCCCTCCTTCGTCTCGGTGCCTTCTCATCATCTAGTAAAGGCACAGGCTCATCTAGGCTCGATATCCGT
The DNA here is from genome assembly GCA_007115665.2 of Sequoiadendron giganteum. Lineage (NCBI taxonomy): Eukaryota > Viridiplantae > Streptophyta > Pinopsida > Cupressales > Cupressaceae > Sequoiadendron > Sequoiadendron giganteum. The sequence goes on along the minus strand of CM021106.1, from coordinate 330,523,824 downwards.
GGGAAAGGATGTGCAAAGAAATAATGAGTGTAATCCTCTAACAAAGTAGCCTCTATAATCTTTGGATGGTACTCCCATATCACTGCCTATAATCCATAGTACTCTTGGCATGTTGTATCATATGATAAAATAGGCCCCCACTCTGGAATGTCCTATCATCTATGTGCATAATGAGCAAATCCCTGGGGCATACCTTGTACTCACTCGTACTGTTGCAACACTTTCCCAAGAAGAAACCTCTCAATAATGAATGGTGTCCTCCCGATCAAATATCTAGTAGTACAAACATATGGCATCTTCGTGTCATCCTTTGACCACTTCTCGCAACCTATGTAAGGCCTCCATGTCACTATATCAAGATCATTCAGAACCCTTCGCCAGTACTCTAGTTTTCCTAGCTTATGCTAGACAACTGGACCTATATACCCATGAACATAAGGCCTCTCAACTAGATGTTGTCTCTCTACAACAGGTCGCATGATAGCTATGTGCTCCCACACCCATATCTGTAACAATGTAACACCAGCTGATAAACTAGATGCCCTGAGGTAGACAACCTGATGTAGATCATGGTACAAATGTGCGAGCATGCAAGATCCCCATGCATATCTGGTCCTTTGTGTGATCATGCTCTCTAGTGTCTGACCCCATCTGATTGAGAGTCCCTTCGACTTGTAGTCAGGACATAAGAATCCTCCAATGAATCCAACAAGAACACATGGAAATGTAGCATATGCATCAACCATATCCCGCCACAGGATCTCATAACCATAAATTTTCTCATCCTCGAAGACTCTCCTCAATGCATCGATCCCTTCCTGCTCAATCAAATCATACACAACTAAATCACCAACAACTGGAATACGCAGAATTTGATAAACATCCTCTGATGTGACTGTCATCTCACCGGTGGCTAAGTGAAAGGTGTTATGATCACTATGCCACCTCTCTGCCAAAGTGTTCAAAAGCCCCCTGTTAATCCTATGTTGGGACATATCTAGCAAATAATTCAATCTGCATCATCCAATCACATTTAGATCAGCCTAATCTAAATGTGGAATCAAATCCCAGGTCCTCGGGAAACGCTCTCATGACATTAAGACTGATGAAGACTCCTATCATCATAAAATATCACAAATCAATAATCTTGTCAATCAATCAACATCAATCAGCCTATCAATCTAATCAACTCTGGTGAGACTTTGATCAAATCTCACGAGCGTCAATCATTGATCCTCACCTATCATGAGGTCAATTATCATCAGTCAATCATTGATCCTCACCTATCATGAGGTCAATCATCATCATCCTATCATCGAATCTCACCTATCATGAGATCAATCATCATCTAATCTAACATCATCAAACATCATCAAACATCATCAAATCAAAGGCTGACATGATCAACAATCATCAAAATCAAGGAGTCTAATCTAAATTTCATCAATCTGGCATGGATGCGCTAAAATGGTGTCTCAAAGAACTAAAAACATGGATGCGCCAAAAAATTCTACCAATGTGCCAAAACAGGGTCCATATGTGCCAAAATTCCATATGCGCCATCAAATCTACCAGATGCACCATTTCAAGGTCCCTATGCGCTAAATCACTCAATGTGCTAAAACATCTACCCAATGTGCTAAATCTTGACATCTATGCACCAAAACTATCATTGTGCTAAAAGATTCCATGGATGCGCTACCAAAATCTATGCATGTGCTAATTTCCTATGTGCCAAAGAAATGAACCTATGCAATAAAAATTTGACCCTATGCGCTACTTTACCTAATGCGCTATAACAATAACTTGATGCGCTACATTGGGTTCCCTATGCGCTAAAACATAAAAATCCAAATTTTAAACATGAAAAATGAGGGGAAAATGTCATTCAAAATCCATGAGGAATTTTTTTGGGGTACGTACCTGAGGTCCATACGCGGTAGAATTTTTGTGACATTGCACGCACTCAAATCGGTGTGTCTGGATTGGAATCACCATCTTGCCAAATTTGCTCAAAAGTTGCTCAATCACTCAATTTCAAAATGCAAATGCACAAATGATTTCCTTTTCACCTATTTTTACCTTTTAAAGGGTGATTAAGTGGGAATTTAGTGGGGTTGATTTATTTTATTTTTCAAAGGGGCCTTAATTAATCAATTCATCAAAGTTGGCAGGTTTAATATCATTTTCGGTTGATAAATCGTTGAAATCGTCCTAAAATTTCAAAATCATCAAAAATTCAAAAAAAAATATCGTAAAATTCAAAAATTCATTGATTTATCTCCTGAAGGGGCATATATCCATTATCACTCAAAATTTTAGCATCTAGGGCACATAAAAAAAAAATTGTTAGCACATCAGCAAAAAAATTCTTTGAAGCAATGTGTAAACACATCACTTCAAAGAGGGGCAAATGGTATACACCTAAAATTGGTTTGGATAATCTAATTAATTAAATACAAGTTATTTAATTAATAAACCTTCTAATTCCTCTACTTATAAATTAATCCTAAATTTATTTATATAGTTCATATTTCTTAATTCTTCTAATCTAATTAATTATATAGTTCATATTTCCTAATTCTTTTAAAGTATTTAATTAGTAAACCCCCTTTTTATTCGTCTACTTATAAATAAATTCTAAATTTATTTATATGGTTCACGTTTTCTAATTTTTCTATCTTAAATCACATTCTTCTAACCTTAATTAAATAAACAAATTCCAATAGTTTGTTTTATTTAATTATCTTTCCACTCACTAAAATTAAATCCCAAATTTAATTTTAGTCGCATGTCTAAAGCATTTTCCCCTTCCACCTCATCATGTGTGTCAAGAAATTGAATATTCCAAATATTTAATTTGGATATTTATCCTCAACAAATGTTGAAACAAACTTGAGACACTTGGCTCTTCTATTTCATCTCTTCTCCTCTATACTTGACATATTGTTTGCATGCAAGGGAACACTCTCCTTATTTCTCTCCAACTCCTTCATCCTCCACCCTTCATCTATCCAAATCAAATCCAGACCATTGGTTGTTGCCACATATCAATATGTCTTAGAAAAATCTATAAATACAGCCTCATTCTACAACAAATGGATCCCAACTTTGAGCAAACTTACTCTGCAGAAATTCCATTTGAGCATTTGAGAATTTAGCAATTAGAAGCATATTAGTTTAGAATTATGGATTTTCCATTAGCTGCACTTTAGTTAGCATAGTAATTCTCATACAGTGGTTACATCAATAGCATAACATCTTCATACAACATCATTATCATGGCATCACTATCATATAGTTTATCAATCATCATGTAGGAATAGTTTCTTGCATTTTCAGCATCTCGTTCTTCACGTTGTCATTCTAATAGTCATAGTGCATACACAACTCCTTGAGGATAGAGAACAATGGGACGGTTTTAGAGAATGTTTTTGGTTTCAATTCAGTTAAATTATCTGTAGAATTCTCTAATATAATGTGTTTCATTGATTATGTGTTGTTATTTCTTTATTTACACATTTTACCTAACTCACACGATACAGATCTAGGCGGCGGCTCAAGAGCCTCCAATGGCTCCGCCTTCATCCTTGTGTTGCATTAAAATTCTTAGCCTTATGTAGGCTATCAAAATTTATTCTAATTACTATGTGTTTGTAATTATAATCCTTGAGAAGGATCAATTTTGATCCTATGGGAAGGGTATGTTCCTTGACATTTTAATTGTATTGTTTCTAATGCTTATTATCATTGGTTCAATAACTGTAATAGGGCTTGAATAAAATCTCTTAGAGCTTTGCATAGATGTATATTATCTTTGAATGGGAAGCCGGACCCGTTCGATAGGAACGATGGAAAGTTTTCTATATTAGAGAAACACCAATCCTTGCTTGGTTCGATCTTATTATTGATGGGATGACCCCTAAATTTTTAAATGGTATAGATGAAAGTATGCATGTTAAATATTGTTGCATGCATGGTATAAAATAGTAAGCCCTCATGGGCGATTTCAATATATGTCTTTGATGCTTAGAAAGAAGACATCCAACCATTGAGATTGGTCGATCCAGAGCAACTGTAGTTTGTTTTGTTGTAGCCTGAAAAGGCATGAGTATTGTTTGAACCTGAAGCTTCTATGCCTTCTTTGACTAAAATATTTGCTCAAGTATTTTTTTGACAATCATGTCGAACATAGTTTTCTTTATACTATTAAGTTCTTATCGAATTTCCAGTGATGAAAGTGTTCAAGAATTTGAATAATAGACATTATGTCCTTATGTATGAAACTGGGTTATTTGATTTTTTATTCTCAGATCATAGTGGAAAACCCATTCTGTTGTTAAACAAAGAACAATTACTTGTAAAGTGATCCTTTAGCATGTAAGTAGCTTGAGATCAGAAAATAGAGTAAACAACATTATTTATCGTTAAATGTAACTGTTTAGTCTGAAACAATAATATGTTGATGTAAACAGTGGTTATTCTTTTGCAAACAACACTGTTTTGTTGAAATTTATCTTTTCTCAATAAACTGATTAGTATGTAAATAGCTTGTTGTGTAACTATTTAGTAGGAAACATTACTTGTTCTTTTAAACAATGAATGTTCTTATGTAAAAGATTGTTTTATGACTATTTAGTAGAAAATAGTACTTGTTCTATTTAAATAATGAATGTTCATATGTAAACAACTTATTTTATAATTGTTTAGTAGGAAACAATACTTGTTTTGTTTAAACAATGAATGTTCTTATGTAAACAACTTGTTTTATGACTGTTTAGTAGAAAACGATACTTGTTTTGTTTAAACAATGAATGTTTTTATGTAAACATATTGTTTTATAACTATTTAGTGGGAAATATTACTTATTCTATTTAAAAAATGAATGTTTATATGTAAACAACTTATTTTATAACTGTTTAGTGGGAAACAGTACTTATTATGTTTAAACAATGAATGTTCATATGTAAACAACTTGTTTTATAACTGTTTAGTAGGAAACAATACTTATTTTGTTTAAAAAATGAGTGTTCTTATGTAAACAAAAATGTTAGAATACCACATTTGTAAGAATGCAATAACAGTATGTGTGAAACTGTTAGCATAGACTTGTTCTGATTTCTTCATTTTTGACAAAGAAACATCAAATGGAATACTATTTTAAGATTACAATATGAATTAATGATTATTTCAAAATGTATGCACAAAATTTAACATTAGTAGGCACATATATATTTATGCACATAGACTTCATCTATATACATACACATACTTGTGACATACGTTCTTTTGTTTTTAGTACATTTTTAAATGTAAAATGCTTATGATGAAAAGTATATAATAGTCATAAGAATGATATGACTAATTGTAGAATTACTCTAATGGTTTATAAATATGATTTATATTTACAAAGTGAAATAGAATCAAACTCCTCTATTGAAACATGGGTGAAAGAATATTATAAACAGAACAGTGATACCTTATTTGACTAGAGCACCTCAGGGTAGATGTTGCTAGAGGGTAGATAGTTGTTATGTGATGTTTAGTAGAAAGTTACCTTCCAGGACGGGTGCCGAAATGGAGTTCAAAGAGTATAGGTTTTCTTTACCAGAACCTATTGTTTGTTTTTGTTGCAACACATTTATTATGCTTGGCCAAGAAATTTAGTTCATTATGTATGCATGAACTCTGTGATTTCACTCTCAGCCATTCCTAGCATAGATCTTGCATTTTCTTTTCTAACTTATAGATCTTGCATTTTATTTTCTAGCATAGATTCCACCTTGCAAATTGTTCTCTTGCTAAACTTTCCATTCAGGGTCGTACATTCTTCAATTCAGAAGAATACTGGGGAAGTGTAAGCTTCATGGTTGGGTAGTAAAGCGCTTCAACCATGTTCTGATCCACTAGTGGAGGAAAGCATCAAAGAAGAACCTAGTTGTTCACAAGACTACTATAGTCAATGATGTAACTTGATGTAATACATTCATTACTTGATGGAAAATGTATAATGTAATGACTTTGAGGCCTTAGAAGCCAAGCTAAACTTGATATTGTAATTTGACTTTTGAATTGAATATAAGAATCTTTCACTCATTTTAAATGGATATGTGTAGCTATGATTGACTTTAGCCACTAGTTATGTCTTTTTAATTTGGAGTATATCCATGTGTAATTTATAATAATATTAATTAAGTTATAATTTCAAATGAGTTATTACACAATCGCAAAAATCTTACACCATAGGTCACGGACTTTACATTTGACAAGGTTAGTCAATTTTTGGCCAACTTTTATTTGACTAGGTAGCAGTTAACAACCAAGAATTCATTCCAAGAAATATTAACCATTATATATGTACGAGTTTAAATACTCAATTTTAAAATATTGTAAGGGTCTGACATTTTGATCCCCCTTGCACTGCGATGCACATGAGTGAGAATCAATCTTAATAAAGTATCAAATTTTGTAGTTTCAATTCATTTTCTATGGATGCTATTATCTGTGTGCAGTAATTTGAATTAAATGTTAATGTTTGTAAGAAATTTTGTGAGCTTTGATTGGCATTTGAATATACCTTTCCTTTGAGAATGTAATGTTTAGTTACATTTAGTTCATTTATTTATAGTAGATGATCGGAATTGTGTTGAGTCAAGTTAGAAAGTGTTCATAGTTTGATCTATGAGTCATGATACTAATCATTTTCCAATCCTCTCATTTCAAAAATATTTTAACTAATAACATTTTATTTTGCACTTGTCTCATGGCTATGAACAAGTGATAGTTTGCCTTTTCTACTTTCTAGTTAAAAGCATGCCTTGAGTTTATATATATTAAAAAATACCCAATTATATTAGAAGAGGGAATTGTACCTCAACTAAAATTTAGAGGAAGATTACCAATTTAAAGGTAATCTCTCCAACTATTGTGAGTTAATTTTGTCCTTCTTGGGCATTATAGAGTCATTTATGTTCATTTTTATAAAGGAAAAATCTATTCACTAACAGGGTTTAAGGGTTGAGGGTTGAGGGATTAGGGTTTAAGGTATAAGGTTGAGGGTTTAAGGGTTTAGGGTTTAAGGTTTCAGGCTTGAGGGATTAAGGTTTAAGGTATAGGGTTTAGGATTTAGGGATAGGGATTAGGGTTGAGGGTTGAGGGTTGAGGGATTAAGGTTTGAGGGTTGAGGTTTGATGGATTAAGGTTTAAGGTATAAGGTTGAGGGATTAGTGTTGATGGTTTAATGTATAGGGTAGAGGGTTGAGAGTTGAGGGTTGAGGGTTGAGGGTTGATGGATTATGGTTTAAGGGTTGAGGGTTTAAGGGTTGATAGACTAGGGTTTGAGGTATAGAGTTGAGAGATTAGGGTAGAGGATTGAGCGTTTAAGGGTTGAAGCTTGAGGTTTGAGGGTTTAAGGGTAGAGGGTTGAGGGTTGAGGGATTAGGGTCTAAGTTATAGGATTGAGGGTTTGAGGGTCGAGGGTTGAGGGTTGAGGGTTGAGGGTTGAGGGTTGAGGATTGAGGAATTAAGGGTTGAGGGTTTAAGGGTTGAGATTTGAGGGATGAGGGTTTAAGGGTTGAGGGTTGAAGGATTAGGTTTAAGGGTTGAGGATTTAAGGATTGATGGTTTAAGGGTTGAGGGTTGAGGATTTAAGGGTTTAGGGTTGAGGGATTGGGGTTTAAGGGTTGATGGTTTAAGGTTTGAGGGTTGAAGGATTATGATTTAAAGTATAGGGTTGAGGGATTAGGGTTGATGGTTGAGGGTTTAAGGGTTTAATGTTTTAGGGTTTAAGGGTTGAGGCTTGAGGGATTAGGGTTTTAAGGTATAGGGTTGATGGTTTAGAGATTAGTGTTTGAGGGTTGAGGTTAGAGGGATTAAGGTTTTAGGGATTCAAGTTGAGGGTTTAATGTATAGGGTTGAGGGTTGAGGGATGAGGGTTGAGGGATGAGGGATGAGGTTTTGAGGGTTGAGTGTTGAGGGTTGAGGGTTGAGGGACTAAGGCTTAAGGGTTGAGGGATTAGGGTTTAAGAGTTGATGGATTGTGTTCCTAGTTAGGGGTTGAGGTTTAAGGTTGAGGGTTTAAGATTGAGGGTTGAGGGTTGAGGGTTGAGGGTTGAGGGTTGAGGGATTAAGGGTCAATGGTTTAAGGGTTGAGATTTGAGGGACGAGGGTTTAAGGATTGAGGATTGATGGATTAGGGTTTAAGGGTTTAGGGCTTAAGGTTTGATGGTTGAAGGTTGAGGGTTATAGGGTTTAAGGTTTATGGTTGATGGATTTGGATTTAAGGGTTGAGGGCTTAAGAGTTGAGGGTTGAAGATTGAGGGTTATAGGATTGATGGATTGGGGTTTGAGGGTTGAGGGTTGAGTTTATGAGGGTTGAGTGATTATGGTTTAAGGTTTGAGGGTTGAAGACACTTCCCTATTTATAACACTGAATCATAAAGTGCATATAAATTACCTCCTACTCCTAGTCTATATGTGAATGATGTTTTCAATTTGAGTGCATGGTGGATCAATTCCTATTCATTGGGTTAAAAAGTCACAACACACTATGAGAGATAAAATAAATAAATCAAAAGGACTATGAGCTATACAAATCCATACACCACAAATAATGATATCTAGTAATTGAACATTCTTAGTTATCTATCCTAGAATAAAAAAATCATATGCAATGAATGAATTACCACTATGAATATTTTCATGCATTAAAATTATATCTTAATCATCACATATTCATCACATTCCTACCAACAAAGTGGCAAGAGGAAACCCTAAACTAGAATTTCCTAGAAGATCCACAAATGGAATTCTAGAGACATTCAATTGCAAGAATAATATATAATATTAACCTCCCTAAAATTTACAAATTATGCTACTCTAATAGCTACAATTTATAGGATTTGAAACCCAATAATCTCATAGACTTTTGTAGTTGCATGGAGATAAAAAATGGTTGAACCTCATGGAAGGGAGATGATAAACCTTTTTAAAAAATTGATATATATAACACTTTGTTGCTTTCCATGTCACTTTGGGAATTGAGGAAGAACTAAAAATCAAGAATGTGGCATGTAAGACATTTAAATAAAGCATAAATCCTATTAAATCCACTAGAATAGTCATGAGGACTATTAAGAGCTAAAACTCAACCATTACAATAATGATAGCATGATCATCTTCATCCTTCATTGTGTGAATTCATGCCCTTGAGATGAAAACACATTTTGAGCAAGAAAATGCTCTTGGAGTAGTTGTGACATTAAAATATGGTTATTAATTATAACATAGGTCATACAAGGAGGTAGGTGGGAGTAAAAAATGTAAAATATGAGAGTTGCAAAGTTTTAGGGTTTGTGAGTTGGGGATACCTTGTAATCCATACCACTTATAGGATGTTGGGGATCAAGAGTACATCATACCTCAAACCCAAATCAATAAAATAAAGGTATCTTCATATCATCAAATTTGAAAGGATACATGAAGGAAAATATTAGGGGTTGGTGTTCAAAGATACCAAGGGGTACATCCCACAAGGCTTGCAAATAAATATAGGTTTGAACTCACAAACCCAATAAGAAAACACAGTGTAAAATTTTGAGGATTGCAAGTTGAGGATCCTTCATAACCCATGCCCAATAGTATCTTGTTAGAGGCATTCCTAGATGTCATTGACTCACAAAAAGTATATATAAGGAAATATAGGGATTCAGGGATTCTGAATACCAAGGAACTCATCCCTTAATGCTTGTAGGTAAAAAGATGAACCAAACTATGACTCCAAAAGGTAACTCGATTTAATTGTTAGAGCGCAGGGGTCTAAGGTAAATCATGTTGATAAGAATTTTTTTTAATCTCTAACAAAGAAAAGTGAAATAATGAAGATTACAAAAAATGTGTGCTAGTATGGGAAACTCTAAAACCCTAAAATTTGGCCTAACCCTTAGAAAAAAGGCCAACAACTCCCTAAAGTTACATTTTTGGTACCTTTTCAATTTTCAACACATGAGGGCACATGGGAGATGATGAAAGAAAAGATGCATATTTTTACCAAGGGATACCCATTGGATATTATCTCAAATTGGTTATCTATGATGGAAAAAATGAGGCCAAATCCATAAGGTGACCAGGATTCAAGAAAATTTAGACACAATCAAATTGGGTGCCAACACAACTCTTCATATTCTCTCTAAGGTTTCTTGTATTTTGTAACATATTTGGATCTTGTAACATCATTCACCTTGCTCTTGCAATTATTCTTGCTCTCTCCATCTTCTTGAGCAAGATTTGCAAGTATATATCTTATTGTTGGGTTTGATATAGTGTTTCATGTTGGTAATTCATAATTCCTTTTCCCTTATTTTCTTACAAACTAAGACATTGATAACTCCATAGACTAGGATTATTTGTTGAACAGTCCAGATAAATGAGAGGGGGGTGAATCAGTTATTATAAACAATTTTCTTGACTTTAATTAATCTGAAGAAAACTTAAATCAATCAGATAATAATCTAACAGATATGAACATGAAAGCACATAACAACACCATGCACAATGAACACCAGAATTTACGTGGAAACCCAAGAAGGGAAAAACCATGGAGAATGCTAATTCTCAATTATAAAACATTGGTTAAGGTGATTTTTACAAAGGATCACTGCCGAATTGCTCACTGTAGGTAAGGCTCACTACAGGTAAGGCTCACTGTCGGTGGGCTCACTACCCGACTATTATAGCCAAAGATAAAAAGGCTCACTACCTACAAAAAATGACTCACTGCCAGAAGAATGATGAAAGGGAATCCACCGTTGAAATAATTGTCACCAACAATGACACTAGATAGAATCTCACTATCTGTTGCCTTCGGTTATATACATTTGCACAATGTATGGATTTTAGATTTGCATTCACCACACTTGCTTTCATCAAACATAATGAAATTTTACTTATACCATTCCATACCTTCATAATCTTCCTAAGTCGGCCAAACACAATTCCATTTCATGCTTCCATAAATCCTAAGTCGACCAAACACAATTTGAATTAGGTCACCACAAAAATATTCCCGTAGTGGAAGGGAATGAAACACGGACCATACAAAACCTCCTCACTCAAATCAACATGCTACATATTACTCATGATATCCGGAACCAAGGAATAGGATATACATATTACAATGCAAACAATGTTCCAGGACACGCTAACCACTTTCTAGATCAGTCTGGACCCATAAGGGTGTATCTTATTATGTTGCAAAATGAGTGGGACCAGGACAAGCACAATCAAAGATAGGTCATCACAGCACGCCATTTGGAGCATGCTAATCCGAATCACCAAAGCATCAAAAACCGAACCTTAAACAATCAACCAAGATATGCTGACATCAACGACAACAATCAATAGCATCACATTCCAACAATCTCCCCATTTTTCATTGATGGCAACATTCATCAACGACAAACCAAACAACTCACCAACAACATCAACATCATCAAGGAACCTCTTTTCTTCTCCCCCTTTGACATCAAAGACAAAGGGGAAAAACTACCCCTGAAAAAATTACCTTGCTCCCCCTATGCGGAAGCCACCAAGCATTGATCTAGATAAGAGTGAGCATATAATACCCTGGACCAATGCACACCCTGGTGCAAATGATTGTGGACTCGAAGGGGGTAGAACCCTTAACTTCTGCCAGAGATACTCAAAAGTATCTTTGGTCAACAGTTTTTTTGAAAATGTTTGCAATCTACTCTTTTGTAGGTACATATTCAAGTCTTACCTCATTCTCCAATACCTTCTCTCTCAAGAAGTGATATTTGATGGATATATGTTCATTCTGGAGTGTTGTACCAAATTATTGGAAATTTTTATTGCGCTAGTATTATCACACATAATTGAGATTGATTCATCAAATGATGTGCCAATGTATTTCAACGTTTGTTTCATCCACAATACCTGAGTGCAACATGAGTATGTCGCAATGTATTCAACTTCAACAGTAGATAAAGATACTAAATCTCATTTCTTGCTTGACCAAGCAACCAACTGGGAGCCAAGGAAATAAGCTCCACCACTTGTACTTCACCTATTATCAACACATTCGGCCCAATCAACATTAATGTAGGCTATCAAGGTGAAATCCGAGTCCTTTGGATACCATAACCCAATATCTTCTATACCCTTCAAATATCTAAAGATCCTTTTTACTGCAATAACATGTGATTCCTTCGGTTCTTGCTAAAATATAGTTGCTAAACAAACAACATACATAATGTCTGGTCTAGTAGCAGTCAAATATAACAATCCTCCAATCATTGACCTCTACATACTTGCATTAGCTTTAGGTGAATCATCTTCTTTTTTCAACTTACATCCGGTAACAATAGGTGTACAAACCAGTTTGGAGTTCTCCAATCCAAACTTCTTCAATAATTCTTTGGTGTACTTGGACTGAGAAATGAAAATTCCTTTGCTATTCTGATTTTCTTGTAATTCAAGGAAGAAATTTAACTCACCTATCATAGACATTTCAAATTCCCTCTACATTTCATCTGTAAATTTTTGCACAAATCATCATTTCCTCCAAAAATTATGTTTTTCAACATAAACCACAACAATCAATATTTGGTCTTAGTGAATTTTGTAGTATAAATTACTATTAGCATATCCCTTTTGAAATCCTTGTCCAATCAAGTACTAGTCTAATTTGCCATACCAAGCTCTATGAGTCTGCTTCAATCCGTATAAAGCTTTCTTCAACCTGCAAACAACATCTCGGTCACTTCCGGACTTAAATCCCTCTGGTTGCTCAATGTAGACTTCTTCCTTCAGTTCTCCATTCAAGAATGCAAATTTTACATCCATTTGATAGACTTTGAAATCCTTAAAAGCTACAAAAGCTAAGAATATCCAGATTGCTTCCATCTAAGCAACAAGGTCATATGTCTCTTCAAAATCAATACCTTCGATCTGAGTGTAACCTTTGCGAACCAATCTTTCCTTGTTTCTCATTACCTTTCCATTTTCATCTAGTTTGTTTCAGAATACCCACTTTGTTCCAATTACATTTTTGTCTGTCGATCTGGGCACAAGTTCCCAAGTCTGATTTTTCTCTATTTGATCAAGCTTTTCTTCCATTGCCTTCACCCAATTCTGATCATTGCATGCTTCTTCCACAGTCTTTGGCTCAGTTTCTAAGAGTAAACACAATAATACTTGTTCTTGAGCAGCTTTGCTTCTTGTGATGATTCCCTTATTCTTATCTCCAATAATCTAATTTTTTGAATGGTTTCTTTATACATACCTTGGATTTTTGGTTGTAGTTGTCGGAGCCTCCTTTGTCTCTTCTTCTTATTTCTTATCCTTTTCTCCTTTGTCATCTAAGTTATCTGATTCATATTCAATATGCTTGTTAGGATTTCTTTGAACATCTTCATCTACTTTCACATTCGCACTTTCAACTATCTTGTTCAATCTCTTGTTGTAACACCGGTATGCCTTTCTTTTTGTAGACTAACCCAAAAAGATGCCTTCATCATCTCTACTATCAAACTTTCAAAGATTATCCTCATCTCTCTAGATGTAGCACTTGCTTCTAGTTTTTTTGAAGTACTTTATTGTGGGAGCTCTACCATGCCATAGCTCGTATGATGTCTTTCCATATTCCCTTCAGAACAGTACTTTGTTAAGAGTGTATATTGTTGTGTGTGTTGCTTATCTCCAGTAGACCTATGGTAATCCAACTTCACTAATCATTGTTTTGGATGCTTCTTGAACTATTTGGTTCATTCTTTCCACTACACCATTCTATTGTGGTGTCCTAGGGGCAGATAGTTGTCTTTTAATGTTGTGTTTCTCACAGAAATTGTTGAATTCATCAAAAGTAAAATCTCCTCCTCTATTAGAGCTTAAACACTTGATTCTCCTATCAACTTCATTCTCAACTCTTGCCTTGAAAATCTTGAATTTTTCCAAAGCCTCTATTTTTTCTCTTAAAAATGCAACCCAGGTTAATCTGGAATAATCATCTATTAAAAGCATGAAATATTTCTCACCTTGTAAGCTTATTGTTATGGTTGGACCACATAGATCAGTGTGTACAAGGTCCAATAAATCAGTAGAGGATTCTTCTTTTCTTCAAAAAAATTCTCTGGTTTGCTTTCCTTCTTGACATCCTTTGCAGATAGTGTTGTTTCATTTGGTCAGTCTTGGCAAGTCTATGACTGCTCTTGTTGAACTTATCCTTACCAAATTGTCAAAGTTGATGTGACACATCCTCCGGTGCCAGAGCTAACTATCATTGCTCTGAGAAAATAAGCATCTCTTTGTAGCTCCTTCCAGTGGATACATATTCCCACTTTCTCTTTTTCCTGCTGCAATAACAGTTTTGAAACTCTTTCGGATTTAACAACCATCATCCTGAAATACAACATTATAGCCATTCTCGCACATCTATCCACTCAAAAGATTATGATATAAATCCTTCACATAGTAAACATTGTCAGTGTTATGTTTTCCATCAAAGGTAATAGAACCAATTCCAACAATCTGTGTCGTTTTATCATCTCCAAATCTAACAGAACCTCCATCATATTTCTCAAGCTTTACAAACTTACTTTTATCACCGATCATATGATTCAAACATCCACTATCAATCAACCATTCATCTCTATTTCTTTTGACAAATAATGTAGCTTCAGTGTTATCGTTAGATTCTAGAAAAATATTAGAGATATCAAATCTAGGTTCATCCTTTTCCACCAAAAACAAACAATCCTCGTGATTTGATTCATCATCTAAAATACTTGCATTCTCATTAACATAATAGGTCTTCTTATTGATCTTTTTAAATTTTTGCCTTGTTCTTTCCTCCGGACACTTATTTTCTAAATACCCAATCTTTCCACATCTAAAGCATTTAAGGGGCAACATAACTTTGTACTTGTCAGTACCTTTCTTTAGTTTCCTTGTGAAGTTTGCTTCCAACTCATCTGAACTTTCACTATCCAGATATTCTTTTGTTTTATGGCTTTGAAGGTTATTTTAGATTTCTCCTTTTCTTCTCCAAATTTCCTCATCTCAAACGCAGTCAAGGTGCCAAATAGTTGCTCTCTGGTGAATTTCTTCAGATCATAGACTTCCTCAATAGTTGAGATCTTGTCACTATAGCTCTCTGATAGGGTCATCAGAATCTTTTCCATAACGTCTTCATCTGTCAGAGCACTTCCTTGATTTTTGACTTCATTTACTACATTGATAACTCTCTGAAAATAGCTTGCTATATCCTCACCTTCTTCCATCCTCAAGTTTTCATATCTACGCTTAGCTATCAACTTCTTTGATAATTTGACTCTATCATTTCCTTCATAGATTTCTTTCAACTTTTCTCAAACATCATAAGTAGTGCCCAATGGAATAACTTTTGTTAACTCGGTCTTAGATAAAGCACTAAAGATTGCATACCTTGCCTTCTCATTCTCTTCATAGGCTGAAATCTCATCTGTAGAAGAAGGACCATTTGTCGGTTCAACATATTTTGTCTCAACAGCTTTCCAAGTTTTGTACCCTAGGGAGATTAGGTAACCTCTCATTTGCACTTTCCAAAAATTGTAGTCAGATCCATCAAATATAGGAATTGTCAGTTCGTGTGCCATCGGATCTACCCCAAGTGGTTAAGCTCTTCTTCGAGGAACCAAAGCTTTGATACCAATTGTTGAATAGTCCAGATAATTGAGAGGGGGGTGAATCAGTTATTATAAAAAAAAAATTGACTTTAATTAATCCAGAGCAAACTTAAATCAATTAGATAATAATCTAACAGATATTAACATGAAAGCACATAACAACACCATGCATAATGAACACCAAAATTTACATGCAAACCCAAGAAGGGAAAAACCACAAAGAATTCTAATTCTCAATTATAAAACACCGGTTAAGGTGACACCAGTTAAGGTGATTTTAAAAAAGGCTCACTGCCAAATTGCTCACTACAGGTAAGGCTCACTATCGGTGGGCTCACTGCTTGACTATTACAGCCAAAGATAAAAAGGCTCACTACCAAAAGAGAAAGGTTCACTGCCTACATAAAATGACTCACTGCCAGAAGAATGATGAAAGGGAATCCACCGCTAAAATGATTGTCACCAACAATGACACCAGATAGAATCTCACTATCTATTGGCTTCGGTTATATACTTTCGCACAATGTTTGGATTTTAGATTCACATTCACCACACTTGCTTTCATCGAACAAAATCAACTTTTACTTATACCATTCCATACCTTCATAATCTTCCTAAGTCGACCAAACACAATTCCATTTCATGCTTCCATAAACTCCTAAGTCAGCCAAACACAATTTGAATTAGGTCACCACAAAAACATTCCTACGGTGGAAGGGAATGAAAAGTCGACCATACAGAACCTCCTCGCTCAAATCAACATGCTACATATTACTCATGATAACTGGAACCAAGGAATATGATATACACATTACAATGCAAACAATATTTTGGGACACGCTAACCACTTTCCAGATCGGTCTAAACCCATAAGAGTGTATCTTATTATGTTGCAAAATAAGTGGGACCAGGACAAGCGCGACCAAAGATAGATCATCACATCACACCATCTGGAGCACGCCAATCTGGATCACCAAAGCATTAAAAACCGAACCTTAAACAATCAACCAAGATATGTTGACATCAATGACAACCATTAATGACAACAATCAACAACATCACATTCCAACATTATTAATATTCATAGATTTATCATACTACTAGTCTTACATTTTATAAGTGCTTAGGATTAAGAGCACAAACATTTTATCTCCATTCCATTATTTCCATTTTGCTTCTTGTGGAGATTAAAAGATCAAATTGGGGCTTTACCATTTTTGTAAGGTATCAACCAATCTCCCCATTTCTCTCTATCATAGGCACGTATATTGAAGGTTCCATTCATCAAGAGGTTTCTTATTTCCAACTTTTCTTTTTTCATTTTATCTTTGATTTAATTAAATCTCATAAAAGTTATATTACTATTACTTTAAATTTTACTATTGTTACCAGTATTTTGTGTTGATTATTTCTAGTTGCTTGTGTGTAGATATTCTAGATTCCATATAGATACTACCCTTTTTTGTTACTTTTGGATGATAATGTCACTTCAAGATGACATTTTTTAGTGCACCAGTGTTTGAAATTGGTCTTTTTTTAGATTCATTCTCTAAAGTCTCTACAAATCCAAGTTTACATTTATGTTATTAATTTTTTTATATTACTTAGATCTATTTATAATATTTTATTATTTTCATTCGCTAGCTTATTACTTTTGTCTAAAAGATAAATAAAGTTTAATTTAAAGGAAGAAGTACAAGTTAGATAAGCACATTGTTGGTTATTTGTCATAAAAAATAATGTTTTTGAATCTTATTCTTATCTAGTGAGGTGACTAGGTTAAATCTTAAACTAATTAGATTTTTCTTACATATTTACATTTTGGTGAACCCAACATACTTTAATTTCAACAAAAACTCTTCTATTTTTACATGTCCATTTTTTTATTTGTCTATGATTGAAAGTCTCTCTTCATTTTATGAGTTTTACCATAGTCTATATATTCTTCTCTACTAGTGCATTATAAATAACAATTACATCCATATATGACTTCATTTTCTCCCATCAATCTATCTAGTGACTTGTGTTACACCCCAATTGTGTAATTACTATTTACTATACTATGTAGGGTAAATATGAATGTAATATGAATTCTAGAGATGAATAAATTGTGCTTGTACTTTTTTTCAATACAAATGTTATCTCATGGAAAAGTATTGCATATATGTGAATAGATGGTTATTGAAATACTATTCTAACTTTGGAGATGTTTTGCGTATACTGCATATGTTGTGAACAATTGATTGTTGTGCGCATGTGTTAGTGGATGTAGGTATATGTTTTATTCTTCCAGGCAGAGGGGAAGTATCACTCAGGAGAAGATCTTGGTTGGGTAACCGGTAACGTAAACTATTTGAGCATACACACAACACAATAGAATGATTGAGTTGAATCAATTTGTGGGAAGTTGGTAAGTCATCCTTAGTTGATGTGTTAGAATTATTAGAGTCTTGTTTACTATTGTGTGCATTATTGGGTGATGTTTATCTATTCAAGATTTAGAGTTCTTCTTGTTACATTATGATTATATGGACAAGAGGGTTGTTCATGGAGTATGTGTATATGTGTGCATGTACATAGGATTTAACGATATGTATATGCACATGTATAGATGTACCGCACGTAAATACTTATCAATATGGTGGTAATTGTGAATGTCTACATGTGAATCGAATGCACACACACACACACACACACACACATATGTATGTGTGTGTGTGCGCACGTGTGTGTATAGTATAAACACATATCTATATGTATATTTATATCAATACACACGTACATTGGCAAACAAATACACCATATGAATGAATTGATATAGGTATACATACACATACATGTACATAGAGGCACATACCTATATACATGTATATATATGCATACATTCGATATATTATGATTGTATGTGAATACTATTGTGATTATACTTGTCTAAATATTGAATAAATATTTACATTGATGGCTTATGATATATATGTAAATATATATTAACATTTTTATATATATACATATACATATATAAAAATATATGGTGGTATTTAAATATATATGTATATGATATATTATATATAAAATAATATATATTTAACATATTATATATTATTAGAAATCGACTATCATTTACCATGATAGAAGTCGATTTATTAAGGCCGATTATAGTCGTTTATGACTATGTTATTAGAGAACGATAGAAGTTGCTTATGATTGTGTTTGGTGAAGCCGAGTTTCACTCAAGCTGTCACGCTTTATGAAACAAATATTCTACATTAAGTTCACAGCATTATCTAGATACAAGACATAGACTTAGTTGATGCCACAGAGAAGATTATCTTTGACTTGGTAAAATTTAAACTACCATGTTTTATACATTTGTTGATACATGAGGAATAGTTGATGACTTTGTCAAAGAGTGTTAATATCTTAAATCGACTCACCCACAGTTTAAGTCAATGAATGCTTGGTGTTGCAAATTGGTAATTGACTGATTCTAATTGCAAGAAATCGTGTCAACAATGAGAGGAGTGTGGAAGCTTTGGCGCCACCTTTAGAAACCCATTTTTTGTAGATTTCTATTGTTGGAGATAATTTGAATTATTCATGTGCAGATTTGAATGAGTCTTCATTTGTTATCAATTTTGTAAGTCAATCTGTAGAGGTTTTTGCTGAGTATGAGCTTGTTTGATCGCCACCTTTTTGTTGAGTTTTATGTGTTGCTTTAAATGGAGTTTGTTATCCATTTTCATGCCTAAACTGTAGGTTGAGAAGTTACCTTGAAGCTATATAAATAGTAGTGCTTGCTCATTTGAGAGGACACATCATTAGCATTCTTCTTGCAAGTCTTTATGCTGCATTATTTTCTACTCTATTTTTTTTTGTGAGAGATAAAGAAATAACTCTATTTTTTTTGTGAGAGATTTGCTACTTGAGAGAAGTAAACTATCAAATTGAGGGTTAGAGTTCATTGTGACATTCTAGAGAAGCTATTATCAAGGTTGTTGTTGTTTGGAAGAGGCTGCATTGTTATCAATAGATTGGATAAGTGATAATAGGCATGGGGGTCTTCTTCTTTGTTATTTTACTTATGAATGGTGTGTTCTCCATGTATGCTTGAATTGTCTTTTCTAGTATGTGCATTTAGAGAAATTAGAATGTCTTTGAAAAGGGAATATAAGCTTTTATGATGTGCTTGTAAGTACTCCATAATAGGAGATTGGTGTTTATCATAGGTATTGTATACTAGGTATGATTGAACATGAGAGACACATATGCTACACTTAGCTAAGTTATTGAATTAACTATAATAACTTGTGTTTACTTCTAGGATTGTTTATCTAGTATGGGAGGGAGCTTGTGATCTTACTTGTTAAGTATGTTTATTCCAAGTAGATTAATATGGTGATAGGTTATCTCTAGGATGATAGATTATCCATTGAAAGAAATACCTATGCGTAGTTTAAGATGGCCTTAAGTGAAATCAGCCTTGAGTAGTGTATGTGATAGATGGCCTTCCTCTGAATTATCGTTGAGAATACTTTGGCCAAAGTAGTGTGATGACCTTTGGCTCCATTGTTAGTTCACTGCGATCCAATATTATGCTAGTTCGAGATTGTGGGATTACAAGTTATAGTTATGTAGGACACAACACTATGCTTAGTTGGTTGTCGTTATCGAATACTCTACCAATCTCTTCATCGAAGGGAAGTGCCATCTATCAAATGATAGATGTGTAGGGGACCGCATTAAGAGTTGAAGGTTGGCTAAAAAGTGCTTGAGTGATTCTTGGAAAAGCGCTTGAGTGATGCTTCTCCTCCATAACAAGCGATAGAAGAACCAAGATTTGAAAGGAAGGATCTCAGACCGTCTTACAACTATTTGTTCTAAAGCTCATTGAGCTATGTATGTATATGTTTGCATTCTTGTAATGTTGTAACTTATGAAATTATTGAAACAAAATAGAATCTACGTTGTAATATGTTATGCATCTTGTTTGATAATTCTCAATAAAGAAAATAATTTTTTTATTGCAATGAATTGTTACTTAGTTTATTACTAAAAAGGTGAAAACTTAGAAATTTTGTATTTCATTGAAGGGTTAGTATGTTACAACTTGTATGCGTAGCCTCCTTCAACTCTTCCCCATTTACTCCCAAATATAAAAGATGATCCTCATGGTAGGAAGGAGAGGTTTGATCATGAGAAAGACCTCAATGCACTAGAGAATGAGAAAGTATGTATAATAGATGAGTTCACTTGAATATCTTTCAATAAATTTTTGCTACTGATGATAATACTCATCATAATACAAAGTCCCTTCTTTTTTTATGTGAAACATGCTTGTAAGACACCTTGATGAACATAATTTATTAGTCTACGGGGCATATCATGCACCAACATAGCCCCTTACTCAAGCCTTCATTGACTAGTTAGATAACAAGTATTCCAATTTTTCATATACACATATTCTCATGTCTCTACCTACACCAAACTCTAACATACCTAACCCTAGATATGTTACCACATATTTAGTCTAGGCTACTCATATAGGTGCTTCTTCATCCCATTCCACTTGTAACCCAATTTATAGCAATGGGTTTATTTCTACTTCATAGCCCCTTCCCTTGAATTATGTAATTAGACTATCTAGCTAATCTTAGTGCTTGTCTTCTCAAATAGTTATGAGAAATTAGAGTTTGTGGTCTACTTAGGAACGAAGTCAAAGGTTTTGGTAATTTCAAGAACCCTATGAGCCATCAAACAATTTCAATAACCCTAAGAATCACTAACTAGTTCCCATTCCTACCAAAAAACCCAACAATTATTGTTCTCATTAAAATATTTGATGGTTTTATTTATCCTTAAAAGCTTTGACATTTGTGGGTTGGAGGTATGACTAGTTATGAGAATCTTAATGGCTCTTGTTCCCATTAATAGCTTTGATGTAGTTCAAACACTTATAATTTTCATGGATTTAATGGCCTAGGAACCTCTGACAAGGTGAGATTCTCATGGTTCCTAATGGGGTGGGAACCCTTGACAAAATGAAAGGAATAAAAAAAAATGCTCTCAAAATATAGAAGTGGAATAGTTCCCATTTGGGGGGAACCTCCGAAAAAAGAACATTTTATATTCCCATATGGATAAGAACCTCCAAATAAGGTAACAACTCCTAGTTCCCATCGAGGTGACAATCCTTGACATAAGAAATAAATTTTTCCATTATTATCTAAAACTTTGACATAGACTCCTTTACAATAAATCAAAACTTCTGATAGTTCCTGAAACGTTGACAAAGTTTGATAAGTTTCTATTATTGCTTGAACCTCAACAAAATGAAATAAAAGATAGGTTGGATAATCATTTCGAAAGTTCCCATAAGAGAAGAAACCTATGACAAGGTGTTGGTTGGTTCCCATCAACGAGGGAGCCCTAACAAGGAAAAATACAAAGACAAACATCAAATTGATTGTCAACGCATGGCAGATGGGGATTAATGACTTATGACCATTCCTTTCCAACAATTTAATTTCTTCCTTTAAGATGGTTGAACTTCCTTATGTGGGATTCACATAAGGGGAAAGGAAATTTTGATTGGGGGTTGTTTTTATTTTTTATTTTAGGGGAGAGGAGTTTGGTAATAAGGCGATCCAAATTTCATTGAATTGGGTCGAATAATCCAATAAATTGGGATATATTACTGGGAAATGTTCTAAAGAAGCATTGTTTCAAAAGACTTGATTTTTTTAGTTGTATTCCCAAGTAATTTAATGTGGGATACAAATAAAGGTTTTGAATTTTACTATTTTGTGTAAATAATTTTATATTGTGGTTGTGTGATTATGTTGTTTGGTAAGACCCCCTCATCATGATTGCATTATGATGATTTCATTACATCCCTTGGAAATGCTTTTTTAATAAGTTTTTTGGGTCAACCAAGCTCTAACACATCAAATCCATAGGCAAATCATAAATGAAAAGATTATTTTTTTATTTGTTGCATGTGTCTCCATGCTCTTTATAGTGTTTTTAACACTTTTCGTAGCATTTTTCATGTGATTTCAAATGAAAATCACGAGGTGTAGATGACTATGAGTAGGGGATGATGAGTTTTAATACATCATCCAACTTTTTATCATCCAAAGGATTTCTAAGGGAGTTGGGTATTGGGGTGATGGATTTTCATATACTAGCAAGTTCGAGATTCAAAGGGTTGGTTGTTAAACCAATATAGGCTCCAATTTTATCTACAAATCTTTATAGAGTTTGAAATGATGAATATTATAATTGAAAATGAATGGGTATATTTTGTAACAACATAAGAAGGGTTTTGTATTATGTATTTTTTGTAATGGATGTCTCCATGGTTGTTTTTAATGATTAAGGGAATACCTTTGTCATAGTTAGGTATTTTACTTTACCACATTTGTTGGCAAAAATGTACTAAGGGTTTGGTGCATGTGTGACAACACTTAATGCATACAAATGTTTTGTAATAACCATTATTTCAATGTGCACATGGATTGTTGTATTTACAATCATCATTGATTAAATGTGTTCATTATTGAATTTAGGTAATCTTTGGCTTTCATGTGTACACCTAGTTCTGTTGATGCCATGTTCAATTTTTCCCTTTCCTCTTTGCTGTTATGACTTTGTTGCCCGATAAATCAGGCATTGGTCCTTATTGGTTTAAGATCAAACATGCTAATTTTAAATAATGTTTCTATTTTGGTTAGCTATAAGTTCAGATTAGGTTTTGCATGATGCTTATGATTTATTATTACAAACAAGGGAAACATTCTAAATAAACCAAAATTGTATATCATTGGAGAGATTTAATATGCATTCTTTCACCTTGTCTTAAATGTAAGCGATGAAAAATGAAACTATCTCAAGGGATTAGAACTATTGATATTTATAGATGGATGTACAAGGTATATTTTCAACTATATATAAGTTATTTGTATTCAATTATATATGACCTAGTGATAGAATTTGGGGACATATGTATAGCTGGGTATGACTGCTATTTATTCTACTCATTGTTACATTTTGATTGTTGTCGAAAACCTCTTAAGGAGACCTTTGGGAAAACCCTCTTGGGTTTGAGTTGAGATCAAAGCGAAGGATAGCCTAGCCACACTCAAAGTAGGCCATTTTCTATCTTCAATCTATCGATGAACATATATTTCACCCTATTGAAGACAACCTTGGCCCTAAAGGTGTAACAAACATGTTTAGGTTTTGAGAGTGATGTTTTGGGACCTAAAAAGATGCAAATGTACAAATAATGCGGGATAATAGGAAATGGAATCACATGTGTGCGTGAAATCTCCACCAAACTAGGAAAGTACAAATACCCCAAGTAAATTTAACTATCTAGGTGTTAAAACAACCCAAAAGGGGAACCAACTAAGGAATACAATTGTTCATATCAACATGCATATTGATTGAAACTAAGTTAGTTTATTCTTTGGACTTTTGAATTCATATTTTTACATAAGTTTTCTTCTATCGTGTAAGCCACTACAAATAACACCTTTGGTATTATTATTCAATATAATAGGAGAGTTTCAATTTTTCAAAAATCTTTGCTAATTGTTTAAGATAAGTGAGCATCTATAGGAGCTCCAACCCATGAAACTAGCTTACATAACCAAACTACACAATATACTAACAAGAGACATTCATGAACAACCCATATGGGGGTGCAAAAATCCCACACCAACATAAAACTTCAACAAAGAGCCAACTAAGAGTAAAACATGACTATACAAAAAATCATTAGGCAACAACCAAACTAAGCAAGTCCTGAGACACCCCAACACCCCACACTAGCTTCATTTTTTTTTTCTCATCATCCTTGTCAAATAAATGACCATTCCAACCCTTAATTATCATAAACATAGACTTGGATTTAATATCACCACTCCTTGAAAGTTGCCCTAAACCCTTACATTTAATTTTATAAATAACTAAAGAAATTTTGGTGACCCTTGTAACTTACCACCAAAAATTTGAGACAAGGCATAAGCACTTGTTACCTCCAATGTGCCCTTGTTGTGAGAGACCTACAAAATCTTAACAATAGAGAGCAAACCCTGATAAAACATTTTTAAAGTTTCAATGTCACTATTAATCTCATGTAGCTTTATCTTGATTATAGTTAACTCATCCCATCCAAATTAACACCCATTGAGATCTTCAAACCTTCCCCTACATATACTTCCTCAGTAACATCTTTTAAATCCTTCTTTGATAATGCCACATTCTTAGGAAAGAGAAGTAGAGGCTCCAAACACCCCTATCTTCTTAAAATAAACTACTTGTTTAAGCTTATCATAGAAATTCACTAGAATAGTTGCATAGAAGTACAAAAAATATTACTTGCAAAACCCTCTTTGCCCAAAATTATCTTAACCAAATAAAAAAGTATGAAATTTGGATAGTGGAAGATCTTTCACAATCGGTGGTTAGAAACTCAACCTTGCTAGAAGGGGTCTCTACTTCCATTTACCAACTTTCAATGAGCCATAAAAGCTAAATAACCCATGACACAACAAACAACTAAAACCAAAACAAAAATAACCAAAGAAATCCATCTAACCATCTATAGGGACAACACTAAGGACACACCATTAATAACAAAGCATCACACCTCGTTAAAATTTCCACCTATTAAATTAATATCAATGAAATCCCTCGGAAATAAGATAAATAATGCTAATACTCATATTTAGGAAAGCAAATAATGAGGTGTAAAAAAGGGTTCAAAAAATCATGATCATGGTGGCTTCTCTTGTTTCATGGTTTCTTCTAAACCATCCCACTTCACCACCTCAGAGCTAACAAGGGAAATAAAAGGAATTTAGGATTACAAAAGTCATGATCATGGTGGTTTCTCTTGTTTAATGTTTTACTCCAAACCATCTCACTCCATTGCCTTTGAGCTAACAAGGGTCATATAAGGAATTAAGTTGACTCCTTTATTAATAAGCCTATCTGCCACTAATCTATATTCATAGAAGTAATGGATAATGGACTCAAAATCCTTGCAAAGGATAACCACTTCTAATAATCTACCAACTATTCAATTCAAACAACACACTTCTTGCAAACCTCTAACAATCTTTGTTGAATCTCCTTCAATTGACTGATAACTTTTTGCCTTTAAAAAGGCAAGCCCTACAATTATCACCTCCAATTCTACATCGTTATTAGTTATCTAACCAAAAATGAATCTCCCATGAGAAGTACTTGAAGAGTGTTGGATAACTATACCTACCCATAGAGCAAGAGTTACCATTAAAAACCCCATCAAAATTCAAGCTCCAAAATTTATGGGGAAAGAACCCTTCAATTTTCTTTACTTCATTTTAAATTGTTGTCTAATCTTGGATGGTTATTTTTTATATCATTACCCCCAAAGGCATAACTATAGTGACAAAATGAATGAATTGTAATGACTTGAACATGTTAACAAAAAATATTAAAAAATTGATACACATTCAAAACAATTAAAACTATAAAATAATCTCAAGTAAATAAAATAAAATAACTCTCAGTAAATACAAATAAAATAAAATTTAACTCTTAAGAAAATGTAATAATTATAAAATAGCCCCTTGTAAGGGGTAGTGCCCCTGGTAAACTAATTTTAAAACAACTCTTAAATATATTAAATATAAACTAAAATAACTCTTAAATAAACTATAAGAATCAGGTAGCCCCCTGACTAATGGCATTGGCGCGACCCTCTGATACCGGCGGGACAAGGGGGAGACTAAACCTCATGACCTCTTGCCTACAATAGGATGCTTTAACCAATCGATCTAGGCTCTCTACCCCTTTAAACAATATTTTTCATATAAGAAGAAAACAAATTTACTAAGGGTAAGATCTCATGGAGTGAGGCTTCCTAAAAAGTTTCAAAGGGCTGAGATTTTTTAAGAATATTTTAAAGCTGGTGGTCTCATGATTTTGATAGTGCAATTTAGCTTAAAAATTTAAGCATCAAAATTTAAGGAATGAACGACAATGCTTTGATAAAAATTAATAAATAAATAAAAATTCTCTAATTTTTATTTTTTTATAAGAATTTAAAAGTTTAGATGATAGACAAGTGGCAAAAATATTTTTAAATTGTAGGGGCAATTTCTAGCCCCACCTCAATTTCACCGGCTCAAGTCCTAAAAGATAAGGGCTTCTATTTTTCAAGAAAACATTTCATTTAATCCTGTAGCATATTTTGATTTGTTCCATAAGGGCAAGACTTTGCTAAGGTTATGTTGGCTAGTAGTCACTCTTCAACATTTGTAGGAATTATTTGTGGAGCTCTGGCATCATGAATATTTAATATTTAATTTTCCAACAACCATCTTAAATTTATTTTTATAATATTATTAATAATTTATTTAGTAAAAAGTTGATTTTTTTTTGAAAACAAATATTAAAAAAGGGAGAAAAAAATTAATGGAACCACTTGAATTTTTGACAATATGCAATTGTTCTTTATCCTTTTCCTATGATTGAAATTTATAATATGCACATGAAGACACATGGAGTATGAAAATAAATCCTCAAACCCACCCATGAAACTGCACTCTAGGGGTGGGGTCCCATGGAGGGGGGTTTCTTGAAAAGTTGGGTGCTACTGAGAAGTTTTAGGAATTTTTTAAAGGTGGCGATCCCATGAACTTAATAAAACAATTCAACTTAAAATATTAAACTCCAAATTTTAAGAAAGTTGGTGGTCTCATCAGCTTAAAATTTTAGTTTCAAAATTTAAGAAAGATTAAAAATTGAGTTGATTTACAAATGACAAATAAAATTCGTAAACTGTAGGGGCAATCTCCATGTCCACCCCATTTTCACCCCCTCAATTTATAGTCCTAAAAAATAGGAACGGCTATTCTTCATAAAAGATTCCAAATAATTCTATAGCAATTTATTTTTGACTTCATGAGACCTCCCCCTCCTTAAAAATACATCCTCCCATGGGACGCCACCCTAGCTGTAGGGGATCTATTTAACAGAGAACATTCTAATTTATCTTCAGAACAGTTAATTTATTTTCTCTCTTTCTCCCTCGGAAGATCTCCTTCTCCATAGAAACCCCTCGAAACCAATCTGCAGGGCATGGGGTCTCTGCTTCACTTTCACACTCTGAAGCACCCCAATTTAATAGAAGCTCTAACCGTTAACACCAACGTTCAAGCATTAACTACCTTCAGAAGCAGGAAGCAGAGACCGTGTTTGGTGGTTGCAGAAAAAACAAACAACAATGGAGAAAATGCAGGAAAACAGCAAGGAGCTAACAAGACCACTTCTAATCCTAGGAGGGAAAATGGGTTCTGGTCTAAACTAAGAATGGGACAGGAAACACCAGCACAAAGTAAAGAGGGCAAAGATAAAAAAAATACATTTTGGGATTCTTTTGCATCAGGGAATGGTGGGGATTTAGAGCAGACAGAGCCATTGAGAATTGGCCTGACTGATTTGCTGGACCCTGATCCCGAAAATATGTTGGCTGTGGGTTTGATTGGGCTTCTTGCTTGGGCAACTGCCCAAATATGTTGGCAACTCTTCTTTGTATCTCTGGCTATTGCTGTTGCCGCCCTTAAGTATTCTTTCATCGCTGCCGTTCTGCTTTTCATTCTTGTTACCTTGCTCTGACTAGGTATGTTTCTTTCTGTGCTTCTCATGTTTTCTATTCTCTTTGCTGATGCATAAAAATATATTTGACAAGGTTTTCTTTGTTACTCCGACTCGAGAAAATTACTGTAATTGTGTTTTCCTGTCATTTTGCAATAATTCCTGCAAGCCTTTTATTCAAACAAAAAAGGAGTCTGGAGTCTGTGCTGCAGTTGGGAATCATACCTAGACGGCGTAGAAAACAACTCGATACCTGTGAACACATGTTTTTAACTAAAGATCAATTAAAAGCTTTCAATAAGATACTCATTTATGGGTTCTTAATGAAAAGATACAGTTGATGTCTTTAACACATCGCCTGCTTTGCTTGAAATTTCTTCGGATGTATTCACAGGTTTGTTAAAGACATAGACATCTGGCATCCGGGAGAATGAAACAGATGGTTATATCACAAATAATAAAGTAAGAAGGCATGGAATCATTCGTTTTATACTATATTGTTGAAATTTATCTAGTATTTTTTCGCCGATAACCTCCTCTGAATGAGTCTTTGATATCTACATTGTACATGGTTGCTTGTGTGAATATTGTTCAGCTGTCAATAGTTTATTTAGGCTATGGTTTAACAACTGTGTTGTTTAAGCATTGTCCGATCTGTGTTGTTGATGAAGTCGGAGATCAGGCACCTGATGAAGGGCGGCTAATCCTAGCAGCCAAAACGTACACTCTCACAGCCATGGGTTAAAACATACATTTGGAAACAATAATAGAAAACAGTTTTCTTTATTAATTAAATCTCAGATAACATACTTGCCTCATAGGCATCCAGTCCAGCAACAGGGATTTACAGTTTTCTTCTTGACCTCAAACAATCTACCGGCCTTCAATGAAGCCATTGGTTACAATCTACTCAATCTCACATTACATGGCAACAGGCCTTTGCAACAGCCTTACAAATACTATGTCCTTCTTTTATGTTCTCTAATCTCTCAGCCTTCAGCTAAGGAAAAATATCTGTCACTGCTGGAGGCGCCAATTAGCTTTTAAAATATGAAACTACCAGCCAGGGAATAGCATGACTGGCGCTCAGCCTAAGCAACTATCACTGCAGACAAATATACTCCATGGCCTCATAAAAGGAATGATGCCCTATGAATTGCCTGTCCAATTAGTAGGCATTAATATCTATGCCCACCTAGGAAACTGTCATTGGCATGCAGGGATGAAATAATTGCCTGTCAGAAAAATGGAATACTTATCAGCCATTTGCAAAAGTAAACTCTGCTTGATGTCTGTAGCAACAATCTTCGAAAGGAGTGAATATGGAGGTAGGACAGTCGACTTAATTTCTGAAGACACCTCTCTGCAATGTTAAAGCATTCTCTTTTATCAGCACTAACGAGTCTTTGATAAATTGGAGGGAACCATATACGAGCCAAATCCTTCATCATGTTACTTACCTAGGCAATCAGTTTGATCACAGTCTAAAATGTCTCAACAGTTGTGGATACATAACCCATTGGATTATCAAGTGCATGAACTGTTGTTCTTATTATGGAATGAATGTGTGAGAATATGAAGCAACTTTCAAATTGATGAAAGGAGATGCACCGCATGGCTAAATAACTTCCATTTTCGTGGTTGTGATAACTTCCACAAGATATAGAAGAATGGTAGGTACGTTATCCTTGCCTAAGTGGAACTAAAACAGAGTGTGATATTTGTTGAAGAGTCTAGCTTGGCATAATAGCACATGGATGTCCTGATGTCATTATGACTCAAGATATAAGACCTGAAGCAATTCTTGAGAAGACAAGTGACAACCTGAAAACACACAAAATTAGAATGAAAACCAAAATCAAACTGTCATTGTTTTTGGGTGTCATGTCCCCGATCCTTCCCAACCCTAATTTCAAATCTTGGCGGGAAAACAGTGTTTTTCAACACTAAAATAAAATAAATATATATTTAAATAATATCAAATAATATAATAAATATTTTAAAATTAATAATAATAATTAAATTCAATTTTGGGCCGACCCCCTTTGGTCAGCTATCTATCGATAGGTAT
The DNA here is from genome assembly GCA_007115665.2 of Sequoiadendron giganteum. Lineage (NCBI taxonomy): Eukaryota > Viridiplantae > Streptophyta > Pinopsida > Cupressales > Cupressaceae > Sequoiadendron > Sequoiadendron giganteum. The sequence goes on along the minus strand of CM021106.1, from coordinate 330,493,422 downwards.
TTAATTGAATGATTTAGTCTGATTTGATCATCATGGTTGGACATTGAGTCTTGTGAATTTGTTGGAGACGAAAACCTCTGTGATTCATTACAAGGTAGGACGAAATCCCTACCTTGTAATCGTGATTTTCCTATCCGCTACTTCTAGTGCGTTATGGTCTAATTTCTAGCTTATTCTTGCCAAGATCGATCAACATAGGCATACGCGAGGAGGGGCGGGGCGGGGCGGGGCAGGGGCTTGGAATTGACGCGATAAACTGGTGGAGCATTTGGCTCACGCCATAATCTCAGTTTCCATCGCGTGGAGGAAGGGATATGGGCTCAACACTTAAGGAAGGCAGTGAGGATTCTCAAACGTGGGGGGCGCCATTGTAAGGGCATCAAATCATCAAGTCAAATCACCACTATCGATCTTGCCTAGGCGCTTAACTTGTCATCATTGCACTCCCAAACAATTTCCACGGCCATTGGATTTGCAACCAACAGTAAGGCATATTGCTAAGTACTTTCGCTGGCAATAAATTGTGTTATCTGTAAGCCAACCATTTGTAATCTTTGCACCGTGAAGGAAATCTGGAAATTGTCATTGCATTGTTGACAGTGAGACTATTCAATATACTTGCATGTGTAGACATGGAAAATGTACAAGTTCGTTTTGGCACACCTGATCTCGATTACTAACAACGTTTCCTCCTAAATCATATTCTCAGCATTTCATCGTAATTCGATCCCTTAATTTAATAAATCACTATTTATTGGATTAAGTCTTCCTCTTTCAAATGATTAAATTAATCAATTAATTTAATTAACCATTACTTATCTGTTTAATTAAATAAATCATTTTATTTAATTAAAATCTCTAAAGTCTTCTTATTAAATTAAATAAATTAAATCTTATTTGATTTAATCTAACATGTTCCTTCTTGATTAAGTAAATCAAATCATTTATTTGATAAATCATTTTCTCTCAATTCTTGACTTAAATTAATTCATAGATCTAAGTCTAAAATTGTCACATCACTTAATTCTTCATTAAATTAATCAAATCCAAGATTAACTTAATTCCTCTCACTAAAATTCTCTAAAGAATGCAAGTTGCACAATAAATCAAATACTTTGATTTATTAATTCATCTATTTTCCCTCACAAAGCATCAAAAAGGAATATTCCTTCATTTGAATTCAAAAGGCCAAGTGGACTTGGTCCTTCCAACAAGGCATTCAATGCCTCTTACATGTCCTTGACCTTAAGCCAAGTGACATTTACTTCACTTCTCTTCCCCCTTCAACAAGTCAACTCACCATTTCAAATTCAAAATTATGCATTTATCATGCACATTGGCCAAAATGTGCTCATTCCTCATCCAATCACATGTGGACAAGTGGCACAATGCCATTGGATTATCTTTTGTCCCACATTGCTTATTTCCACTAGCTCTTCCAAGATTGGAATCTATAAATTGGGGACCTCTCCTCTCAATCTTCATCCACAATTCATAGGCAAAGTTACTCTCTACAATTGAGAACTAATTTTGCTTATCACATCCAAGCATTCATCATATTTTCACATTTGCACCAAGGTTATGCTCAAATCTCTTTGGAGATTTGACTATTTCTTCATCAACCATATTATTGCTACTTAGGAATTGGGAAAGGGCCAATTGCAACACATCATTGGCATCAATTCCCCCATAAGATCATCATTCTATTGGCTATATTAGGATTTACTTTCAATATTATTTAAGTTTTGTTCTTCATTTCCTAATATTAGCTTAAATAGGTGGATTTCATGGGGAATCCTTCATATTTGCATGCATTTTGATCTAACACTAACAATGTTTGTCGTCTTTGTGCACTTGCAAGTTTAGGGGTTCATAGCATGCGTGTCATATTATCTTTCATTGATCTGTGATTTGGTATATTAGTGGCAATTGGTTTATTTTGGTGGAGTGTGGTCTTGTTAATTATTCTAAATCTGCTGTATCAATTTGTGAGTAATATCTAATCAGATCTGGGTGTGAATTTTCTTGTTTCATCATTTAATTGCTGTATGTAATTAGTATCAACCTCAGGTATCTTTCAGTGGTATTAGAGCTTGGCATCCTGTGAGCTTATGTACTCCTTCATGAGCGACAGGGATTTGAGGTATCATCTTGGGGAAAAGAAGGCTACCATGGGTGACAAGGAAGATGAAGGTTAGTTGTTTGTTAGGGAATCCAAAGAATTCCAAACTAACATGAGGGAGACTATGGTGGAAATAGTCCAGCTGTTGAGGGGATTGAACCAGCAATTAAGTGTTGGTAGGACTGTGCCAAATGGAGCTGAGGGAGGCAACTTGGGTGTGGTAAAACTTGCAACCTCTGCAAAAAACTTTCAGAGCCAAATTCCTGGAAAGAGGAGTAGAAAACGAATAAAAAACGCCACCTGATCAGGAGGATGAAATTGCCAGGCTTCATAACGAATATCATGCTTTGAGCATTGCCATACGTTGAGATTTAACTTTCATAGAGTTTCATGGCATGAAGACAAGGAGTGGGCATAGGAGGAGAAGGTATGCAGATAGGAAAGGTATCCAACATCATTTGGGAAGATCACCATTCCAGTTTTTGATGGATCAGGGTGCTCCTCAACAAGGGCTTGGTTGCAGAAATTAGATACATATTTCTCATTGAATCCAATGTATGAAGAGGAAGCCATCAAATTTGCCACCTTGCATCTTCAGGGATTGGCCCATGAATGGTGGTATCATGGTATGGTAACACAAGGACATGACTCCATCACAACCTTGGAAGAATTCAGCCAAAGATTGACAAAGAGATTTGATAGGAAAGATCTAGAGATTCATTTCCGTGAATTGGCACCATAGAGGCAAGAGGGAAAAGTAGAAGAATATGTTGCTGAGTTTGAGAGACTTGTAGTGATGGTCCCCGATGTGACAGAAAGAAGACTCATAGTGCTCTTTATTGAAGGCCTATCCGAACCCCTCAAGGGATTGGTGAGGGCATTTGATCCCGTCTCACTACAAGATGCTACTAGGAGAGCCTTGAACTTGGAGGACTTGGTGGCTAAGGACAAATCATACACCAAAAAAGCACCCCCTTCTGTCCCCAAGATGTTTCCTTTGAAGGACATTCCCCCACCTAGGGCAGCACCACCCAAGCCCAACCAATCATACACATCTAAGAATGAGCTTTGAAGGAGAAAGTTGTGTTTTACATGTAGACAACCATGGCAGCCAGGTCACCGCTGTTTGCAGACGGGCCACATACACTACATTGAGGTGGTTTCAGATGAAGATTCAGAGAATGAGGTAGCTGATCCAGAGATGGCTGCGATTGAAGATGAGCACGAAACTCAAGAGAATGGGCATCGAAGAGGCACACTTGCAACACTATCAGGAGCATTGAGATATCATTCATTTCGAGTTAGAGGAGTTTTGCAAGGGCAGTGAGTGATAGTTTTGATTCATAGTGGGGCTACCCACAATTTGATTGATGAGAGGTTGGTAGCTAAGATGGGATTGAAGAGTGAAGATTTTGAAGGGTTTAATGTCACAGTGGCTAATGGATACACTCTACCCTATAATAGGAGGATTCAACAGTTGGATTTGACTCTTGGCGGTCATAAGATGAGGGATGATTTCTATGTGATTGGCATAGGTGACACAGAGGTGGTCCTAGGAGTATAATGGCCGCATTCTCTCAGAGAGTACACAGAATTATCAAACTATGGAGTTGAAGTTCAAATCTAATCAGAAGGAGGTAGTCCTTTGTGGCCTTTCTAATGGAGGCCCCGTGGTGGTTTCAGCCAAGCGGATGGAGAGAGCTTTGCGTAGAGATCAAGTTGCTTGGGCAGTTGAATGCTTGATTACAAATACATGGCCTTCCAAGGAAGGGAAATCTTTTCATGTTGACATTTAGCCCATCTTGGATAATCATAGTAAGGTTTTTAATGATATTCCACAAGGTTTACCTCCAAAGAGGGGTTTCTAATAGGGAAACCTGGGGACACGTCCCCCCCCTAAAATGCCTTGTCCCTGTCCCCGAGACGTCTAGGGTATAGGGGGACGGTCCCCTGGTGTCCCCTTTTTTGCACTTTTGCCAAGAAACGTCTCGGAAATGCGGGGACGGTCAACCCAAAAAAGGGGGACGACTGACTGTCTCGAGGACAGTCAGGGGACTTCTAGGAGTCCCTTGGCCGTCCCCTAGATAGTCAACCATCCTAGAAGTCCCCTGGCCGTCCCTGGGATGGTTAGTTGTCCCCAACGTCAAAGCATGGTCAAAAAAGAAAAAAACACATTTTCATAGCAAGGGAGTGTGAACTTAATTATGTTCACCCATGAAATAAATTGGTGCCACTGCTTCTTGTCTTGAAACTTTGGATAAGTGTAACTGATACAATTATTCAATATTGGTTTATGTACTTGTCACAAATGATTCTATTTAAGTTTTTCTTCATTCCATGAATCTGAGCTTATTCATAGATTCTCAGTTTTCTACGACTCACATATTTTCTATTCCCTTAAATAAAGCTCAGGACTTCTTCATTGTGGGCAATGTACAGTTCTTAGACATCTTTTAGATTTTTCTTTTTATCCTGAGTGTTCCTGTCCTAAATTTCAAATAATATGGAATTCAAATGTATTTTGATTTTCCAGCCTTGTAAGTACATTATACTATATTGGGTTTTCCAAAGTGTAAATTGCAAATTGTTTGAGTGGATTATAGGGTATTTTGATATGCATTGCTATTGCTTATTATCTTAACAACACTTCAGATCTGAGACATTTTTTTTCCATGTGTCTGATAGAGGTGCCATTACTTAATAATCATCTGTTATGATAAATATAAATTCCTTACTAATATTTATCAGAACATTTGACAAGGAGCTCCTTCATCGACATATGACTTGTTTAGCACTAAGGTGCCTAGATGAATTCCAGTGAATAACCCAACACTCAATGCTTGTTCTCAACGCTACTGTGCCTCATAAATAAATCTCACAACTCTTACTCTATTGTGAAGATGATACATAGCGGGCCCTAGGACATCTGATCATGCAAAACAATAACATGATAATTGTGTAGATTATTTGCCTAATGCAACTCACTATCATTCTGAGAAGGCTGCGTGCACCCTTGTTCCAGTTATCTATAAACAAAAAAATTATCATCAGAGTATCTATTTTCTTAGTTCAAAATCAAGCTTTTTATTGAATAACTTCTAACTTATTCATTAAGATCAATGCATACCCAATAAACCATATCAAGTCATATCTTATTCATTGAATCATTTGTCTAAACAACCACTTATTAGTTATTGTCCAACATTTCAGTATTTATATTCTTTATAAGTATATCACTAAAGAAGTCAATCAACACTCATTATCTCATTAATATTTCATCAGTCTTAGTTCAACAACAGGATTGAACAATGTTCATTACTATAAGTTAATATTCAATTCAGAGTACATGAAGGGTCTCTCCCAACATTCCTATCAATCATGGGGGGGTTTAGTAACTCAAAAGTGTCTACTTTTATGTTTTTAATTGTTTAGGGCCTGTAGTGACCTATTTCACACATCCACCCATTGCAAATGGGGACCCCCAGTTTCTTTTGGTTTCGCCCTCTGCGTTGCAATTTCACTAGTTCAGAATTTGAGTTTTTGAGAGTCACTCCGGCCAAGTTGAGATTTTGAACCCGTTTGTGTGCCTAAACGTCATGGAAGGGCTCAGAAGGTCCAAAGGACAAGGATCGCATGTGCTTTCGGTCATTTATGACACTTCCTATTTTTTAGGGATTTTGCTTTTTTGCTTTTTGGCATTTTTAGGCCATTTTGGAGTTCCTATTTTTTAGGGATGCTTTTTGCTTTTTTCTATTTTGGAAGTCAACACGTCTCCAGAATGAGAGAAATCAACAGGAAAATCAAGGTAAAAGGTAAAAATTGATGAAAAATGACAAGTCTGAGAAGTTTGCCCATGAGAAGGAATGGCAGACATAGTCTGAAGTCTGCCCTTGCCTTTGGCAAGCCAGAGGTAGGCACTGGCAGGCCAAGCATGAAGTCCGCCATGTCTTGAGAAGGCATGAAGTCCGCTCCTGGCAGGCCAAACATGAAGTCCGCCCGTGGAAAGGAAGCCTCCAAGTCCGCCATGTCTTGAGGGAGTATGAAGTCTGCCATAGGCAAGACAAGCCTCCAAGTCCGCCCTTGGCAGAGAAGGCACAAAGTCTGCCATAGAAGAGAAGTGGCAATGAAGAGCCTCAAGTCTGCCCATGTCAAGGAGAAGCTCAAGTCCGCCCTTGGACAAGTCAAGTCAAAGTGCGCCCATGACAAGGAGAGGTCCAAGTCCACCCAACTTTGGAAGAGGAAAATTTTCTAAGGCATTGATCAAAATGCGCCTAGAGAGAGAGGTGACCAAGCTAGAATGGAGTTCGCTCCCCAACAGGGAGAAAATCTTCTAAGGCACGAAAGAAAGTATGAATGGCAAGGCAAGTGTGAAATCTGCCCCTCTCAGCGTGAAGAAATTTCTAAGGCATGGATAAAATTATAAAGTGGCAGAGAAGCCTCCAAGTCTGCCCAACTCAGAAGGAGAGAGAAACTTAAATTTTGGACTTAGTATGGATGTTTGGAGAAGCTTGAAGTCTGCCCATGAAGCTGAAATTGGCAGAGAAATCATGAAGTACGTCTTGGCTAGACGGAATAAATCAAATGATTGGAAAATTAAATATTTAGCCACATATAAACAAATTTGGCCAAGTATCAATATTTTAATGGGTTGGAAATATTTTAAACGGGTTGGAAATTTAATATTTGGATATTTTTAATTATTCTCGACACTTAGGGAAATTCATCTAAAATATTCGATGTCTGGAGAAAATGAGAAATAACTTGGAAGAATAATTAATTTGCCTTAGACAAAATTAAATTTTGCCGCGATTCGAGGATTAAATGGGTTGGAAAATTAAATTTAATATTTTCCAACGATTTTAAGTGTTCAACACTTGGGCAAAATTTTAAAAGGAAAGAAAATCTGAAGATTTCGGATGGAGTTGGTGCTTGGATGAAATTAGAAACTTGCCTCAAGGATTTCAAAAAATATTAGAAACTTGCCAAACGAAGAGAAGAAAACAATTCTAAAATTAAAAAAAAACTCAAGACAAAAGAAAGCAATTACTAAGAAAATCGCACTTCTCAGCCATATGATGAGTTTCAGCAACTCATTCTTCACAAGTTCGATTGAGAAGAAGTTTAGCTCTCTCGAATTTGCAAGAGATAAATTTTGGAAGAAGAAATATTGAGAGCAACGTTAATTTTCCTCAGTAGAAGAGATAATTCTAAGCTGGAGGGCGTGATTCTTGAAGAAATAAATTACCTCTTGGCTGAAAGTCGCACTTCTCAGCAAGTTGGCGCACCTCTTGGATTGAATTTTCAGAAGTTGGAATTAATTCGCAGCCAGAAGATATTCCCAGAGGTTTGGAAATCGATCGGCTAGGCTCTTTTATTCTTTTCTATTCTTCTGCAGTCATTCCGACACAAGATTTGTCAAACACTTAGCGAATTTCTCCACTTTCAGCTTGCTTTTTCGCAGAAATTCATATTTTAAACAAGCTGAAAGTATAAATTTATTGAATAAAACCTCGAAGTAACTAGATTTTGAAAGTTCTTATATTAATGTTAATTATTTTTGTATTTGCAGGTTAATGACCACCCGAGGAGAACCATCCAGACAAGCACATATGAAGTTTGCCAGTAAGGGGCTGTAGCCGGAGTCCAAGATTAATTCGAAATGGAAAAATATCACGGACACCAACCTCGGGCACGTCGACTTCAAAGAATTTAAAAAGAGGATGTACGTGCACGATGGATTCTTGCCAACACCCATTGCCAGACAGATGATGAGGAACGAAATTGTTCAGGCTGCCGAATTCCCACCAGCAATTGAGTGTGCCGAACTAATGGTAGAGTGCGCCCTTCATTATAATGCGCAAGACAGGCAAATTGTTGCGCCTGATGGGAGGAGACTAGCTCACCTTGGAGAGTTAGCTATACAAGAAGCCTTCGACATCCCGACATATCATAGAACTTCCTACAGAACTAAGGAGGATGCAAATAAATTATATGATGAAAAAATGGACCTCTGTGCCACAAATATTAATAAATCATGGCTGGAAAAACCAAGGGCTTCCACCAAGAAGATGCCCAAGAAGTTACTGCGCACAGACTTTAGAGAAGATTATAGAGACATCATCATCTTGCTGAACAAAATGGTTGGCAATCCTCAGGGCGCGCCTTTCGAAACATGGATGTACTACTTCATCGAGGAAATCACTGAAGGGGCAGAAATGTTCAATTGGTCTCGTATGATAAGCAACAACCTCCATGAGCAACTGGTCAATCTGAAAGAGACAAAGACATTTTACATGAGTTCTTACGTCATTTACATGTTGGTTAGGACATACTGGTATGTAGGCTTGATTTGCAAGTGCATGGTTGGCAATGGAGAGAATGAGCTGAAGTCCTATGATTGCTATCCACAGTTGCAGCTAAGTGAGAAAACCCATTTCAGACGAGCACATGATGCCTTCCTCATGTATATAACAAGAATACTTCAAGGAGGAACACACCAAAGGCTGACTCACAAAGCCAAGAGTTTGATTGGCAAGTACGGATCTTGGTTCATCCAATACCCAAGGTACATGTACATTAGAGTCCAAGGATTCATTGGGAATCCCTACAGATTGCCCATCTTTCCTACCAACAAGATGGTCTTGCTTGAGGTACTGAGACAGTTGGAAGAGTATCAGAGCTTCTAAAGAACAAAACAAAAGGCGGCAGTTACTTTCCTCTTTTTCATCGGGAATATGCTGGAATCATGTCCATCGACACAAGCAGCTGAGAGTGCCTGGTTGGAGATACAACGGTACCCGTTCGCTACATATCAGTCCAGAGGGAACTTTGACCCACATCATCATATCAAGACTGGGACGAGAGAAAGTACAAGCATAGAGTTGAGTTGGAGGACTTCTGGGCAGATGTTGTGGATGAATACGAGGTCAGACGGAGGCTATGGTCCAGACTGCCAGTGAGCTTGATTAGGACAACTGAACTTTGCCGAGTGCCTGATCAACTCAAAGATGGAGAGCAAGTACAACCACGTTTTGACGAGAGCCGACCTCTACCTACTGTAAAATGGTCAGAGTTTGAACATGCAGATTTGAACACCTTGATGAGACCAGTAATCAAATACTCTCAATGGTGGGTCAACCAACAGGTTCAGGAACTGAGGCGGAGGAAGATAACACTTACCTATGACAGATTGAGCGAGATGGAGTCTTACTCCTCAAATGCAGAAGCCTCCCATGGCATAGAATTGATGGAAGCTACTACCTCCAAGAAAAGGAAAGAAGTAGCTATGGACATAAAACTTGTTCAGAAACGAACAAGGATAGAGCCGTCATGCTCTGCCACGTCCAGGAATATTGACGAGATATTGGCCACCATTGATGATTCATTGGTCAACATTGGAAATCCTCCCCCAATTCCCGAGGATAATTTGGAGCCCATTCTGCTAGACGATGATGAGCCACCGTCCCCCAGTGGCACAAAAATACTTGGCTCAGATGATGAGATGGGTGCCCAAAATGATGATTTTTAGGAGGGAATGATTTCAGCCCTTAGACGAATTTTGGATGTTCCGAACGGAGAAAATGTGCAGGAGGAAGATGGCATAGAACAACTCACGATCCCTGATTGGTTGAAGGAGAGAATGAAGATACAGGCACCAGTCGAGACACAGGAAGAAGATGATGCAGCGGATTTCTTAGTCAGACTTGAGCAAGTTTCAGTCAGGAAGCCAGCTAAGAAGTTTTCCACTATACAGAGGGATGAAGTTGGCAATCGGTCTGTACAAATTGCAGTGCCGACGATGGACAAGCCGTAGGAGGATATAGCTGCACATGAATATGCCGTCACTACCATTGACTTGGGCCCAACCACAAAAGGCCAAGAAGTTGAAGATTTGGACAACTCAGTGTCCACTATCAAGGCAAGGTTAGGAAAGGAAGTGGCAAAGAGGAAAGAATGCCAAAAGGAGATTGAGCGCTTGAAAGAATACATACAACATCTGACCAAGCTGCTTGATCAAGACAATACAACAACTCCTCTTCTCCCAAATCCTTCATAGGAAACAGCTAAGGACATCGAAGAGGACATGGTCACAACCAAAGAGTGGATAGTGGTTAAGGGCGCAAAAGCAGATACATTCCTGGAAAGGTTGACATTAGTCTACAGTCAGGCTACCTCATTGCTTTCCAAATTGACTACCATGGCGGAAGTTTGGGATAGTCTTTCGGATATTTAGGAGAGGATAATTCCGTGCCTTAGAGTTCTGAAGGGAGTTCTAAAGCAGGAGCTGATTGATGGAGACATCATTGCGGCAGGCGTAGCTTATGATTTTCATACTTGGTATTGGGCTTTGACGACATGAGGCGAAGTCTTGGAAAGGGCGAGGTCTAACGAGATCAGAGTGGAGGAACAGGTTAAGGAGATATAGAATAAAATCTTCAACATGACTGCCGACCTGTTAGACAAAGAGATCATACGAGAAAATGATTTACAGTTGGAAGGTTTGAAGAATAAAGTTCAAGAAAACTTCTTTTCTATCACGGGGCCTATCTTAAGACAAAGCTGGGTTAGAGTGGCGAATTTCTCAGCCATCCGGGAAGCCTTTGTGAGGATTGAGCCAGAATGGGAAAGCACCTTTACTGGGTTCGTCGAAAGCTTGGACGGGTTGGAGTTTAGGATCAGCATGCTTCCGCAAGTCACTATGGAAGAGGTTGTCTCGATTGTGTCCAAATTCATTGAACACACAGCAACTCGAGAGGATAGGGATGTACTTCCTTGAAAGTAGTTCCAGGTGCCACTTCACTATCTGTCAACTCATTGTTTACTGATGTCATTTGGGAAACCCTAATTAGGGTTTATTTGTTTTAATCTTGGTCGTTGGCTTATTTTAATCTGGGCTACTCATTTATTTTTGAAACTCTATATAAACTTGCGTACTCTCATTTTCAATTTGTGAAGTGAGTAGTATGAGATTGTCATAGTTGCCACGAGATTGGTATTGGTACTGGTATGGGAGACTGGTACCGGTACCGGTACGCCTTTTTTTTGAAAATAGGAGACGGGGGTACTTGGAGACACCATTTTTTTTAATATAAATAAAAAATAAAAAATAAATAATTTATAGAAAATATGAAAATAAATTTAGTAATTTATAGAAAATCTGAAAATATGATGACATTGAACTTTCAAAGCAATAATTTAATCTCTTAGACGCGTCAAATACATTATGCTTTAATTTTTAAAGTTTCAAATGTTTAAACTTTAAAGCTTTTTTAGGTATTTTAGCGAGAGATGTCTTTTTTTGCAGTAGGAGACGGCAGGGTACTTGGGAAACTTCAACGGAAGTCTCTAGCCTCGTGGAGATGTCTCCGAGACGCGTCTCCGTCTCCGAGACGCGTCTCTAAGGGGGGTAAATGCGTCTCCCGACAACTATGGAGATTGTTGCGTTATGCCATTTCCATTAATAAAAGCTCTTGTGCATGATTTGCTTTGAATCACTTTTATTTTCAAGTGGCGTGCAAGGTTACATATTCTCCTTCAACACTTAGATTAAAGTTAAATTAGCATTTTCATTTGAATGTTTGTTAGTGAATGAAAGATTTGATAGCGGTGATTGATGAAATGTAGCTCATACTTTCTTTGGATAGATGATTTGTATCCAATGCATAAAGTTAGCCTGAGCTTTTTAATTGTGGATGATTAACTTCAGTTTGAATAATTGTTAATTTAGACATGAAAATTATTATCACCTCCGTTGAAGATTGCACCCACTTTGCGTAGTTGTCCTAGAGAGGCGAAACAAAGTGTGGTTATTCCATTTCATCCAATCATTGCCGTCTCTTTAGTTCTTAGGCGTAGTTTAGACTCCTAAACCCTTATATTTTTGCATTTTTTTTTGGAAATCTGAAATGCATAATGAAAGGAGCATTCAATGATAAAACCGTCTAAGTCTTTAGCTTGTGAACAAATTCTAAAGTAAGTCCCTTTGTGATACCAACATATCACAACGCCCACTGATCTTATCCACGTGTCATGACCTGACGAAAGAAACCTTAGAGTTGCTATATGATCTTCTTTGCAATCTTAGCATACGCAACAACTTTGTTCAAGAGAAGATAAAGTGTCTTGGGGCATTTTATTATGTGTTCGATGAGTATTAAAACACACACCAACAGGGCCATTCAAGATCTTAAAGGGAACATGTTCATTCTTAAAATTACTGTATTGATTGTGGCATCTAGTTCAAATGTCAGTGCTAAATTTCAAGATCACATACCATACTTATGATGCTTTATTGTATGCAAGTGCAACTATGTGTTAGGCATAAATGTTCTATAGTTAAATAGCTAAACTAAGTCAACTTGCTTCGCTTCGAGTTCTAAATTCATTTTATCAATAATTCCAATAAGGATGTCAACGCAGTAGGATATCCTATCCTTGTTTGTTGCAGTTTACATTTGGTCTTCCATAATCCATACCAATAGCTAGACAAATCCTCCCATTAACTGGTATAGCATAAGTATTTTTCCAGTATGTATTGGTATCACAGAAAATACAATAAGGCTGTTTAATTTAACTGTTGTGTTCTTTTTTGACAGTTATCAGTATCACTAACAATTAACAAATGATAATTCAACATATATGAAAGACACTTAGTTTATTGGCAAATAATGTTGAACACAAATGTTATATGTTAAGGTTCTATAATGTATATTATGCATGCCTTATCCATGTTATCATATGAATATTTAAAATTTCCCTATATATTTTAAATTTTGCCTATATTTTATATAGCCGTCCCCCCGCCATCCCCAAATTTGGCCTCAAAATCTGGAAACTTGGGGACTTGTCCCATTGTCCCCTGCCATCCTCGTCCCGGAAACTTGGGGACCTATCCCGTTGTCCCTTGCCATCCTCATCCCAAAAACTTGGGGTAACATTGGTTTCCAGCATGCGATTGAGCTTGAAGAGGGTGCAAAACCAATCATCATTACCCCCTATCGTCATCCACGGGCATATAAGGAAGAGATTGAGAAGACAATTAAGGAGCTACTACACATAAGGCATACACGTTCAAGTTCCAGTCCCTTTGCTTCATCAGTGGTTTTGGTCAAGAAGAAAGATGGGATGTTGAGGATGTGTATAGACTATAGAGCACTCCACAAGAAGACAATCAAGAACCGCTACATGATTCCTAGGATCGACGAATTGTTAGATGAGCTTCATGGCGTAGTATACCTCTCCAAAATTGATTTGCGATCGAGATATCATCAGATAAGGATGAGAGAGGAAGATGTGCACAAGATAGCTTTTAGGTGCCATTATGGACATTATGAGTTCCTAGTCATGCCTTTTGGATTGACCAATGCCCTTGCTACTTTCCAATCATGCACGAATTAGGTATTCATTGTGCAATTGAGGAAATTTGTGTCGGTTTGCTTTGCTGATATCTTGATCTACAGTAAGACATGGGAGGATCATTTGAAGCATATAGATGAGGTACCTGGCATTCTTGAGCAGCATTCATTCTATGCCAAGGTATCTAAATGTGAATTCGGCTTGATTGAAATTTTGTATTTGGGGCATAAGATTAGTGCTCAAGGGGTTAGTGTGGATGAGAAGATTAAGGCAATTCAAAAGTTGACCAGACCTAGAAATTTGTTTCAATTGAGAGGATTTGTGGGATTATGTAGCTACTATGGGAGGTTTGTGAAGGGGTTTTCACAACTCGCAGCTCCCTTGACCAATTTGACAAAGAAAGGAGCTTTCACTTGGAGTCTTGCAGCACAACAAGCTTTTGATAAGCTCAAGGAGGTAATGAGTACATGTCTCGTCTTAGCTATTCCAAATTTCTCTCTTCTTTTTTGTACTTGAGTGTGATGCCTTAGGAGAGGGTATTGGATCGGTTTTGATGCAAAATAGGCACCCTATAGCATATGAGAGTAGGAAGCTCAAGGATTTAGAGAGAGGCTTCTCAATTTATGACAAGGAGATGCTAGCTATCATGCAAGCACTTGCCAAATTTAGACAATATCAAAACGGATCATAACAGCCTCAAATTCTTCCTCAATCAGTGTGACTTGAATGATAGGCAGCAAAAATGGGTAAGTAAACTTCAAGCCTATGATTTTGATATTGAGTATGTGAACGGAAAAAACAATGTGGTGGCTGATGCACTCTCTAGGAAGCCTTATTTCTGCTCCATTTCTGATATATTTGCTGATGGGAAGGCTGCCATAATAGCTGAATATGCCAAAGATTCATTTGCTATTGACAGTTTAGATGGGAAGTTGCAAGATGATTGATACAAGGTGATTGAAGACCTTATCCTTTACAAAGACTGTGTGTATCTTGTACCAAATTCTAGGGTGAAGGAGAGGATTTTGAGAGCTTGTCATGACACACCCCTTGCTTTCTACAAGAATACAAGCAAGTTAGGGAGTGTTTTTCATGGAAGGGACTAAAGGATGTGTTGCAGCATGTTAGAGAGTGTGTGGTGTGCCAATAGAATAAGACCAAGCATGTTTTCCTAGTTGGTTTATTGCAGCCCTTACCCATTCCAAATAAAAAATGGGAGAGCATCTCTATGGATTTCATTATTGGGCTGCTTAAGGTGCAAGGTAAGGACTGTATCTATGTGGTGGTTGATAGGCTTTCAAAATATGCCCATTTCCATGCAGAATATAAGGATCCTCAAGTTTCTGATTCGTTTTTTAGAGATATATTTAGACTTCATGGGTTGCCCAAGAACATTGTGAGTGATAGGGACAATAGGTTTATCAGCTTGTTTTGGCAAGAGCTCTTTCACTTGACTCACACGGAATTGACTCCAAGCACTAGCTATCATCCACAAACAGATGGACAAACTGAAATTTTGAATAAATGGTTGAGGACTACTTGAGGAACTATGTTACAGGGCAACAAACAACTTGGATTAAGTGGCCTCACTTGGGGGAGTTTTGCTACAACACCATGCATCACATGTCTATAGGTATGTCACCTTTCAAGGCTCTCTATGGTTATGATGCTACTTCATTGATGGATTTGATCCTTACCGATAGTAGAGTTCTCGGAGCAAGAGATAATGGTGCAACAAAGTATGGATATTTTGAATGCTCTCAAGGAGAACTTACAATGTGCCCAAAACTAGCAAAAGATGTATGCAGATTGGCATAGAACAAAGAGGGTTTTTGAGGTTGGCGATATGGTTTACCTAAGGTTGCAGCCCTATAGGCAATCTACCCTCAAGGGGAATGGTGTAGAAAAGTTGAAACCAAGGTTTTATTGGCCCTACCGAATCCTAAGGAAGATTGGAGAGGTTACGTATGAGCTAGAGCTACCCAAGGACAACATAATTCACAATATCTTTCATGTGTCATGCCTCAAAAGGGGAATTGGATGGCAGGTCACACCTTCAATGGAGCTGCCCCCTCTTGATGACGAAAGGAAATTGATATTTGAACCTGAAATGATCCTAGATGCTAGAATGGCTGAGGAGCAAAGTAATTTCTGAATATTTGATGAAATGGAAGGATCTACCTATTAAAGATGCGACTTGGGAAGGCGTGGAGATTTTTGAGCATCCGAATCTGGGGTTGCTTGAGGACAAGCAATGTTTGGGAGGGGAGGACTATCATTTCCCCAATCCTTCCCAGCCCTAATTTTGAATCTTGGTGGGAAAAATAGTGTTTTTCAACACTAAAATAAAATAAATATATATTTAAACAATATTAAATAATATAATAAATATTTTAAAATTAATAATAATAATTAAATTCAATTTTGGGCTGACCCCCTTTGGTCAGCTATCTATTGGCAAGTATTTAATTGAATGATTTAGTCTGATTTGATTGTCATGGTTGGACGCTGAGTCTTGTGAATTTGCTGGAGACGAAAACCTCTGCGATTTATTACAAGGTAGGATGAAATCTCTACCTTGCAATCATGATTTCCCTATCCATTGCTTCTAGTGTGTTATGGTCCAATTTCTAGCTTATTCTTGCCAGGATCGATCAACACAGGCATACGCGGGGGGGGCTTGGAATTGATGCGATAAACTGGCTGAGCCTTTGGCTCACGCCATAATCTCAGCTTCCGTCACACGGAGTAAGGCATATGGGCTCAACACTTAAGGAAGGCGACAAGGATTCTCAAACGTGGAGGGTGCCACTGTAAAGGCGCCAAATCATTAAGTCAAATTGCCACTATTGATCTTGCCCAGGCGCTTAACTTGTCATCGCTGCACTCCCAAACTATTTCCGTGGCCATTGGATTTGCAACCTACAATAAGGCATGCTGCTAAATACTTTCGCTGGCAATTAATTGTGTTATCTGTAAGCCAGCCATTTGTAATCTTTGCATTGTGAAGGAAATCTGGAAATTGTCATTGCATTGCTGACAGTGAGACTATTCAGCATACCTGTGTGCATGTCATATTATCTTTCATTGATCCACTGATTTGGTATATCAGTGGCAATTGGTTTATTTTAGTGGAGTGTGGTCCTGTTAATTATTCTAAATCTGTTGCATCAATCTGTGAGTAATATCTAATTAGATCAGGGTGCAAATTATCCTGTTTCATCATTTAATTGCTGTATGTAATCAGTATCAGTTATCTTTCATTGGGCGAGCAGGATCACGTGTGGACCTGGATGCTCTTGCATTAGTTGCTACACAAAGGGTAGGAGTTGGAGACTTGGAAATTCCAGGTATAGGATGGCTAGGATCAGGAAACAATAGCTTGGCGTATACTTTGAGAGGAAACAAAAGAAAGCAAAGAAATCACATCAAAAGCAAAATAAATGACAATGGAAACATGATTTGCCTCTGAAATATATTTCTAGAGTTTATATTTCCCTAGACGAAGCTTTTGATGCTAGGAAACACTTTCAGTGTGTGAAAATGCATAGCCAGTCTTCTAAAAATTGCTTCCACTATTTAAAGCATTCTCTATGTGGTAATGTTTGGATGGTCCCTGTGGGATGTTTCCCGAGTGTCTTACAGATGGGGATAATCTGATGCTCTCATGGAATGCTCAAGTCCCATACAAAAAAAACTAATCATAATATACTTAAGATTTTTATTTTTTGAATATTTTAATGGGGCATGGAGCCCATCTCTTCCCATATTTTGTCTAAGGATTGTATTTGAGTGAGAGATATTAAAGTAGGTTAAATTGTTAGCATAACATGACAAACTAACTTGGTCTAATAGAGTTTTAAATTCCCAAGGTAAGTAGAGTTAAAAGGAGGAATATTTATGGTAATATGGAATTAGTTTCTGACTGCTTTTGGACTTGGCTTAATAAGTCAGAATAATTTTTTCTCGGGGGAATTTCTGGAAACTCTTTGATCTAGATTCCAAGTGGACCAGGGGACAATGCTTTGTGAGGACCTAGATGCGTTTTATGTTTGTGAAAGCAATATAGAGACAAAAGTCTAGACATAAAAGAATATTAGAATTGGAACAAATTGTTTTATTGATTTGCACGTTCTATATTTGGAATACTCCTAAGGGAGATGTATGGCTGTGTATTTACTCCTATCTATCCATTTTTTTTATGTTTGCCTATTGTATATATCACAGATGCACATTTATAGGTTACATGTTTGTGAAATGAAAGCCTTTATGGAAGTTGAAATGGTTGGGCTTCCAGCTATGACACTTCATCTCTCAATGGTGAACATTCTTGTTGCATATTGTGCTGATTGGTGGTTTGTCATGAAATGACTCCAAAAGGTGTGTTGTATTGTTGGTCAGAGTTCCAAGATGTTGTGTGATGTTTACATTGAGTTTTGGACTGCCTACCTTGTGTGCGCTAAAACATAAATGTGGAAATGTTGCACAAAAATTGGACAAAGTTATTGGCAAAGCTATGTGACATGATCCTTAATACTATGCGAGTGGTACATGATGTAAATAGTTGCGAAACACTTGAATGATGTTAAATTCTGATTAATTCTATCAAATTATGTCCTTAAAATCTGAACTAGAAATAAGAAGGTTGATGTCAAGTTTTCTTATTTATCTATGAAATGCTAAGTCTGAATTTTCTGTGTGGATGTTCGACCTTCAAGAGCAGATTAAATTTATTTATTTCGATTGTCTGCTTTGAAGATTGAAACTCCCATAAATATGGGTGAGGAAGGCACGTCTTAAGATTTAGGGAGGCACGACTTTTGGGAGATGCGTCTCATGGAGACACATCTTTGTGATCGACATGTCCCATGAGTGGATGTGTCTCCACAAAGTGGAGACACGTCCGATCATGGGACATGTCTCTTATGTTTAATCCCTTCGTCCTTAACAAAGCTGACGATTAGCCATCGACCATAAATCAAGACATATATGCATTCGATCTTTTAATATATATTTTAATGCAAATTATACTTAGGATTGGAGATTTGATATAAATGATGATAATGCATGAATGCAATCATCATTTATATCTGACCGAAGCTATCTATCTTCAACAGATGTCTTTTGTGTTGTACAACATGATTCCAAGTGCCATGCAAGTGGTGCATGGAGCTTGTATTTGTGTGTTGATGTGCTGCAATTTTTGTATATAAAATGGAGAAAGTCAATTTGTAGGCTATAGGGTTGGTTTTTGGTTAAAATGAAAATTCCTTGTTGCTTGACATCGCTTATTGGGTGCTTGTTGCGTAGATCTCTTTGATTACTTCAATTGAAACAAAAGATGCCCATTCAGCCCACTAGATGAAAAGTTATGGTCTCCAAAGGTTTGCATCGGAAATGTAAAATGTTTTTGGATGCAAAAAGGAGCTATAAATGGGGAGTTACACCTGTTGACCAAATTATGATGCATATTATGACACATCATAAAACATCTTTGATTGGGGGATAATTTAGGCATTACTTTTGGGTGGTTTTAGCTCATGGGTTTTTAATTACCATTTCATGGTTTCAAGTTTTGTATCTCCTATATATTAGATGCTTGGGATGGAGGTTGGGTGTAGAGTTTTATAGATATTATTAAGCTGTAAGAATTCCTCTAGATCTCTGATTGTTGATATTTGTTTGAAGCCTTTTTCTGCAAGTGTATTTTAATCATGGTTTATTGAATAATACTTTGAGCTACTTTGGAGTGTGGGTTTTTCTCCCATAAGGGGTTTTCCACGTACACCCGTGTTATGGTATATATAGTTTATTTTAAGTCTAAATGTATTTCTGCTCTTTGTAATTGTTAAAAGATTGAAATTTGCACAATACTCTCCTCAAAATATTAGTGTAGGAAGCGTTTACATGTACCTTGCTTCCTTTCAAGAGCCAGTTCCTATTTTTGGGTGGATTCTAGAGGGTTTACTTTTAGTTAGTTTTAGTCAATTGTTATCCAAGGTTTATTTATATTTGTTTTTCTTTAAAATACTCTAGTTTCAGCTTTTTAAGTCATTTTTTTTGGAATTATTTTATGATTAGCCTAAAATCCCAAAAATAATTTTTTAAAACTTATAAAAAAGTGCTTTGTGCACAAGATTTTTTTAAGAATAGTTATGCTACACTTATACTACAAAAGTTATTGTTCAAGTGTTCAATTTGAGTTTCATGTGCTTGTGATTATTGTGTTTAGATTTCATTTATTGAGTTGAAAGTGAGGAATAGTGTCAATCTTTGTATCGATGTTACTTTCATCTAAGTTTTAGCTTTGTATGCAGCTCTAGTTATTTGGCTTTTGGAATCACGTATTATTTGTGTTAGATCAATTTATTCCTTAAACTTTTGTACATAGGAACTTGTTGGTTTCTTCTTTTAGCTAGCAGGACTCGAATCGGGACTCGGGACTCGACGCCCGATGTCATGTCCCCAAAATGGCGACATTAAGATAAAAGCACATTTAAAGATATTAGCCCTTTTGATATTATTATAATAATTATAATTGTCGAAAGACAACATTATAATTATTATATTATCGATATTAAAATATATAGATATCAATGATTTAAATATTATAATCACTATGATATATAAAAGTAAGTTAAAACTACAAATCCAATTTATAGAGAAGAAGCATACAATATATACAATAATATTATGATTATTGTATGTAATATTATAGATATTAAAATATAAATATTGACAATTTAAATAATAAAGTAAATATTAAAAAATAAACAATTGATATAATAACAATAAAACCAATTTATACTAGAATGAGAAGTATATAATATACATTAATATAAAACACCAAAATACTATTATAATCATGAAATATAAAAATTGTAAATGTTAGTGATGTCGATACAATTAGGAGGCAATGACATTTGCTGCTAATCGATCCTAGAGATCCACAGGGGCAAAAAGGCACGTCGCTTACAAGAGTCGAATGAGACTTGGACCGATCCATATAAGGCAAGAGTATGGAATGTTTGAGGATTTCATTGGAAGATTTTGTGAGGATGGCTCGTTCCGAACTCACTGTGAGCGTGTGCCCTCATATTCTCCTTTCGGGGCTTACTTTAGACCAGGAAGTCACATGGTGGCATGTCAAGGATAGTCGACAAATGTATAAGGGAATAAATCTCCAGGTTTGTGCTGCAAAAATGTTACCAATCTTAAGGTAGCAGCGTGAACGACCATGGCAATGGCAGAACAAACGAACTAGCTTGATTAACCCAGTCAACATTCTAGTGTGTACCCACGAGGCTAGCTGATGAGAACAACGCGACAAAGGTGCTTCCAATAGAGTCGTCTAAATCTAATAATAGAGGCCACGTACCATCTAATACCAGGCCCGATAGCCTCTAAAACAATGCCGATCATGATTTAATCCATTGCAATTAGCATGGCACTCGCAATATCAATGGTTAACAGGGACAGACATTCCCCAATCTAACCGTTGATATAGAATAAATATCTGATATTTGCACATCGATATCACTCAGTCAAACCTACGTTTATGTTTATTCCATACATTCATCATTTGCTGATACCTTGATCTCACGTTGGACTTCATACTGTTGAAGCGTCATACTAGGAACTAGCATTCGAGCCAAGCCACATACGAAGACATACTTCACTCTACTCCGTGTCTCTGAGACTCAAAACATGATCAATTATGCACACATTGTAGAGACTTTAGCCCACAATACACTTCAATCCACAGTAGAAATATCCCAACATGGGCATAATGGTGGGTATTGACCTCTTTCCCAATTGATGGATATGGGGATCACCAATATACTCTGAAGATTAGGACAGCCATAAGAATAATTAATTATTGATCAAATGAAACCAATCAATAATAAGGGAACTCCTTAAAGTGCAAGGAAATATCGAACTCCGACAAGGGACATTACACCCAGACTCGACGCAGACTCGATAAAATGAAAAAACCCTAGAAATTGAGAGATTTTTAAGGATTTAAAACTTCTTTCAAGCACCCTTTTAAATAAACCTTAAAGACACAATAACATCATTAAATAGAAGCAATTTTGATCACATACACAAGTATACATCGATCACATAAGTATAAAGTATGCAAATTGTAGTTGAGCTGCTGAAGGAAATAGCACACTTAGATATATAAATATAGTCAAATGTATACAAAACTCATGGAATATGAAATCCTTGACATCAAATGTTCCAAACAAATATGAAATATCAAAACAATAACTACAAGTCTATGGCTCAAAGGAGCCTGCATCCTTCCTACGAAGGCATCTAAGGTGGGTCCTAGATGATGTAGCAGCTGGAGCCATAGTCTTTGCTTGTGATTCCATGCCACCCTCACCAACATCAGTTGTGGATGTGTTTGCTCGTGCTCTAGCTTCCTCCTTTGCCATGGCTACAACCTCAGCGTCTTTATCTGCCCGGTCAACCCAATCAAGGTCCTCGTCACTAACACAAGTATACATTGATCATATAAGTATAAACACAAATTGTAGCTGAGCTGCTAAAGGAAATAACACACATAGATATATAGTCAAAGACTCAAATGTATACAAAACTCATGGAATATGAAATCCATGACATCAAATGTTCCAAACAAATGTGAAATATCAAAAGATTCAAAACAATAACTAGAAGTCTATGGCTCAAAGGAGCTTGCATCCTTCCTACGAATGTGTCTAAGATAGGTCCTAGATGATGCAGCAGCCATAACCTCAAGTTTCAAGGCAATTTCCCTAATGGGGTTGAGGGGCAGTGCCCTTTGTGGGGGTCTAGGGGTAGTGTCCGTTGTGGGGTCGAGGGGCAGTGACCCTCGTGGGGGTCTAGGGGCAACGCTCCCCTCACGGGGGTTTTGGGGGCAGTGCCCCCAATAGGGTCAAGGGGCAACGCCCCTTGCGGGGGTTTGGGGGCAGCTCCCCTTACGGGGTTTGGGGGTAGTGCCCCTTGCGGGATCGAGGGGAGCCCAAATTGAGACCTCCAAAACCATACAAACCTTCATGGCATACATCATTTTGCATTCACAATAAGTAGAAAAAAAAAAAGTTTTAACTTTAAATTTCATGTGATTTTTGCACTTTTCAAACCTTGCTTGTCTGCTGAGTCCTGTTGCGGGGCTCTCCTGGACTTGGCGGGTCCAGCCAGGACTCGGTCGAGTCCGAGTCTGAGCGGGGACTTGGCTAGGGTGACTCGACTCGGGACTCACCAAGTCTTAGTGAGTCTCGTTTCTGTGGTTTCGATTATTTGTTGATTCCATCAACTTTGAGCTATAAAATATAAAATCTCATTCGTGAGAGAAGAGCTGATCTCAGTCTTGTGCTCATACCCAGGGCTAAAAAGTTAGGGCAAGTTCAATTTATTTCACTCTATAAAAAACCAAATATTTATTGTGCATAGTGTGAGTACTTGTAGATTCTGTCCATAGTCTAGCATCTAAGGTTAGTTTTAGGTTAAAAAGGAGTGTACTCTTTCAATTTGAAGAGAGATTTATTGTACATACTGTTTCTTATTGTATTTATAGTGAAAGCTATAAATAAAAACAATAACAGTATATTAACTCAGTAGTTCAAAATATAGTAAAATGTTTCGTGCTCGTGCTTAATCTTGATCCATGTGTGAGTATTTATAGGTACATCACTATAAGAAACTGCTAATAGCTATAAAACCATGGGCAAAAAATGCCACCTGTAATGACCAATATTTTTTTCATGCATGACCCATCAAACACCTTATTTGGGGCACAACCTCGAGCTACACTAGGTAAGGTGTAATGCAAAGTTGGAAAACTCAGACTTGGCGTAGACTCGACAGCCCAAAATAGGACTCAGACTCGGGATTCGGGAAAAAACTTGGCTAGGACTCGATCAAAAAAGGTTGTTGTTTAAACAAAAAGAGAAATTAATGCATTTAGAGAACATAAGAGCCTAATTTGATTATCAATTTCTCATAATTCAAAGATTACACATATAATTCAAAGTAGAGGAGTGAAATGAGGAAAGAAATAAAAAGCAAAGGTTTTAAAACCTCTTTTTGACATCCTAGTCGTCTAGGAGAGTTGCTGCACGGGACTTGTGAGTTCGACCTCAGGACTCGCGCGAGTCCTGAGGTCGGATTCGCGAGTCCCGTGCAGGGATTCTCTTGGACTCGACTCCCGAGTCGACTTGGCCAGTTTGAGGACTCAAGTCCTGAGGTCGGACTCGCGAGTCCCGTGCAGGGATTCTCTTGGACTCGACTCCTGAGTCCGCACCGAGTTGACTTGGCCAGTTTGAGGACTCCGGAGTCCGCGGCAAGTCCAATAGAGTCTTCCAACTATGGTGTAATGTAAGGAGTGTAGAACATGCAAGTATACAACAGATATCCAACAAATCTTTTGCTTGATGAATACTTAACATAAGTGCCATGCATACACATCTCAACTACTTAGGTCAGCTATGTCCTATTGATTTCTTGCACCAAGAAAACTTCTAGTGCTAAAAAACTTTGTCAACGAATCAACAGCTTTCTCCTAGGTGCCAACCTTCTCTAACAATCCTTTTTGTCTTCAGCCATGTGTCTAACAAAATGGTATTGCACATCAATTATCTTTGTTTGAGCATAATCAATAGGATTCTTTGCCAAACATATAGTACTTTGATTGTATATTCCTGTAGCTTTTGTAAGTAATAAATTATTGAAGTTTGAACACAACCTTTGTAATCATACAACATCCTTAAATGTATGTATGGCTGATATGTACTCAACTTTTGTTATTGAAAGTGCAACAATTGCTTGCCTCTTGCTCATTCAATTGATTGCTCCAGCAAACAAAGTAAACACCCCTGATTTTTTTTTGATTTGTATGCTGATGTGTTTTGTTTGTTCTTTTGTTCATATATTTGCATCATAATAAAGCATACATTGGAAACATTGCATTGAAAGGAAATAACATGAACTAACTTTGTTTTTCTCATATAGAACCATAACAAATCATGATAGCAAATGGAGACCAAAGAATTTCAAACTTAAAATGTATTTTCAGACCTGATAGTGTATTGCAGACCTGATAACAGTCATATAACAGCAGCAAATGCTTGCAAACTCGCACCAAATGGTAGATACAATAGTTGCCAATGAACACAGTGAACTTCATGCCATAGAACAGCTACATGGAATCCAAAGAAGGGCAGAATACAGGTCTATACAACAGCAGACCCAATCATACACAACTCCCAAGAGGCATGGCTCCCTAGGAGGGGCGATTTGCCTTCTAAATTCAATGCTTCAGCAATAAATTCAAGTGAGTACTTGAAATATGGCGCCCAAGAGAGAGGAATGCAACGAACCAATGCCCAGAATGATTTGCAAACCACACTCAGAGTTATGAATGAGTTTCACCTTCAGCTACTGTCAAAATATGGGTTTCCAGAATTCTGGAAATGTAAATCAGACTACTGAAAATGCCTCTAAATGCCTTCAAAACACCACCAAAAATGAAGCAAACCCCAAGCACACACAAACCATCAATCCCACATCAACAAACCAAGAAGATCTTCATTGCTCAAGTGAATATCCAATGTGATCCCTAAAGTAGAATCACCCTTTCCCGGCTAGGGTGGATCTTTCACCACTAAAACTAGCTCCAAACGGTGAGGGTTTTCGTCCTCAACTCATAGAAATAGAACTTTGGAAGCATTCCAACAGCATCATGTTATTTTTCCAAAAGATAGATGGACAAATGAGAGCCAAGAGATGCTTTTATAGAGGTGAGAGGGAAATTAGGGCAACCAAGTTTGAAATCTTTCCCCTCCAAGACTCCCATGCCCCCCTTCATGGATTTTTGATTTTTATTTTAAAATCCTTATGTCTCCCCTAGAGTGGCTTTGGCTTCCACCTTTTGAGGCTTATAATTTGGCCTTTTAAAAACAACTTATTTAACACCTTTACCTAGGCGTAGACAAGGTACTTTTTGATGACTCCAAGACCCTCACTTAAATTATAAAGTGACTTTATAACATAACTTAAGTGATGGAAAAATACAAATATTAATTTAAGACTCATCAACACCCAAACAGGAAATATAACACTATTGGAGTAATAGAGGCCGAGACTAGTTACCAAAAATACACTTACTAAAAATAGCAATTGCTAAAAATAGTAAGTGTTCACAAACACCAAATTGGCACAATTTGAGATGCGTTGAGACTTATTATAAATAGTAAGTAATGAAAATGGCCACTACTATAATTAGTAACCCCTTGCCAAAAAAGCACCGAAAACCACCACAAAGCCCATACAAGCTCCGAGTCCCATAACCAACGCCACTTAGCCTGCGGGAACCCTAGAATAGGCTAATGGAACTCTCAAATTGATGAGGTGCAAGAAGGGGTCATTACACTTATAGATCTTCAATAATCAATATCTCCATACCTCTATGTAATGTTCCCCTTTTAGCAGTGATCCTATCAGTTGCTCATCAGCCTATTCCGGAGTCCTGTAGGCTCGTTGAAGTGAATCAAAGGGTTCCAGTTTTGGAGGTTTTGTGGTCTTTCCTCAGTATTTACTATTTATAGTAAATACTATTTTTGGCAGTCAACAGTTGTTAGTCTTCAGCTCATCATAGATAGAGCTCAAAGATGAATTTTTGGAGAATTTTACCAATTTTGCAGTTGCTGTTTGCACATAGCTGAAAGTCAAATTCAATCACAGTTGAGTGCATGATTTTTGTTTTGTTCTGGGTATTTGACCACTTCATTCCTAAGGTCTGGGCGACTATTTCTACCAAGTTTCATAATTTAATTTGAAGTGGGGATTTTTTAGTTGCAAAATCACCCCTCAAGGAGGGCCATACTTTTTTGTATGCATTGGGATTTGTGCTAGTAAATATTGCTGGTGTTTTGGAGTTGTTTCTTTGTCTCAACAGGGGCACCTATCTTCCAATTGACCTTTGCCTTTGGTTTCACTCAATTCCGAGGTATTTTAGTTGAGTTATGAGCATTTGATGATTTTCTGTAGGTGCTGATTATCATTTCCAGAATTGCAAATTTCTGAAACAGAGTTAATTCATTTGTTTTTTCCATCTTCTTTCTTCATTTCTCATTATGCTCTAACATGGAAACATTGTATAACTTGGTGCTTTGAAAAATGGTGAAAAACATTGTAATTTTGCAGCTTTCTTATTTGTACAAACTGTTAACAGTAGTACTGTTTCAGTTTTAACATTGCTGCATTATCTATTTAACTTCACATTAAGCACCCTTGGATGGTATACCGCCAGTGAGGATAAATTGAATTGTAATCTCTTTCATACCCACTTTCAAGTGGTGAATTCCCACTCTTCAGTGGATGCCTGCCGCAGCAGAAGAAATATTTTAAATTGTAATCTTTTCCCCCCAGTGTTTGGTGGTAGCGTGGAAAGTTCCTTTGGCTGGTTATCCGCCTTTGTTACATTCAATTTCAGCATTAGTACTCCACCATATGTTAGCACCTCGCCTGTCAAAGGATCTTGAGTGCACATTCTTGGTGTCGAGTTTAATCTCTCTTTCAGTGTAATCTTTGTAATATTTGATTCAATAGATCCTAGGGATCCTCTGACCATATGCCCGCCCCTCCTCCTTAAGTGGTTCTAGGGCGCATTCTTGGTTAGAGTTATTTCATGCACATTCTGGGTTATGCTAACCTTAACGGGTGCTTGGTTACATTGTAAATGTTCATTTAAAAATAAAAAAAATTGAGAGAGTATATTTCACTCTACTAATTTGTCCATATTATGTCTTCCTTGGT
This sequence comes from Sequoiadendron giganteum, assembly GCA_007115665.2. Lineage (NCBI taxonomy): Eukaryota > Viridiplantae > Streptophyta > Pinopsida > Cupressales > Cupressaceae > Sequoiadendron > Sequoiadendron giganteum. The sequence goes on along the minus strand of CM021106.1, from coordinate 330,466,139 downwards.
GGCAAATTGCATAAGCAAAAGTGCCACACAAATATCTAAAGACTTGCTTTATTGTAATCCAATGTCCTTTCCTTGGGTTTGATATTTGCTCAAAATTTCCTCTACATGCATAATGTCTAGTTTGGTATAGACCATGGCATCCAATAGACTTCCAACAACTCTTGTATGTGAAACATGACACATGCCCACAATATCCTTGTGTTTTGAGACATTATTCTATAGGCAGCTTTAAACCAACAAGAATATGAATATTAACAAGTTTGCATTCTTGTATTTAAAACCGTTGTGATATAGTCTCAACATATTTCTTTTGGTTCAACTAGAGTTTCTTGTTTAAACGACCCCTTTTAATTTCCATGCCCAAAATAAAGTCTAAAGCACCAAGATCCTTCATATCAATTTGTGATGAAAGTTGAGATTTATCATCCTAAGATCCTTTATATCAAATTGTGATGAAAGTTGAGATTTATCATCCTTATTCATTTCCTTATTTTTGCTAGTTAGGAATATATCATCAACATATAATACTAAAATAACAAAATGGTCACCAAGCTGTTTGAAATATACATGTGATCTATGTTACTTCGTACAAATTCAAGTTCCAATACATATTTGTCAAATTTTTGATACCAAATCGTTGTCAATTGTTTTAGGCTATAAAGTTATTTCTTCAACTTGCAAAATAGGTTTTCATTTTCTTCAAATGTAAAATTTTCTGGTTGTGACATATTTCATTTAGGAAGGTTGTCTATATATCCATTTGTTTTACTTTAAGATTAAAAGCAACAATAATAGTTAAAAGAAATCTAATGGAATTGAAGTTTGTAAAATAAGATTAAATCTCACTAGAGGCAATTCCCTTCACTTTGCCTTTTGAATTGAACTTTTTGAACATCCATTTGCAACCAATGGGTTTTATTCTAGTAGGCAACTTGATCAAATCCCATGTTATTTTTTGATTAGGTCGTCCATTTCTTCTTCCGTGACCTTCTTCTAGAATTTACTTTCAATTGAATCAAGTGCCTCTCCCTCTATTTCTTCATCTGTGACCTTCTTCTAGAATTTACTTTCCTTTGAATTAAGCACCTCTCCAATAGTTCTAGGATCATCATTTGTAGGAAATTAAAAAAAAAGTAGAATGAAAACTAGGTGAACTATAACTTTTTGGTTGACTTCTTTCGTGAATTGATCTCCTCAAGATTGGGGTATGAGGTTCTTTCTCTTCTAGTTTGCCTTCTTCTATTGAGTCATATGTATTACAAATTCTCCACCTCTCAATTAAAATTGCACCTTTTATGGCTCTTTGTTGCTTGGTACTTGTTTTTGAGGTGTTTAGCCTCTCTTAGCATAACATTAAGATTGTATAAATTTTTTTCATTTCTAGGTTCCAAAGCTTGTATCCTTTTATACTCTCACAATACCCAATAATGATACATTTTTTTGCTTTATAATCTAGTTGGTTTCTCTTTTCCATGAACATATATATGAGCATCACAACCAAAAACTTTTAAGATTTCAAAGACGAGGTTTCTTACTAGTCCATGCTTCATACAGTGTTCATCAACAAGGGCTGATGTAGGTGATCAATTGATCAGATAACATGCTATACATGTAACCATTTCAACCAAAAACTCTTAAGATGTCAAATAAAGGGTTTCATATTAGTCAATGCTTCTTGCAACATTTTATCGACAAGGATTTATGTAGGTGATTGATTGATTAGATAACATGCAATATATGTAAGCATCACAACCAAAAGCTCTAAGATGCCAAAGAGAGGCTTTCTAACTAGTGGATGCTCTATAGTGTTTTATCAAGAAAGGTTGATGTTGGTGATCAATTGATCAAATAAGATGTAGTCCTTTTTGCTTTCGACCCAAAATGTTTGCTCTAAACTTGTGCCCTTAGCATACTTATTAATTTTTCTATTAGTTTTATATTGATTCTTTTTGCAACTCCATTTGGTGTGGTGTTTATGGGGTTTTCTTTTGCCTTGCTACTCCACATTGCTTACAAAATTGCTTGAATTCATTTGAGAAAAAATCTCTACCATTATCCATCCTCAACACCTTTATCTTCTTTATCTAGTTTCTAGAAGAATCTTGAATTCCTTGAATTTAGTGAAAACTTCAATTTCAGTTTGAAGAAATCTACTCGTGTTTTCTTGGAGAAATCATTCATAAAAAAAACCTAAAACAAAGAATTTCCTAGTGATGGAATTGGTATATGTCCAAACACATCACTATATATTAGGTGTTAAATACCATTTACTCTTGTAGAACTAGTGGAGAGTTTTACTTGATTCTATTTTTTGTATAGAGTCTAGACAATATTCATAGAAATCAAAATCTAAGGAGCAATAAGAAATTTCTTTAGCCATAGCTTTAATGCGCAAAGCTCGAAGTCCTTTCTCTCCAATATGTTTCTCTAATGCCAAAGCATTGTCTTCTTTGATGGATTCCAATCTTAGAAACAATAGAGTTATTACATTCACAATGCTTACCTCAAGCTTGAATAGTGTTCTAGTGCAGAATCTTCTTGTCAACATCATTGCTCCTTGAACCGTCTTGCAATTATCTTTGTTAAATATTACCTGCACACTTACATCACTCATTTTGCTTACAAATATCAGATTTCTATCCAACCTTGGAATATGCAAAGCCCTAGTTAGTGATTTAAACCTTCCATTTTTAACAATCACCTTGACTCTTTCATGCCACATGACCTTATAAGACGAGTTGTCTCATAAGAAGACATCAGCTCCTTTACAACTTTCATATTCACAAAACCACTCCTTGCAGGGAGTCATATGAAAGGACACAGCAAAATTGATCAACCATGCATCATGACCTATGTGTATTTGAAGATGCCAAGTAATCCCTAACTTCTTCACAAGAGGTCTTTGTTTCTATGGAAGGGGCATCATTAGGTGTCTTACCTTTTTCAACGTTTTAAAATACCAAGTGCTACACAGTTCAAACATTTCTTTGTAGGTCTTCTTGGGGATTCAGATTTACCTCTAGACTTTGATTGTTCATTCCCTGACTTGTTTCTTTGAAACAACCTCTCACAAACAAGGAATCCTTTTTAAGATCTTCCATGGATGCAACTACCTCCTCTTTATTTATTTTGATAAGAAGGATGCAACTACCTCCTCAAGCTTTGATTTAGATGATCTTTTACTAATGGCCATAACAAGATTATCCCATGAATTTGGCAAAGAAGATGACAAAATTGGTTTATCTTATTCATCCATTTTAACATCAATTGAGGCTAATTGACTTACCACAATGTTGAAACCATTCAATTGCTCTGCCAGAGAGTTATCACCATTCATACTAGGACAATACAACTTCATTTAAAGAAAATGTTTGTTTACTAGGGAGTTTATTTGCTGCATAGTTCTGTAGTCCTGGCTTCCCTTTGAGTCATTCAACAATATTGAATCTAAAAGGCACAGTTGGATTGAACTTTTTTGCCTTCCTGACAATCTTTTTTTGGTCTGCTACCATCATATGGAAGGGCTTCTTTCTTGCTACAGCCACCCACTAATCTCTATCCACAAGAAGATCTTCTATCTTAATCTTACATAGAGTTTTAGCCATTAAATTTTTGTGTCTTCATCCTTGGAAATTGTCATTATTTTCCTTCACAAATGAGACTCAAATATGCTAAGCTCCCACTAAAGAACAGGTTTATCATAGAGCCAATATGACCTTGCTCTCAGAGAACTAGCTAAACCTTAGCTTTGACACCAAATGAAGAGAAATGATACAAATAAATGTATGAAAAGAGAAACAATGCTAATAGTATTTTAATTTCAGTAGAAAGAAATAATGATAAACTCATAGTATAACGAGATTTCACCTTGGGAAGCCCTTTTGGGGAAAAACCTAGCAAAAACAGCATTCGGTCACTGTAGTAAGTCAGTAGTTTTCTATACAATAAGATATTCTTACTTGTATATAATTCTAATCAATGTGAAATATTTTTTAGGCACATCACTATAGGAAACAAGTAAGTGGTATTACAATAGAATGAGTATAAAACCATGAGCCAGAGACACCACCTATAATGGCCAAAATGTCCAATGCATGAGCCCCTCTACTGTCTAGCCTGGGCGCAGTCCCAGGCCCCACTAGGTATGGCGGGTTCTAGCTAAGAGGTGTAGAACATGCAAGTATACAACATGTATCCAACAGTTGGTAGGCCTTGGGAGGTTGTTTGATAGATCAATAGATTGTGCTAAAACCTGTAAGATGTACCATGAAAAACACTGTATAAATATTTGTATCAAACTGTAGACATTTTAAAGTCTCATGGACAACATTGTTGCTAAATTCATTCATTTCTTAGGCATGTAGTTTTGGTTTAGTGTTAAAACTGTCAGTTACATCCTATTAGGTAGTCTGCTTGTTAACCTTCATCACATATGAAGTCAGGTTTGATCATGTGGAAAATATTTCGGCTGTAGCCTGTAAGGTGACTTGTTTCTAGTATGTGTAGATTGAATGAACCACTTGATGATCTAGGTCTTTTGGAGTTTGTGTCTTTGGTGCCTTGGTTACTTGTTTCCAGTATGTGTAAATTGAATGAACCACTTGATGATCTAGATCTTTTGGAGTTTGTCTTTGGTCCCTTGATTCCTGTATTCTATACTATGTTCCACGGTGTTTCAGGAATGGGCTTCAGTCTGAAGCCATTTTTGTGGGACAATAACAGATCTAATGTATGTATACAGTATATGTACATTTACATACATACGTACATATACCTATGTTGAACTTGATGCATTATATGAATGTCTAAACTTGAATCTTGATGTGATGTGCAACTAAACCTGTAAAATAAGGTTAGGGCCTCATTGTACCAACTAGAGCTGCAGATTAACAGAAACCTCTTCTGCATAAGATGTCAAAAGTGAATTACAAAAATATGTTATGAAGTAGTTAAGAACCACAAAATTCAATCAAAACCATGTGCAATGCAAAACAAACTCTCAATATATTGATGGCCTCATTTTAATTTTTAATGGATCTGGCTATGTAAAACGATTCTTGGTTGAGGAATTTACTACTTTATATTTTCTATAGTTTCTTATCTTGACTTGGCACGGGCTTGAGAAAATGTGTTCAATTTTCATCTCAAATCTTACCTTAAACTTTTCTTTTAATTGCAGCTTGTGGCTGTGTTTTCAGTTGGTTATCTCCTTGTTTTTGAAGAGTTGATTATTTTGAGCACTACACAACAGGAGATGTTTATGTCGATAAATGTTCTTTATTTGAGGAAGTAATCTTTGGTTTCAAAAATATATTTCGTGCTAATGGTCTATCTAGAACATCCTGGTTGGCTGCCAAATTTTTTGTAATTGACTTGATAATTTCTCAACAGTCCATACCCTTCAACATTTGTTACTACCTATGCCCATTTGATATCGTATTGCAATGATAGCTGTATGGAGTTTGCAGAAATAAGACTTGCAATACTGCAAGAAGCAATTAAATAGTGACCAAACTTCTTGTTAATGAAAACTGTAATTGCAAAAGCAAACTTCGAAGATTGATATTCCAGTAAAACATGAAACATAGAGACTAAAATGCTTTCAATCACAGATGAAATTAAGTCGATATTATTACCAATTGAGGATGAAATGTGAATATAGACTTTCTCAAATCAGGGGCTATGCTCTTTATTGGTGGAATGTCTGCAAAACTCTGTTCAAAGTTGGGTTTAGAAGCTTCAAAAACCTCAGAAGAGTATCCCCCTAATTATCACACCAAGATCTCTTAACTAGCTTGCCATTTTGCTTCTTAACAAGCACCTTTAACTTGAAGCTGGTTAACTTTTGACATTCCCTTTTGACTAAATAGGGGCCTTCCTTGAATAATCACTTTGATGGTAAAAGCATACCTCATAACTTGATGAGACAGTCTGAATTGGCCTATAAATATCCAAATGTACCAGCTCCAGTTGTTGCTTAGCTTTCTATAAGGGTTATCCTTTAGAAAAGATCTGTTGTTGCTTCCTCAAAGTACAAGCTTCCCAAAAGATAGGTCAAACAACAATTAATGGTCATCTAGAAAACAATTAAAAATAAAACAAGGAAATACACAAACCTGGCCTATATTAGTCAGGGCAGTAAGGAGAAGAAATGGACTTTTAAAATCAAGGTTAAGCCCAACATTTTGGGGTTATGTAACATGTCACCTTCCTCAAATTGAAGCAATTGCATGTCCTACGCTAGCTTTTCATTGAACCACTTTTTCTTTGAGAGAGTGCCTATCTTAGTAATGCATTCAGTGTGGGGCTTTCTTTTATATCCATTATTTATGTAACTTCTTTGTGTTTGGTGCAATAAAAACAAAACCTATACCTTAAAAAGCATCACATAGAAGAGTGCACAATAACGCTTTAAAATCATCAATTGAAGTTCTCCTGATTTCTTGAATTTTTATTATGCCCATGTACGCTTAGTGGAAATCGTTGGTCCTTTGAAAATCACCTAGTGTTTTTTTTTTGTTTTAGCATGGCCAGAGAAATACATACATATAGACCTTCAAGAAATGCATAAAATTTTGGGGTAGGGCTTTGGCTAAGTTGCCTCTTGGAAGTATGTTGTTATGACCCTTAGTTGTGCAACCAAAGGTTCTTGATTTTTGCATGAGCTTATGAAGCCCTCCAAGTTGACTGAGTGTCTAACATCCTTGCTTGTAATGACTTGAATGCTACAATCTTAGGGATTGGGAGGTGAACATGTTGTCAGATACATGCCCTTTAAAAATGTTATTTATTCATCCTTTTCTCATGAGCAAGGCATGGGTTAGCAAGAAGAGATTGATGACCACGAATATTGATCTCTAAAGCCTTCTTATTTATAGCTAACAATAAACATCTCAACGATTAAATGTTGGGTTTAAAGAGCATTGATAAGAAATACAAATTTAAAAAAAACAGTGTTTTTGCTTGATGTATTGTGATATAAACAAAAATGCATGTAAAATAACAACAAAAGTTATATAGGTAACTAATTTTAACAAACTAGAATAAATATGCATAGCATATCTACATTTTGAACAAAAGATTGCATTTTACAATAGTTAAATCATTGTTTAAATCACTGGACTAAATGAATTTCTTCACAATTTAAGAATGTATGTTTCCTTGGCCATTCAGTTATGTTATCCCTGCTCCTCAAATGGAATGGTAGTTTTGGATAATTTTCATTCTTGTAGATCATATTTCTTTGAAGCACGATTGATTCACATAAATAATCGAGCCCTCATCAACTTTTTTTTACTAAATGCAAATTAAAGGCATAAGATTACCAAGAAGAGACCATAACTTGTGGCCATAGAGAACAAGAACCGGTTGAAGTGCAAAAAAACAAGGTAATAAGACTACTTCTTATATTGGGAGAAATGTGTTTTCATATAATTGAAGGATGTGTCTAGAAACATCCAGTTTGAGGCTACATATTCATTGACCACATTACAAAAATTAGTTAGTAAGAAGGGATTGAGCACTACAAATATTGATTGCTAAAACCAACTTGTTTAATTGGTACCACATCTCTAGGCTAAGAGTAATTTTAATTGAAGCCTAAAAACATTGTAATTTAGTTGATTGAGATAACCAGCTTTAGTTCATAGTTATATTATTAATAAGGTGCTCTAAGGCATGTTTCATGTAACGCCCTGCCACAAAACCCGAGAAGACAACACACAATAACATATAAAGACGGATTTTTTTTTTGAAGTGCAACATACTAGGATTGCAGAATATAAGTTAACATGTAATCTAAACTAAGTCCTCTAAGGTTCCATGACTATGCTACTAGAATCCCATTAACTAAATTAACAAGAATTAATCTATTAACATAATTTGCCTAACATTAAGGAGTACATAAAATCCATCACATTGTATGATCAACAAACATCCATTCCATGTCATCAATATCACATCATCAAAGATCATTTAATTAATTCACAAATGCAAGATACATCATCACATTATCCATAATAAGATAGAGTTCACATTTAATTACAAGATTACATTATTACAATAGTGCTTCCCGAGATCAATAGGGAAGAATATACATCTGAGTACAATGCCTGATATAATTGATTTATAGTACAATACAAGAACATGGAAGATAGTCCACACGAACTAGGACAAGTGCAGGAGTCCACATCACCAAGAGTACTCACCAAGAACACATACAACAACAAGGAAACTCAATGGAGTGCATAACACGTTCCACCTGACCATGTGGAACCCTAAGGTCCATCCCTCATGCTAGGAGATAGCATTAAGGTCCCACCACAAAAGTCAAAAGACAAAAAACGACACAAGGTGAAATGTGCTAGACAATTTTTTCTTGGAATTTTCACAACACAACCAACACTAAGCCAACTTATTATCGTTAGCTCTCCAAAATAATAAGCAAACTGACAACATTCAACACCAAGAATGTGCCCTAAAACTCGATGTGGGTGAGGGGCTAGCATATGGTGGAGGTAAATGCTCACTAACTGAAAGTAAAGAGGCGGTGAACTAGCCATGAACAATTTCCGCACTTCCACTTTTTAGTGGGGGGAACAAGAAAAGAAAACAAACTAATTCATCCGTTGCAGCAGGCGTCCACTCATGAGTGGGAATTCACCACTTTTCAGTGGGTACAAAGAGAGATTGGCAAGTTCTTTTTCCACACTGGCGGTAAACCTTCCAGGAGTTACAAATGTGAAAATTTAACACAAGTAAAGTAGTAAAGAAGGATTGAAACAATACTACTATTATCGGTCCTACAATGTAAAGAACTATTGCAAATTACAAGTGAATTACAATAGCTTCAAAGCTTAATGAACAAAGATGATCTCCCACTCAAAATCTCTCAATTATTGAAGTTATGAACTGAAATCAAATTCTGAAATAAATCTGATATAAAATTTGCCAACTGAGTTTTTCAAAACCAACAATCAACAATATATCAAAAAGGACGAATCTCTTACCATACTTCACCCAACTTCAATGAGCCTGCAAATTCTTCAATTCCAATGCTAGCCAACCAAATAACCCGAATTTTAACAATTCAAAGCAACCACCAAAGGGAAAACTCGAGCTTCAATGTAGTTGCAATAGTTACTCTAAGCTTTTAAACCCAAATATGAATTGGAACTTCAAGAAATTGAGCATAGAACAGAGAATGAAGGTCTGATATAAATTTTCAATAAACCCCAATTCAGACCAACATGCTAAGACTCCATCGAATTGCTCATATCTTCATCTATGTCTCACCAAAATCAAATGAGATTGAAAAATAAACCTTCTCAAAGGCTAGGCGTCCATGAAAGAAATATTTCAAGACACATACAACGCTGAAATCTGCCCAACAAACCAATATAAACTTCAAAGACAAGGGATGACTTAGGAAAGAAGTTGACCTTGTCAAATAAAATGGATACTTGCTCAATAAATCTACTAATGTACAAATTGAAGCGCCTCTAGCATAGCTTTCATTAGGTCAAATACCCATAAGCAAATACAAATTCATACAAGAGCTACATATAAAAATCACCTTCAGCCATGAATGAACCAACAAACTCAAAATTGAGAAATATATCAAATTCTCCAACAATGAAGCTTAATGTGCATTTCTGAATGAAACACTCTCAATCCACCATCTAGGGAACCATCGTTTCAGGTTTGAAGAATGGAGTCAAATTGCTAAGCTTCCCCTTAGTTGGGTTCTGAATTCAATCCAACAAGATTTTGTTATAATTTTCCAAAGATGCCAAATGAATGAGCAAAGCCTCTCTTTTATAGAGTTAGTAATGCCTTTTCAAATTCCCAACATTTCTCTCCAAGGGGATGCCTATTCATCTTCTTTGAAATATTTAAATTTTCAAAACACTTTATTCCACCTTATTTAGGCGTCCAAACTTCAAGGCACAATAAACATTATAAAAAAACATTTTAATTTCTCCATGAGGTGTCCACCCTTGAGTACCACCTTTTAACACAACTTCAAATCATTACATTAGGCCAAGGGGTCAATTTGGGAACATAACATTAATGATTTGAAATAAATCATTTTACCAAAATGTGTCTTAAGAAAAGTTGAAAACGAATTATACTCCCAATTGCTTTGTCCAAAATGGAAACTGAGCTGGCTGTTGATGCTACTGCCCAAGATGACACTGCCAGAAATAGAACTTACTAAAAATAGTAAATTCTAAAAAGTTGCTCAACTCACTTTGCATGTTATATCATTGCGAAGCTCTACGAAAACCCAAAAAACCCCACTAGACAAGCATCCAAAACTCTAACATGCAAGCCACCAAAAAATGCTTCAGAGCCCTTATAAAATAGGAAACCCTAATTTAACCTCTGACGAGCCTACGGGCTTCTGGAAATAGGCTATCAATCATCGAAAGACAAATAGCTAAATTGGGGACATTATAGTCCGCCCTTTCCAAAATTGTATGTGAAGCAATTCAAATGCCAACCCAAGAACACCATGCTGAACGAGATTGAAACTGAATATGATCCCTGGGTCCCAAATCAACCTAGGAGAAGAATAGCACCGACTGATGTAAGTACTGCATTGTTGGATGCCAATACAAGAGACCTCCTGATTAAAACTAAATTGAAACATCATGGAAGAAAATTCCAAAAGGCCAATATTGATTTCATCATCTTCAATTGCTGGATTACAAACCCAAGTGATTCGTGGATTCCATAACATTCACAGGAACATTGATCCTCTAATTTGCTATACTACTCTGATTAAAACAACTGAATACCCAAGGTGGAGCAACATATCACGGTCCACAAAAAACAATACACCAAACATGTCAGTGTGTGGGTCCCATATTAGTTTGTAGAGCTTGCAAACTTCACTGTCATAATTTTGATCAGCAACATAAATGTTTTCAAACATGTTACCAAACCAATGCCAATCATAAAACAACACATACCAGCTTCCTAATAGGTCTGAAATAAACATCTTAGGATCTGATTTTTGAAAAATCAGCATCCAAGAAGACAAGCAACAATTGCAAAATAAGAATATTTCATCAAAATTGACATGACTGCTCATGAATAAGGCTGGTGGCACCTTAAGCAAAGGTCCCCATGCCACCATAAACCAACTTCTGATCATACTCCCTTAAGAGATCACCAAGTTATGATCCAAAGTAATGAACCAATGATAGGAAAAGGAGGCAACAATCATTAAATTAAAAATTTGACACTTATCTCTCCATTCAACCTTCTTTTTATGCATACTATTCTTCATAAAAATATATTTGAGATCCCAAATATTGATTTTCAATTGAAGACGTTTCCCAACACATAAACAAATGGTCACAACTACTTTCTGAATATTATATGCTGGTTTATCCCCCATAAAATGCCAGGATCCCAAATTAACAACCATGAAGAACCACTTCTCAAACGGAGAACTGCTCTCACACGAATCCTCTTATTTGCTCGTTCCATCTAAATTGATGCTTCTTGAAACTCCAAGAAATAATCAATCAACTTATGTTCGTTGAAGAAATAGAATCCAAAATCTTGTGACATGATTTGTCGAAAAAATTCCATGAATCCTTCATCAAATACAATTTTGAAATCAATCACTCTAAGAGAAGATGAAGATGTACTAAAATCTGACAAGAGCCTCACAAACATCCTCATCAAATAATGAATTAAACCTTCATCAACATGTCACTCATCTCTCTGTTGATGAACAATAAGAATGTCTTCATTTCTTTGTGATTCATGAGTTACCATTTCTTGCTGAAAGGATGCACTAGGAGCAACAGTAGATTCAACAACTCTCCAATGGTGGAAGACAAACTCAAATTTCTTCCTTCAGTAATCTTTGAAGCAATTCCTTCATCATTTTCAAAAAAAGGATTTACATAAACCTTACTAGCACCTTCTTCATACAAGAGATTGTCAAAAGCTTGAAAAACTTGAGAATTTGAATGCTTTGGTCTCTCAGGGCAGCATTCCAAATTATATTTTTTTTGTATGAGATCAAACTCATCAAGAATTACTTGAAGCTCCACTGCTCTTCTTTTGTTTTCTTGCTCCCATGAATATTGAACAACAAAAATATGATTCTCTGCTTCAATTAGAGTCTCATGCACTTCTTGCAACTTTGCTTTGGTAGGCTCGTTCCACTCCAATGCCTTGTCAGCAATTTCAGCCACTTTGTCTTTGTCATGAATGATGTGCAAAAGACTTGATTTAATTTCCTCCAAGACAAACTTAATGGACTTCATATCTTCAATTGAAATGCAACATACAATTTCTTCCCTAGGCACATCATAAATCAATTGTTCTACATGCCTATGAATTCTATCAAGATTTGAAAAAATTTGAATTCCATTTTCAGCAGTCAGTGAACTTGAGTTGCAATCTTCATATGTTGGCTGAGATGATGTAGAACCACTTTGATGGATAAAGATTTCAAAAATGGTTTGAGTTGTACTCCTCAACTTGTCTCGCATGTGATGAACATTCTTCATCATTCCATCCATAGTGCTTTCCAATTCCTTAGCTTTTTGCCTTAGCTTGATTTCAGGTGAAGAGAAATCTGCTTTATAACTACTAGAAGCTTCACCTTCCATGTTGTCTTCTACACATGATTCAAGGGAATTGATCAAATCAACTTTGAAGTGGGAAGAGACTTCAACTTCCTCTTTCTTTTTCTCCTCCTTGACTTGACTTTCAAACCAACATTTTCTAGAATTGTGAAAAAACAATTCGCTGGTTGAACACATAAGTTCAACTAATTGAACTTCTCCTTCATTTGGATTTGCACTTATGGCCTCTTCATGCATCTCTGTTTCAACTTTTGTTTCCAAAATTTCTTTCTTTGAATCTTCAACATGAGGCTTCTTAACACAAGTCAACTCACTGCCCTCCTTTGTAGAAAACAAGAGTACCTCACTAATCTTCAAGGCTTCCACTGACACATTACATTCTTCTACTAAATGCTCGGATGAGTGCAAATCCATAGATACCCCTTGAACTTTTGTAATGTCTTCAAAGGGATTCCAACTTTCGTCCTCCTTTTCAGCGTCAAAAATCTCCTCTTTGTTCACAACAGTCTCCTTCAAAAATGGTTTCAACTTATCTTCACATTGACTGAAAATTTCTTTAACTAACAAATCAGCAGTGGGAGAAATCTGCTCTTCATGTTTATAAGCATCCAAGAGAAGAGTTTGGACACTTTTAGGAAGACTATCAACTTCTTTAATTGTAGAGATTAGAACATTCATAACGGCGACAAGCATACCCTCTTCTTGCTCACTCTAGGTCGAGGTGAAGAGTTAATTAAACAAGTGATAAATTTGATTCTCCATCTCCAATTCTATCAATAAGATGCAAGCATTAACTTCAGAAAATGTCTTTAAAACAACTACTTTTCTTCAAAACAAACTACTACTAGTTTCATCCAAATCTTGAAAACTTTCCACTATCATATTTAATATGATCTTCATAGTTTCATCAACATAGGGCAACTGAGGAATTACAATTTTTATTATCTCCATGAAACAAGAAGAAATCAATAGCTTGGTTTCTTCATCAGAATGCCCCAACCAATAGGGCCGATTCAAAAAATTCACTACAGGTGCTAAAGCCAACTGCATTTCCTTTGAAGGTGATGTGGCTTTACTTGTCTCAGACATTGTTCTAACAAATGAAGAATGTTCTCTTCATTCTCCCTTGATTGAAATTCTTTGTCAAGACTCTTTCTAGCCATATAAAGTATCTCTACCAACTTCATCTCTTCTTCATTAGCCATGCCTAACTGCTAACTTCTGGATACCACAAATAGCTGAACTGGAATCTGTTCCGATTTTCGTTGTAGTACCAGATATTATTGTCATTCATTTGCCTAAACATGAAGCATTGATCCACAGGATGGCATGATCTTCTACTTTGATACCATTGAAATGTGCTAGACAATTTTTTATTTTATTTTTCATAACACAACCAGCACTAAGCCAACTTATTAGTGTTAGCTCTCCAAAATAATAAGCAAATTGAAAACACTCAACACCAAGAATGTGCCCTAAAACCCGATGTGGGTGAGGGGCTAGCATATGGTGGAGGTAAATGCTCACTAATTGAAAGTAAATTACAACTGAAAGTAAAGAGGCGGTGAACCAACCATGAACAATTTCCGCACTTCCACTTTTCAATGGGGTGATCCCACAATAGTGGTTTACAATTTTTGGGCAAACTGGACACTGCAATTATTATTTTTAACTAAATCTTCACTTTCGGGCTTTTGTAGCGGCTAAACCGTGAGGAATTTGAAAATAATGCAAACTAGAGTCTCATCACATTTTGTTTGTAGATTCTAAAAATATTTTTTTCAAATTTTTTGGAATTAGATTGCACTTTTTTTTCCATCTCCCACGAAAACTGATTTTTTTCAGAAAACAACATTTTTAAAAAGTGATGCTCACCGTATACAACATAACTTTTTTTGTATACCAGAGATTTTGATTTTCAGTGAAAAACCTATGTTTAATAAAACTAAAAAATAAAATACATAATAAAACCAAATCATATTAAAATTATATTCGACGGATAGCTTATTCTGAGGACTATAATTATCTAGTTGGGTTTTTGAGTTCTTTTGCATTTTCATTTTCAAATTGAGCTTCGAACGACAAATTTTTACAAAAAAAATTAATTTTTTGAGGAGATAGGGGAAGAAGGGTGTTCGATCGAACTCAAACCTATTAAAGGGGTTCGGTCGAACCTAGTTCTCTCGAACCCCTTTAAAATAATGAGATAAATTTAGGGGGTCCGGGAAAATGACAGGTTTCTTTTTTAAAAATCCCTATTAAGGGGGTTTGACCGAACCCTAGTTCGCTCGAACCCCTTTATTTTAATATTTCTGCTCACATGTCAATGGGGTTCGAGTGAACATAGGGTTCAGTCAAACCCTGTGGTTCGACCGAACCATGTTAAAGGTTCGGTCGAACAATTTGGTTCGGCCGAACCCCTTCACTTTGTGTAGAGGGAAAAAATGACTTTTCCCTTCCTCCACAAAAGTGTTCACCACTTATGTGGGTTCACCCAATGGGGGGAAAAAGAAAATAAAACAAACTATTTCATCTGCTGCGGCGGACATCCAATCATGAGTGAGAATTCACCTCTTTTTAGTGGGTACAAAGAGAGATTGACAAGTTCTTTTTCCACATTGGTGGTAAACCATCCAAGGGTTACATATGTGAAAATTTAACACAAGTAAAGCAGTAAAGAAGGACTGATACAATACTATTGTCATCGGTCCTACAATGTAAAGAACTACTGCAAATTACAAGTGAATTACGGGTATGTGCAGGATCATCATGGAAAAAACAGGCCCTTAAGTGGCAATAAAAAGACAAAAAATAAAAGTTAGACAACTTGACGTAAAAAATTGAATAAGTTGATTTATATTATTTCAAAAAAATGTAAAAATAGAATTTGTAGCAAAATGAATGTAGTTTCTAAACTACTAGACTTTTATTTTAAAATAAAATTCTATTTGGTGATTGAAATTTCAATGCAGTAGTATTTAAATTTCAGGGTAAAAATAAGTAGGTGTCTGTCTGACCACTCTAACCATAATAAAATGATAATATTTTTTTATAAGCTTTTAGATATAAGTAGAGGACTCATGTCCCAATGTGATGCATATTTTTTTATATTTTTTTTCCAAGTAAATAATTAATTATGATTTTTTTATTACAACTTTTAAAAAATATAAAAGCGCGTCTGTCTAACCACCTTAACTTGGTCAAAAATTCACGACATTCAATTTTTTTTTTTAATCCTATAGTATGCGAAACATAGAATGTGACGCATGTTTTAGATTCAAAAATGTGATACCGTTTGAAAATTATAGATGTTTTTCAATCAACCTATCAATCAAGACTTTATTCGTAATTCTAATAAAAAATGAATAATAATTATTTATTAAATTCAAAGTAAGACATAATTTATATTGGTGGAAAACTGAGAATCTCCTCTAAAGACCCTTTTCGTTTCATCAATTTTGGGTAAAAAAAAAAGTCGTTAGCCACATGGGCCATCATATGGCTTACATATCACCACTTTTTGGCCCATCATGATCTTGTTCATACCCTTACAATAATTTCAAAACTTAATGAACATAGATGATCTCCCACTCAAAATCTCTCAATTATTGAAGTTATGAACTGAAATCAAATTCTGAAATAAATTTGATATAAAATCTACCAACTGAGTTTTCAAAACCAGCAATCAACAACATATCAAAAATGACGAATCTCTTACCGCACTTCAGCCAACTTCAATGGGGCTGCAAAGTCTTCAATTCCAATGCTAGCCAACCAAATAACTTGAATTTAAACAATTCAAAGCAACCACCAAAGGGAAAACTTGAGCTTCAATGTAGCTGCAATAGTTACTCTAAGCTTCTAAACCTAGATATGAATTGGAACTTCAAGAAACTGAGCATAGAATAAAGAATGAAGGTCTGATATAAATTTTCAATAAACCCCAATTCATACCAGCATGCTAAGACTCCATCGAATTGCTCATATTTTCATCTATGTCTCACCAAAATCAAATGAGACTGAAAAATAAACCTTCTCAAAGGCTAGGTGTCCATGAAAGAACTATTTCAAGACACATACAATGCTGAAATCTACCCAACAAACCAATATAAACTTCAAAGACAAGGGATGACTTAGGAGAGAAGTCGACCTTGTCAAATAAAATGGATACTTGCTCAATAAATCTACCAATGTACAAATTGAAGCGCCTCTAGCATAGGTTTCATTAGGTCAAATACCCATAAGCAAATAAAAACTCATACAAGAGCTACATATAAAAATCACCTTCAACAATGAATGAACCAGCAAGCTCAAAACTAAGAAATACATCAAATTCTCCAACAATGAAGCTCAATGTGCACTTCTGAATGAAACACACTCTCAATCCACCATCTAGGAAACCATCGTTTCAGGCCCGAAGAATGGAGTTAAATTGCGAAGCTTCCCCTTAGTCGGGTTCTGAATTCAATCCAACAACATTTTGTTATAATTTTCCAAAGATGCCAACATTTCTCTCCAAGGGGATGCCTATTCATATTCTTTGAAATATTTAAACTTTCAAAACACTTTATTCCACCTTATTTAAGCGTCCAAACTTCAAGACAAAATAAACATTATAAAAAATCATTTTAATTTTTCCATGAGGCGTCCACCCTTGAGTACCACCTTTTAACACAACTTCAAGTCATTACATTAGACCAAGGGGTCAATTTGGAAACATAACATTAATGACTTGAAATAAATCATTTTACCAAAATGTGCCTTACAAAAAGTTGAAAACCAACTATACTCCCAACTGCTTTGCCCAAAATGGAAACTGAGCTGGTTGCTGATGCTACTGCCCAAGATGGCACTGCCAGAAATAAAACTTATTAAAAATAGTAAATTCTAAAATGTTGCTCAACTCACTTTGCATGTTATATCATTGCGAAGCTTTATGAAAACCCCACTAGACAAACATCCAAAACTCTAACATGCAAGCCACCAAAAAATACTTCAGAGCCCCTATAAAATAAGAAACCCTAATTTACCTTTGACGAGCCTACGAGCTTCTGGAAATAGGCTGTTAGTCACCGAAAGGAAAATAGCTAAAATGGGGACATTACACAAGGGCTAACCTGACTCTAATGAACAAGTACAGTACAACATCACACGACAATAACCCCACTTCCAGAGGCACACAAACGTCATAGGGAGACATGAGGCAAGGGAATACTAGGTTGCCGTAGGAGGAGTGTCATCACATAGTTTGCTATGGGTTACTTTGGTAGATTTTCCTAGGCCCCGACCCCCATCTCGGGTTACCTTGGTAGCCTCTACCGATCTCCAACCCCCATACAACCCTATGCAAAATCAACATACCTCTCATGAGGACGAGTTGGTTGATCTTGCCATTCCAGGTCTTCTCAACTCATCTCAAGCCTAAACGAGCACTTGAGCTATGAATGAGACATTCACTTATCTTGATTAGTGTGATTACTACCGAATACCCTAACTCATTTAAAGTTATCACTAAATTACGAAACTCCCACATGGGTTACCCTGACACCACTTTGTGCGTCGGCCCCCATTGGGAGCCACTCCTCTACTAGCAACTAGGAGACTCCATGAAATCAATAGGGCAAAGCCAACTTGCACAATCACAAAAAAACTCATGAAATACACAGTAAGGCGAGGCATAAACCATCCCACACACAAGTCCCAACCACAGTGGAGAATATACTGTGCAAGGCTAAATACCCCCATAATCATAAATCAAGTATAGAATCAAGTGTTCACAAAGTACCAACATGAAAAGCCAATCATAAAGAAAACTCTTTCCCCAACCTCTGGAAGACTTACAAATCACAACACCATGGTTTCCCCATCGAAGTAGCAACAATAACATGATCTCAAAATCAAAATCAACCTCAAAAGGAAAAGCCTCTCAACATCAAACAATTGCGACAGCAATAGTAAAATCAACCAATAGGGCATCCGAAGGAGACCTCAATTTTCTCCTCACATGATACCCAACCACTGATTACCTAACAAACTTACAATAGACAATCAATCATGAATCTATTGTATATGTAAACATCACTTCCACTTTTATAATGCTCTTTTCCATACTCAAGGCACACACATTATCATATTAAAATCATGAAGACAAGAAATATTTCAACTATCATTTAACTCCCTAACCTAATCACTTTATCTAAGCACTCAAGACAATCATACATATCCTTAAGACCAATTACATATCCTTAAGACCAATTCCAAATCTTAACATATAATCTTTCATAGAAGTCCACTTTAGATATCCAAAATATCACTCTACTTTATAGACCCTTTTGTTGAACTTATTGAGTAGAAAATGAATCAATTGTTATTTGTAATCTAATAATTTATTTATATTCACTCAACTTAACAAATGATATTGTAAGGTAATATCTTTTCAACAATATGAGCTATCTAATTTTATTTACGATGAAAAATTGACAAAAATAACTTATTTATAAATATATCAATTTCGCTATTGAACTCCTTTACTTATTTATCTAATTAAAACAATAAATTACAAGGATGAAAGTATTATTTGCAATATAAACACCTACAATAATTCAAAAAAACTCTTAATTCCCAATTCAAAATACTTCCACCAATACTAAATTTAAATTAAAAGATTATTTATCTATTTCAAATGCCAAACAAAAGAACTAACAAAAGAGAAAATCTAATTTAATTTATTTATACAAATCTTTTCAATAGAGGATACAAAATATAAATGTGAATCCTAATGTCTACTTAGATTACTTATTTAGAGAAGGTACAGAACTACCTATTGACATTTGATAAGAGTGTCAAATTAATTAATACTAATCAACAAAATAAATCTTTTATATACATAGTGAGTCTTTCTTTCTTATTAGGTTCCATAAATTCCACTAAACATTACAATTCAAATTGTTAGAGATAACTATTTCCACAACTATAATGTTATTCCTTTCAAATTGCATGTCTCAGAATAAAATAGGGAGTAGTCTATCGACTGAATCCATAAAGGCATATCTCTATATTTAGTTAGGAAAATAACTCGAGGATCTAATTCAATTTATTTAATTGATTATCTACATATAAGTAATTCTATTCAATCCACTAGATTACCTAATTTACTTGTCTAACAAGACAATTAATCACATGGATATAATCCTTCTTCTGCCATAACCATAGTACAAATATATGTAATCATTCTTCCTAATTAAACTTCCAATGACTTAACAAATTATAGTGAGAGTTTAAGGTTTATTAACCTAATGACTTCATCAAGGTTATGACGTTATATTGCAATTGAAAAGATATCTATTTAATTAAGATAGTAACCACGTTCACTTATAGTTATAACAATACAACATCTTTTAATACATATTTCCTAGTATATTTAGTCAACCCGATCACATCTATTGTTCCAAAGTATTATAACTCTCTACTCCACCTACAATAACAATTGAAAGGGTAAATTGAGGAGGATATTGTCATTTCCTTCGTACTAAATTTATCGTGCATTTTAGAGAAGATATATTGTTAGCTAATTGATACCTCATTACTTTTATGCTTTATTAGTGCAATATCACTATACTTGAAAAGCTTATTCTTAACTAAAGCTTGTTACCACATGAGAGATTCTATCTCGAGTTGGAAATACACGCAACAACAATATATCGAAAAGCTCAAAAATAATATAAATCCATTCTAACTGTTGGTATTATGACCAGTATATAGATGCCTAACTTATGTTATCGCAACATAATGATTGACACAATTATAACGATGTATAGATATTTATTCTATGCTTTACCTACTTCGAGATTAAAAGACTAAGTGCAATAAAAGACATCATTTATTTAGTTTCGAAGAATAAGAGAAGAGACATGATAGTGCAATATTATATTGAAATGTGTATAAGAGAGAGACTAACAACCATTGTAATATATTTATAAATATACATATACCTATATATATATACTCATACATCGGTATATACTTGTATATATGTATGTATTATAGCTAATTGTTGATTTCATCTATAGATTACAATACAGTTGAACTTATATATATATATATATATAATTGAAAAGCACCAAATATCATATACAACATATCCTCTACACTATCGAATATCTAACCAAACGTAAGCACAACCGACACCTATATACTCATATCTGTAGAACTTATATAAGCAGGAAACCGAACATAACGCCCTTGTATCGAACTCCGATACTATTAAATCTCATACAAACACATATTCAACAAGTAGTCAATAATCAATGACTAATAAAACAAAAGCTAGAATAACGAATATCTACTTAAATTTTTTTCATCCAATACAAAGAAGTAAATACACATTGCAAAGCGGTACAATATAATGGTTGTACAAAAGTGAAGATACACTGGACTAAGCAAAATAAGTCGTTATTATTTTTGCACGATTAAGGGAGATATTTTAAAGAACAACATGAATCATGGCCAGGAGTGAACCAAACGACATACGACTTCAAAGAGATGTCAACTCATGAAATGAATTTGATAGCAGGATGTGCACGCATTGGGTTAGTTTAAAAAGGCTTTCAAAAATTTCAAGCAAATGTAATTGGCTGGTGCAAAGCCATATTACACAACCTTTGCCGCGTCCTCTCTGCCTGTGCCAAGATGGCCTGGCTTAAACATCACACACTAAGCGTTTGACCTGCTTAGGTGGTGGTTGTGGGGCCCGCTTCACCTGTCTTGCTGTCGTTCGTTTTTCCCCGTTCGTCGTTAGTCCCATGCAGTTAAAGTGGATGCCAGTAAATTCAATGTTTTAAAACTGTTTCTCCCGCCCACCTGCGCTGCAAAAGTTTTTGGTAAGTCTTTGCACTGCACTAGCACTGTTTCACCTGCAAGTGGCTGCACTGCACTAGCACAGGAAAACTTGCAGGTATAAAACTTGTAAAGTCTATTAAATGTAACTTGCAGGTATAAAGCTGAACTCTGCAATCTTTGCCAGCATCCTCCCTGCTTGTGCCAAAATGGGAGCTTTGGAATGGGGTATGGAAATCCATTGCAGGATAAAAGAATTTTGTCAGATGTTTCACTGCAACTGCCTGGTAGACATGTATGCAAAATGTGGAAGCATAGACAAGGCACATGAACTGTTTGACAAAATGCCTCCAAGAAATTTGTTCCCATGGAATGCCCTGATAGCAGAATATTCACAAAATGGATTTGTTGAAAAGGCTTTATAAACTTTCAAGCAAATGCAATTGGTAGGTGTAATGCCAGGCTCTGCAACCTTTGTCAGCGTCCTCGCAACCTGTGCTGAATGGGAGCTTTGGAACAGGGTATGGACATCCATCGAATCATAAGGTATAGAGGAATTTTTTCGGATGTAATAGTTGTAATAGCTCTGATAGACATGCATGGAAAGTGTGGAAGCATACACAAGGCAGGTGAACTATTTTACAATGTGCCTCAAATAAATTTGGTTTCATTAAATGCCATGTTTGTAGGATATGAACAAAATGGATTTCTTGACAAAGATCTAGAACCTTTAAAGCAAATGAGATTGGTCAAACATTATAGTTGGAAATGTTTTAGTAGATGTGTATGGAAAATGTGGAAGCATATACATTGTTTAACGAAATGTCTCAAAGAAATGTGGTTTCATGGAATGAGATGTTCGCAGGATATGCATAAAATGGATTTTGAGAAGATGCTTTCAAAATGTTTGAATTGATGAAGCATATGGGAATGTTTCCTAACATTATAATTTTTGCTTGTGTTCTATATGCATGTAGCCATTTAGTATGAGTGGATGAGGGTTGTACATATTTCAATCACACAAGTAACCCTTATTAGATTAGACCTACAACCGATCATTGTGTGCATGGTTGAGCTTCTTGCCTATGTTGAGTATCTTAAGGCACGCTAAACTTTATCATTAACATGAGAATTAAACATATGGTAGTTGTGTGGATGTATTTTCTTGGTGCCTACAAATTACATATGAATATATGTTTAGGAGTTATTAAGACTTGGAAAAAAAATTGGCTTCAATATTACAAAGGAAACTAGTCTAGAAGGATAGCTTTAATAGAGAAATTCTCATCAAGGGACTCTAAGACTTATTATAATTAATTCAAGCAACAACCTCCCATACTTAAATTATCTAAACTTTAGATAATTGAATATTGCAAAGAGCCATAGGATAGTGGTTCAATCTAGGCAATTAGAATTTACCTCAAAGATTTTTTCTAATACTCCCTTTAATGAGTTATCCATAAGGTTTACATAGTTAGCTCTTAATAAATTTTGACCTATGTAGGCCTACACTTTATTGGTACCTTAGGAGTGGTCTTGAACACCCATCAAGAATGTTTTTGAATAGATAATGTATGTAATATAACCTTGTACTTGATTCAATAGATTGAGACACATTTTATATATTTTTTATGCTTTTCCTTACAAGTTTTATTCACAAACCATATTTCTATGACCACTTTCCTAATTCATGATTCATTCAAAGTGCTTGATCTAACATATTTTAAGTGTTGGAATCAATTTGATAGAATTCATCAAGTTCTTGTTCTTTGATATGGACTTAGTGTAGCTATTATTTTCTTTACGCAATTTAATCGAATAATCATGTGATTCTATTTACTTTTGAAGCTCATCATATGGCACTTAAAATGATTTGTACCTACTTGGAAAGATAACATCCATCCTAAAAATGCAGGATTATGTTATTCTTTTTCCTTACTATTAACCTACAAAGCTAGCTAGAAACATGTTGTGCCTTGTATACACATGCCACTTTTCCCTAAAAAATGATGAATCCCTCTATTTATTTTCAATTTTATTGATCAAATGTTCTTCTAGCTCGAAGCGTCTTAGTTTTCCTTGGTTCTTGATGAGTTGATTACATTGTAAGATCTAAATACTTGAGCTAGTTAGATTTTTTTCCAATATGAGGTATTAGTTTTGTGGTATCAAGATGTGATTTCGGTTCTCAAATCTACCTCTTCTTTGTATTTTCTTTCCTAGCTAGTCTCTAAGTTACCATCGTTAGAATTCTTGATTTGAGCGTTTATGTAGGCTCTTTTTGCTATCTTACTATTGTTCATACATTAGAAAAGTCTCTAAATGTTCACCATGATATTAACCCCTTTAAACTCTCATGAAACCATTAAATAGTATTTTAAATAGCTTGGAAGCTATTTTGGAGTATTTACAACCTTTAAAAACCCTCCTTGAACATTGAAACCCTTCATTATCTTTCAAAATAATATTTTTTGTCAAGAATTTAAATTTAAAGGATGATAAGAAGGTAGTTTAGAATAAAGGTTTGAACAAGGATCATTGGATATATGGCCTACCTTGAATGCACTATTAGATTCCCTTTAGTAGATCACTAATTATGTTATAGTTTCTTAATACTTTTGGGGCTCAAATTGATAGTTTGGTATGTGCTGCAAGCCCTCGCCTAATTATAATGATAGAGGTACAATTATCAACTAGGAGCCATAACCCTTATAAAATCTATACAAGGAATTTTTTGGTGCCTAACAACTACTACAAGGTTTGGCACATGTGATCTATGATATCAAACTCCCCCTATAGTTGTTGCAAAAAGAAAACTAGATTTTTACTATGTGTAATTAGTGCTGGAATTTGGAAATGTTTTTGAAAGATCTTTTTTTGTTTGGATTTTAACCTTAGGGTTAACTAATTGTAGTCATTTACAACCTCATTCTGAATCTCAATGCTAAGGAAGCATCGTACTTGTAAAAACACTTTATTTCTACATGCAAATCTTGTCCTAATATTTTAGGAAATCAAGATAAAATAGGTTGTAGATGTATAACGTTTCAACAATGAACAAAGATAGAATTAGAAGGGTTTAGTTTTTGTAAGATTCCTACAAAAACTTATATCATTTTAGTATGGTGATTTATTTTTTGACATGCCTGCAAGTATAATAATGTAGGATATAATAAATTTGAATTTCTTTGTGTAGTTGAAATGCTTATTTAAAAGTCAACATCATTGCTTAGATCTAAGAAATTCTTTCAAGCCAAAAATAAGTTTATTTCATATTAGTCAAAATTTCATCATGTTAGGGTGCAACTATAGTTGTGGAGAGATATAAAATTGTTTATCATCCTACATGAGTGTCCTACATATTAAAGGCGGTTGATTACTTTGAGTGGTCAACATTCAAAACTCATAGCAATTAAAAATAACCATGACAAGTACTTTCACCAAACCCTAGATAATGGCTTATCTCTTCCTTACCAACTCCATGATTATAAAGGAAAGAGTAAAAAATCATTCCTCACAAGGGTAATAGTCTACTAAGAAAGAAGAAGGATATGCCATAAAACTAGGTGGAATAGTCAACACCATTTGATAACAACCATGTTGTCAACAATAAATGGCATCCAAGGACTATTATAGCAACAATAAGATAGTATCAACTTAATAAATAATGGAACACAATAGAGGTTAGTTACTTAGCCCATAAATGTACCATCAAAAATAATTCTTCACCTGCAATAACACTATCAAACATAGGCACAATATGTATATAATGACTAATAACTATAATCTTTCTTAGGTTATCTTAATAGCATCATGGGGGATATCACACTTCTAAAATATTTTATTGGTATCCATGGAACTATTATTGACAATAGGAATTGTCAAGAGGGAGTTAGAGACAACAAAGAAGACTATAATTAAGTGGAGTTTATGATGGAAAGGCATAAAATATAGTCAAACATCACTTCTATAAGTTTTATGCCTCTTATTAGAATGAGTTATAATTCTTTCATAACATCGAATAGGATTACCAATAGAAAATGTTTCCATAAGACAACAATCATGCTAGGTTATTATCATAATTAGGTCAAACACTCACTTAATATCTTATGCATTATAATTGAGTTGTCATAGATAACAACAATAAGATAAAAGGATAATCTTAGGAAATCATTAAAGCCATACAAATTTAGGATTGCCATGGTTATTAAGGCTACTATAAATCTTATAGGATGGTCATGTGCCTAGATATTTTTATTAAGGTTATCATAATAAATAATAATAATTTATTAGGTTCTTTGTAGGTACTAAATTATGATGGTTTCCACCATGTTACATAAGACATCAATTGAAATTCGACCATGAAAATGAGAGGATTATCTCATCAAGGGTAAGTTGAGTGTCATAAACGCTAGTATCAAGACAAAGATCATTTTATTTAAAAATCTACCATTTCACTCTTAGAGGATAGTAATAACCAATTGACTACTCTTGTATTACATAAGAGGCTTTTCATGATAATTTAACATCACTTAAAAATTCTATACCACACACATATAGAGGAGATGGTCCAAAAATACATCTTGTGTGACTAAGATAACCTTGTAATTAAGTCAAAATATTTTCATGAGTAACATATATGATTGTCCTTGTTTGATTTTATTGAGTGTGAAGTTGTAAACTAACTATTTTATTTTTCAATGATAAGGTCTCCATCTTAGTAATGAAGGATGTCAAGACATAGTAATATTTATGATTGTTATGTACCTTAGAGCATAGAATTGTAGCTCATTTTCTCATTGATTGCTATTAAACCACCTTGAAGGATATTACAAGAAAGGAAGGAAGTTGGGTTGTTAGAAAATATTATAGTACTAGTATGGATAGTATTATCCTTCTAAGGAATTCCCTATGTCACATGATATCATTGACATCTACGAGAAAATTATGATAAAGTTTTGAAGACTTATAAATGAGGAGGACAATCGCATGGGTGATGATAATCATGTTATTAGAATGATAATTAAGGACTCCATTCAACAAATCTTAATGTCTAAGCCTTATGCAAACTACATAATACATTATCCCAAGGCTATTGTATAGCCATTATCATAATAGACAT
The DNA here is from genome assembly GCA_007115665.2 of Sequoiadendron giganteum. Taxonomy (NCBI): domain Eukaryota; kingdom Viridiplantae; phylum Streptophyta; class Pinopsida; order Cupressales; family Cupressaceae; genus Sequoiadendron; species Sequoiadendron giganteum. The sequence goes on along the minus strand of CM021106.1, from coordinate 330,439,568 downwards.
AGTGAACCATATGGTCAAAAAAATCACAGTTGTCCTTCATCTTAGAAACATTATTATTGTATGTTGTGTTATATATGGATTTTCTCAAGTAAAAATCATCATGGTAACCAATAACATTCAAGAAATATATAAATTATTATTGAACTATTATAATGTCTTAACTTATTAAGGGGAAATTTCCATCATCAACACCAAAGATAATCATGGTGCTTGAGACCTTACAACCCTCAAGTTCTAACATTAAACTCTAGACATATTGATAATCAACATTGCCTCAATGACTATCATAAATGACAGAAGTATTATATCATGATGAATTCCATGAACCATTGAAGGATTGTCATCAAGGTCTCAATATTTTATTCATAAAGACTATCATAAATATGGGAGAATCTATTTAAATATAAAATCTTGTCAAACATATAAAGTAGGTTGTCATCAAGGAAGGAGATAGTCATTGCAACATAACACTTTTGCATAGCCATTACTTCACTTCATTGTGTTATCATAAAACATTATCCTAAAAGGACTACTACACTATGCTCATAATAATAATCACTCCAATTTTGTAATAGTAAAAATTACCTTTAAATTCCTAGGTAATGTTTTCATCGATCCATGGGCACTATCATGTCCCATTCTGACAATTAATTCAGGGTAATAGTCATGTCTTAACTACTAAAGGAGTATTAATACAATTGCTATAATCAAGGTGTCATGAAAGAAATGGTGTCATCAAATGAATTTGACAATCAAGAAGGGTTGTCCTCTCTTTAAACCCTTATTGCCTACACAAGGATAAAAATGTCAACATTCAAAGGGACTTCAAAAAGCACACTAGATTCAAGGTTAATCATATTTGTAATCAAAATCTTAGCTAAACCATAATGATGATAATGGGTTTTCCAAATACTATCAAATAAAAGCAAGGGGTTTCCATTATGGTAGAAGAGAGTTATTGTATCAATTTTGTTATAAAAGATAATCGACATTCAAAGATTGTCCAATCATTATATCCTACTAAAATAGGTAGAGGGGTGATTATGTACAATGCTATTGATTTTGATGTTGTTTTAAGTAACTAGGAAGATAGTCATACAACCTTCAAACACTATCATGTATGATTAGATGCTCCTAGTTAGTGAGTCAATCAATTGCATGCCCATGTCTTATGCACTATATTGCCCCTTAAATTGATTTGTGATTTCTCATTTTGACAATTAATCCAAACAAAATAACTATAGAAAATGGCAAGGGTAATTGTGAGCCCTCCTCTCCCATTTCTTGCTAGTCCAACATCCTTTGATTTACTTGAAGTGTTCCACACCTTTTGTTTTTCTTTCTCCACCTCCTCCAAATTTTCATTTCATACATATGTAGGTTTATGAAAATAATTTAATTAAAAATTCATGTTATCGTCAAATAAGTCTGTGATAGATACCCCAATATGCAACCAACATCATGATCTAGATTGCCAAATATTCAAAACAAAAACAAAACTGTTTTTTTTTCTAGAAATTTAAAATTAAATCTTGTTCCTTCATTATTAGTGTAGGTGTGACATAGTGCACATTATTATAGTGAAAGCCTATTTTTTAGATTAATTCATTTGGCATAACCAATCATTTCCACAAGAATATTTTTTCTATTTAAGATGAAAATACTTCACATCTTTCACAACAATTTTTCTTGCAATAATCTTGGAGATAAATTTCGTTGTAGTGTGGCAATCAAAACATATGAAAGGTTTTTAACAACTGCAAAATGTTGTTCTAGGGGTGCATCTAACAAACCAAAAGCAATTGCCAACTTTTCACTATGGTGGCAGAGAAATAATTCTTTTCCCTCCTTTTCCACATCAGTAAGTAATTGTCTTAAATTTGGGGAATACCTTGCTACCTTCATCTCCCAAGCTTATCTCTCCAACTTTACATAGATATCATATCTTTGTGGATGTGATCTATCCTCTACACATAAAGCACACACCATTTCATGGCTTTCAAACCAACTACTTCAATGGATCTTTTTAATTCTTTTACCATTTATCAATCTCCTTATCTTTTGAACCTCACACCACATGCCCATATCTGCATAGATGCTTGAGATAAGAACATAAGTCAACATTTTTAGGATCCAAATTAAAAAAAAATCAGTATAAATACTCCTAAACATATTTTTGTATATGATTTGCAAGCATCAAGAGAACACATCCTCACAGCTACCACCGGTTATTGGCATCTTAATGATAAAGCATCTTAATGATAAAATCTGCATATGCAAGAAGCTCAACCATGCACACAACGATCAATTGTAGGTCTAATGCAATCAGAAATACTTGTGTAATTGAAAATATATATACAAATCTCATCCACTAAATCTGAATGGCTGCATACCCATAATGTTAAGCTGTGTTCCAGAATACTTCATTAATTCAAACATTTTGAGAGCATCTTCCCAAAATCCATTTTGTGCTTATCCTACAAACATCTCATTCGCTGAACAAATTTCATTTTGTGCAAATTTCTTTGAAGCACATTGTAAAACAGTTCACCTGCCTTGTGTATGCTTCCACACTTTGCATACATGTCTACCAGATCTGTTACAACTATTACATCTGACAAAATTCCTCTATAACTTATGCTTTGATGGATGTCCATACCCCATTCCAAATCTCCCATTCGACATAGGCTGCGAGGACGCTGAAAAAGGTTGTATAGACTGGCATTACACCTGCAAATTGCATTTGCTTGAAAGTTTCTAAAGCCTTTTCAATAAATCCATTTTGTGAATATTCCGCTATGAGGGCATTCCATGGGAACAAATTTCTTGGAGGCATTTTGTCAAACAGTTCACGTGCCTTGTCTATGCTTCCACATTTTGCATACATGTCTACCAGGTAGTTGCAGCGACAACATCTGACAAAATTCCTTTATCCTGCAATGGATTTACTAACGGTGAACGGGATCAGCGAACGGAAGGAATACGGGTGAAGCGGGCTCCACAACAGCCACTTAAGCAGGTCAAACGCTTAGTGTGTGACGTTTAAGCCCGGCCGTGCCAAGATGGCTTATAGAAGGCACGCGAACTGTTCGGACAGAATGCCTTAAGGCGATGTCATCTTATGGAATTCACTGATTGCAGGATAGGCATAAAATGGAACTAAAATCAAAGGTAACGAAGGCTAATTGAACTGTTTGACAAGACGTCTGGAGTGGTGTCATTTCGTGGAATGCAAAGATGGTAAAAAGCGTGAGATTTGTATTAGTGGAAGGTTAAAGAAACATTCAAGTAATGCCACCTACAGGCGTAAGTAATGAACCGCAGAATACAGGGAAGGTCTCAAAATCTTTGAATAAATGAACACTTAGGGCACGAATATAAACCAAAGCATAAACAAATTGGCTGAGCGAATGCAAACATCATGGTACTTCCGGATTCAAGACTTTCTTTTCTTAATGTTGCAAAAGTAAGAGGATAGATTCATCTTTCTGCCTCTATAAGAAAATTTCACAAACAGAGACCAAGGAAAATACAATATGGAACTCAAAATTGCAAAACCAACTTGAAGCTATAACTGGGAGGGTTATATCAATTTCAGAAAACACATATATCCATTGCTTCGAATCAAACACAAACAAACACAAGCATATTTTATTTCAAATAACATGCAGCTTCAAGTTTTAATTCCAACACAGAGAGAAAGATTGCAGATAAAGGGAATCTGGAATAGTTCGATTGGATGAGCTGAAGGTTGATGCCGAGTCTGTATTTCCAAACAACAGCTTCAATTTTCTCCAAACAACTCTGCAATAACTTTTATTGCAGAACTCCCCCCAAAAACAAAAGAAAAACTTCCAAAAATCAAGAACCATTCACGGAAAAGACAAACAAGATTCGTCTCCAGATTTCTATTTCCACCCCCACCTCCCCGCCCCACGCCCCACACCCCAAAAAAGAAGAAGTGAAAAACTCCCTTTTAACTGCAATTAACCGATTTAAAACTAATCTTGAATGCACGATGTGCATGCATCTCTTATTTTTCTCCCTTTTATTTATTTATTCTGTTTTCACTCCAGTTATCTACACCTTTATTTTTATTTTATTTCATCAATCGTTCACCACCACTTTTCAATATGTTTATTTATTTACACTTGATTAATCAATTTTAAAATATTTAATTTATTAATTTTGATTTTACATTTTAATTCTATTTGCATAATATTATGATTAATATATTTATTTTATCAAAACCATAATCATATAAAAGCATCTATTTAATTATCAAAATGACTTTAACTTTTAATAATTTTATTTTAATGCAATAATTAATCAAAGCACTAATCGACCAAATTAATCAAATGAACAAAATACCAAGCAATACCAAATCACACAAGCGAAACAGAGGGCAATACCACGACAAAAGAGACGAACCAAAACACGAATGAACAACACGGTCAGGGTGAAACGCGAAGGGGCACCACATTTCACCCTTTATAGGAAGCATATTTGGACAAATAGAGGTGTAGGAATAGAGGAGAGGCAAGGAAAACAACGAGTGTAATAAAATATTGAGATTTAATTGTTAAAATAAATGATTGCAAAATTTGGTCACAATTGATAGGTTCAACTATGTATAAACACGCATGACAAGTTTAGACATGTAAGAAGCCATTTAATAAAAAAACATCGTATTTAGGCCTAGTTGTCCTTGACAAAATAGGAGACTCATACAGTCCTAAGGAAGCATAAATGCTTGGAAGGATGAATGTATTCTTTAAAGATGATCTAGTGGCATTAAAGTTGAATTTTATACTAAAGGTTTGAATTCTGGAGGTAGAAGATGATTCCTACTAAATGTGACTATCAAGAATAATAAATAGTCAAGTTTCCATGAAAATACACATGTACGATAATGTTGAAGTGCTAGAGAAAGCATACAATGCTCAAGTTGCTTTTGAAGATTCAAATTGAGCATTTGAATTATAAATAAAGCAAGATTATAGGGAGATGAGGAGGCACAACCTCAATCTTATGGTGTTTTTTCCATATTATATTTCTTTGTGGTTTGTGTTAGCTTCTTGTTTCATGTATTAGTCTTTTACTTGTTTACTTTCATTCTATGTAACTATTTCATATATTCAAGCACCCAAGCAAGTATATAAATGACACATTTTGCTGATTACAAGCATTGTTCTTGTCCCTAACAACAAATAGAAGTAAAATTCTGTCATGTCCCCGAAAGTGGATACTAAGATAACAAAGACATATTAAAAAAAAATAAAAATAAAAAAATTATAAATAATAATATTAATAATTGTGATACTATTATAATTATAATTGTAAGACAACAATATTATAATTATTATACTATATATATCGTAAATCCCCAAAAATATAAATATCAAACATTGTAATGAAATGGATAATATTCATTATTTTGGTAAATAACATTTTTATATGATTCGATAAATAATATAAATATTAATGATAAAATTTAAATAAACATTATAGGTAAAATTGAAATATTACCTTAATGGATCATAAGGTATTATAAGGGAACACGGATAATAAACAATTAGCCTAAAAATTATGTTCAGCAATAATAAAAGTAATCAAGTCCCCAAATAAATAAATTGATATTAGTAATTATCGTGTCCTCAAATTGATCGCAAGAATAGAGACAAACAATAGAATAAGATTAACGCATTGATCATCCACAAATCTGAAGTGGTACGCGATAATCACCATTGAGGGTCAAATGCTATCAGTCGAAATGGAACAGGTGCCTCCAACCAAAGGGCGCGACCAAGCATAGGCGGATACAACCTGTCTCCAGTGGAGATATAAAGGAGGAGAACCAAGCATGATCATCGGGGAGGGACAGATAGAAGAAGGCGCGGAATAAGTGACGGGATAAAATACGAGCTTCCAGGTGAGTGAAATCACTTAGACATTAAGACTAGTATTCTAAATATCTGGATATGTAGCCGCCGAGCAAAAGAACTTACCAATGATTGCGCTACAGTCTGAAAACGTTTTTTCAGGAATATGGTAAAAGGCCCGATACGTCCAAATAATGAACTTCTATGACTCGTTCGAATCTGTTTGAAAATCACTAATCTTAGAGATCACTGCAAACCCACATGGCTCTTTCTAAGACTTTATCCAGCTGCTTCCTATACAAGTTCAATTAAGAACTAACATGCTATATATGCCTCTCACTATTTATTAGATATATGAACTTGTTTATAGACTTGAATTACTAGCGCTTAGCCTTCGTGCATCTTAATCTAATTATGATTATCCTAGAAATAAATTACAATTTCCTTAATATTGTCATAAGTATAATCATCTACGAAATAAGTATGATTCCTTTATTCTTGTTATGAGTACAATGGAACTATGAAATGATTTGATAAAGATCAATAGAAAATGCAGAAGTATTTGATTGTTTAAAGATTGTTCTCTATGTGTTTGTAAAACTACTAGGGTGGAAGGGCCTGAGACGAGTGGTGCCTAAAAACCCCACTTAACAATCCGCTGCGGCCATGGAGGGGTGGTAGGCCTAGGCCACTTATGAGCTCCGCTGGCTTCCTCCAGTAGGTCATGTGTTTTCAGAGGTGATGGCATGGGTAGAAGGTACAAGTGTTACCACTAAGCACGCCACTCCGGGGATGGAATGGTTGGACGTTCAACCCGGAGCCAAGGGGTGGGTTATTCTGATAGGATGCTTGTGCCCTTGGGCTTAGATGGATAGCGTCAAGTAGATCTACCCATGACACTCCTCATCTGCCTTTGTTGTTGCTTTTGTGATTATGTTTGTATTTTTGGATATCTAGTTATTAATGCTAACAGACATGTTGCTAATATGTTGCATACAGGATTCAAATCTAAAGTTATTGAATTAGGAGAACATTCATTGGATAGAAGAGAACCTAAACCTAATCAACTAAGCAAATCTTAGGACAGGACAGGTAAGGAACATTACAAATTCAATCTCATAGAAGTTAACCATGCTTATTGCTACTTTTTTTGGTTTTTGGAATTAGAGGATCAATCACTTGATTACACAAGGCATAGTAGTACATTGATAGTAGAGACAAAAAATAAACTTAGAGAAGTAACAAAAACATGGATATTATTAAATAAGAACATAGAGTACTTGGAACTATAAATGCATTTCACTGTAAAGCGTAAGAAACAATCAAATCTTGAATAAACTAGGGAAAGATAGGTAGCACTACAATTTAGCTTTCAACAAATCATAGTCAAGATGTCAAATTTCGTCAATGGCAAGATTTTGAACAAAAAAGTAGTTTATTGAACGTGAGGTTTGAGTTGTAGTTAAACCTTGTTTTTGCATAGATAGTTGAGGAGGCTTTAATGATTTCTCTATCTAACCAATCCCCTTAGAATGTGTTATAGTTGAATGCTATTTTCTGAGGGTTAGGCATAGGAGTGACAACATCCTTTCTGATGCACAACTTGCTAGCATAATGATAATTGTCCAACTTAAAAATCAGGGTAGAGGATCTTCTTGGAGCATTGACTTTATTTTAGTAGCGTGAACCATCTTTTTCAATAGAGAGGGATGTTGGTTGAAATACGTCAAAACTCATTGCAACAAATAAGGGAATCAATAAGTTATAGGGGCAACCCTTTGCTAGTAATTGATGGAAGAAGGTGAGCTTTAGATTGTGAACCCTTTCTCTTCACTTTATTGAATAAGATCTTTGCAACTCACTCAAAATAAAAGATCTCTATTGATGCTTTGGATGATGCAAGGAGTAAGGGGTATGTTGATAGGTGTTCATTCATTTTTGAAAGCACTTTGTGCTAAGATAATTGGATGAATCAAAATCAATTCCCTTACAGAGGACAACATCTAGAATGCCATCTTCCAAATTGTGAACATTACAAATAGTTTTGATGCTCTCAAAGTATGAAGATTAAGCATAAAAAATAACTGTAGATCAAATCTAGAGCCATTCCAAATTCCTACAACATCTATTAATTGCTTGACATACAAAAGATGATTCAAGGAGATTGAGTAATTTTCCTTTCCAAAACACACAAGAAAAGACAAGTATAGACATCAACAAAATTGTTGGCCATGGCTGTATTGTGATGTTAGAAGAATTTTCTATAATATTCCCAATGACGTCATGTTAGGACTAGTTTGTTTAGTCAAATAATGAGACCAAATTTTGTTGTGGAGAAGGCATCTTGATCGGAGAACCTGAGTGCAATCAACCTAACCATGGTAAGAATGTTGGAATAGAGATTGACCACATCAAGGTATAGAGAACATCTAGAGGAAAATGGAGATCATGAACATCCTTGGTCAAGGCCCAAGAGTTCATGAGAAGATTTCTTTGTTGAAGTAAAATGAGGAACAACATATAATGCTTCCTTATGGAAGTTGGTTCTAACATAAACCTATGGTGGGAGAGTGGATGCTCCTTCTAGCAAACAATTGTTTATCCACCTTAAGAATGAGGTAGATGACACAAACCTTAGCATTCCTTGGAAAACCTTAAGGAACTTAGTTTCTTGAGAGGCGATGAAGTTGGCCACTAAAAGTATCATTACCATAATACTACAATTTTGAAAAGATGGAATCCTAAGGCATAGAAGGTGCTTCTTCATAAACATCACAATCAAAACTATTTGAACCCTTCAATAATATACCAATCTCGAGCTAATATACTATGACCAATAATTTTATTAGATGGTCAATAACTATGGCCTGGTTGATTTTGAGAGGTTGAATAACAACAATGAGGTGTTTGAGTAAGGGGTGAACAAAAAGAGAAAGTATAGAGACAATTTTATTGACAAAAGGTAATTTCTTGGAGAAACAATATTTTACAATGGTGGATATTGTTTAAAGGGGAGCTAGAGGGGCTTGGAAACCCTAAACGAGGAGAAAAACTTCGATTTTGGAGAGAGCAAACCACTATGGGGGCCCAAAAACCATCTTGATAGGAGTTGGACAAAATAATTTAACTTGTTGAGAATTATTTTGATGGTATAGGTGGAGGATGAGGGAGGAATTTTAGATCAAAACTCAAGACTTCAAGTTTTGCAACATTCAAAATTTTGTTAGAGAAATCATGAATAACAATATTTGAAATAACCATCAAGAACCCCACATAATTTTTGCTCAAATGCAAAAAATGTGGGCTACTTATGCATAGATGTGGTAGTGTCAATGTAGCACACTTTGGAACTAGGCTTCTGATACCATTTTCCATGAATGAAGGTGATTCTTATAGTGTAGAGGGTATGTGGTTGTTCCAAAAGATGTAGCTTTGAGAGTGGCCTTTGTGTCCTTTAGTTTTTGGACTTGGTTGTGAAGATTTGATGTGGTTTGATTAGGACTAGGAGGCCTAGTTCGTGGATTCCAACACCTTATTCTATTCTACATTGATTATTGAAGTACTGGAGATTGAAGGCCCCACATTTGAATGAGAATTAAGTTATTCTTTTATCTGAGTAATGAGCCTCTCAATAGTTGAAGATTTATCTTGTATAGGGGCCATTTATTTTTGTTGATAAGTGAATCCATTGTTGTTGTGGCTAATGCCATTTTAGTGTATTTGTGACCCATAACAATTGAATCTTGGGCTTGGTGGCTCAAGCTGTCTTAAGTTGATGAAATTATGGTCTATAACCAAATTGATCTTTCAATCAACAAATTTAGACAAAAGGCGAGATTGTCATTGCATAAAAATTTCAAAAGTAGCATCATTCACCTTAGGTATAGAGTTAAGGAGGTCATTGGTATTGATAAAAAATATTATTCTTCTTCTTGATACTCTCTTTCAAGTTTGGCTAGTAATGCTTTTTTGAAAATCCCTAGTGACCTTGGTCGGCTTATCAAAAAATACCTCAATAATTTCTTCATTTGGGAGGTGGATCTTTAGAGGACTTATGTGATGGCTATAAGGAAATAAACCTTTGAAGAGATTGAGCTCAACGTGGGTGGTGAAGTCAACACAATTCAAATTTTTAAACCTAATGCATGTTGAAGTTAACCTAGTATGAATCCAAAACTCCTTTTACCTATCATAGGAACTTCATGCATGTAACATCATATTGGATTCTTAAGGGGAACATTTTGTTACTTGTCATAGGATTTTCAACTACTAACAAATTATTAGACTTGTTTGCTTGTCATGGGAAATTCATGCTTGTAACATCAAATTGCATTCGTAAGGGGAGCATTTTATTAGTTATTATAGGAACTTCAACTACTAACAAATTTTTAGATCTCCTCTTCTTAACTCCCTAACTCCCTTGCCGATAAATTTGAAAATGTCTGTTGCTATTGGAATCCCCGTTGTTCTTGGTTTGAAGTCACTTGTCATTGGAGGTTAGTGTGCCTTGATAGAGGTGGATGTTTTGCCTCTTAGGTCTTGCTTCCTATGATGTCACCCTTTGTTGTTAGTGCAAAGTGCGAGATGCTTTTTGAGGTCGAGGTTGCTTCGTCAACAAACCCCTTTGTTCTTGGCGATTGCGAAGTTTCTTGTGCCTCCTCTCTTGAGCTCGAAGTGGGGAAAACTTATGCAAATATTGCTCAATTTGTTGATGTTTCACGCCATTCGTCTAGTCATGTTCATCCTTCCTTGCAGGGTAAACACCAACACATTTCTTGTTCTCCATCCCCCTTGTTGTCATTTATGGACAAGGGGTGGTGGATAATGAAGAACATTTTAAATGTCTAACTCTTATTTGCAAATTTAATTTGTTTTTGGCCCTTCCTTCTAGAATTGAATAAATGGGCTTTGCATTTGTGGAGGCCTCTCATTGAGGATATGATTGAAATTTATCCCTATTCTAGGGGATTTTCATTGTGTACTTCCAATTGGAAGATGATCAGTTGTGGGTGGTTGAGTGTGGGGTTTGGTTGTGGAAAACACTCCCCCTCACTCAAACCGAGTTTCCTTCCTTCAACCCTTTAACTTAATTCTTAAGTATTATGGCTATTTGGGTTAGACTACCTAGTCTCTCTCTTCAATTTTGGGAAGTTTTTATTTTTGAATCTATCAACAATGCTCTTGGTTGTTTTTTACAGGAGGATGCTTTGTTGACAAAATTCAACCATATTAATTTTTGTTGCATTCTCGTGGATATTGGCACCTTTAAGGATTTGCTTGGGGATATCTTTCTTGTTGGAGATAGACTGTGGACTTAGACAATTTACTATGAGGGTCTTCCCTTTTGTTGTAGGCGATGCTTCACTATTAAACACCTTGCTTCAGAGTGCTCATGCTCTTGTCACAAGGGTGAGGGGACTTGGTGGAGGAATGCCCTTTATGTGCTTTTAACAGTTGGTGATTTTGATTCTGAGGATGATGAGTTGGAAAAGGACCTTGCCCTCAGGGCCATGAAGACTTAAGAGATTTCTCTTGTTGGGTTGTCTTCTCAAAGTTTTGGTTGGTTCACCTTTGGACCCTTTGGTGCTAGGTGTTGAGGCCATAGATCATGCTATGCTAGAAGCTTTATTGTTGCCTTGAATGCATGTGAGGGCTAAATGCGGGTCTTCAATAAAGGCTAGCCATCCCCTCTCCCCTGGTTTAGAGCCTTTGGAGGTCTTTCTAAACATGCTTGTGTCCCACACCTTGATCAAGGGTTCTTAGAATGCTAGGAAGGGGCTTGGGGTTGTGTAGGTTTCCTTCCTATTTTGTTGTGCTGGCAACTTAACTACAAAAGTATAAATAGTTTTAGGTCCTTTCAAAACTTGCACGTTGGGAGGTAGCTTGGTTGTAGTTTCGCAGTTGTTTGGCTTTACATTGGGTGATGTTTATTTTGTAGGGTTTTAGAGCCCCTTGAAAACCCATTTGACCTCATTAATTAAAAACAAATTGTGAAGACTCATTAAAAATGCTTACAAAAAGTTTCTCTAAAGACAATCTTCTAGTTTTTTAGAACTTAATTGCCCCATGTTAAGCAAGTTGTGCTTCAAACTTGGCACAAATGAGGTATCATGCATATATGTAATGCTTCCTTCTTTGTTTTTATGCTAAGGTTTCTTTTATCCACTATATCTACTTGATTATTATTCCCAAAGTTGATATGCTCCTTGAAAGTGTCAACTAAATTTATATATATTTTTTTAAAATTCACTTGTAGTTTGAATAGCGCCACTGTGAAGACACCATGCATTCTCATCTTTGGCTTCAAAGCTATTCCAAATAAAAATGAACTGAGAAAGTTATCACCCTTTTCTTCACTAAAATTTGCATGGGAGGGATCCCTTTTCTTTTGAAACAATGTTGTTTAGTGTGTCCATCCATGTTACAATATTTGAAATGAAGATGCACTTACCCATGGTTGCTACTTCTATGTCTACCATAACGTCCTCTTCCTCTAGCCCATTGGTGACCCTTGCCACCTTTGAAAGATGATGGGATAAAGTGGAAGCTTCATGCTTTGACGGGATGCATTTCTTTTGCTTCATAATTTTGGAGTGCTTGATTGATGTCTTCCTCACTTCTTTTTGAAATATCATCATCAACTTGAAGGCTTCCAAGTAAATAGACTTGTTAGTTGCCATATATCTCAACTCTTCAATTGTAATGTTGATTGGATCAAACTTTTTAGGAAGGCTTCTCAATACCTTCACAACAATCCTTCTATCCTTAAAAGTTTACCATGTGAATGTATTGCATTTACAACATATTTCATCATCATAAAATCTTCTACACTTTCATTTTAAGAGATTCAAAATCTTCTTTAAGCAGTTGGAGTTTGACAAACTTTTACTTTTACAAATCTTTTGTAGGCCTATTCCATGGTTTCCCAAGCTTCTTGGTGTGCATTTCACAGTCTTTGGAAATTTGTAGAAGCCTAGGCTTGCTTGAATGATGAACAAAGCTTTGGCATCCTTTTTTATATTCTTGTGCAATTCTTTCATCTCATATGTAATAAGAGCATTGTAAGCAACTCAAATATTTGACCCTTTGTAGCATATGGAGACAAGACTGCATAGATCTTGAGAGCTAAGCAAGGTCTTCATCCTAATGCTCCAATACTGAAAAAAATTCCTCATTGAAAAGAAAAATCTTAGAAAGTTCTCACCTTTTTCTTCACTAAAATTTGCATGGGAGGGATCCCTTTTCTTTTGAAACAATGTTGTTTAGTTTGTCCATCCATATTACAATATTTTCATTGAAGATGTACTTACCCATGGTTGCTACTTCTACATCTACCATAACATCCTCTTCCTCTAGCTCTTTGGTGACCCTTGCCAACGCTGAAAGATGTTGGGATAAAGTGGAAGCTTCATGCTTTGAAGGGATGCATTTCTTTTGCTTCATAATTTTAGTGTGCTTGGTTAATGTCCTCCTCACTTCTTTTTAAAATATCATCAACTTGAAGGCTTCCAAGCAAATAGACAAATGTTAGTTGTGATAAATCTCAACCCTTCAATTTTAATGTTGATTGGATCAAACTTTTTAGGAAGGTTTCTTAATACCTTCTCAACAATCCTTCTATCCTCTAAATTTTACCATGTGAATGGATTGCATTTACAAAATATTGCATCGTCATAAAATCTTCTACACTTTCATTTTAAGAGATTCAAAGTCTTCTTTCAACAATTGGAGTTTGACAAACTTTCACCTTTACAAATCTTTTGTAGGCCTATTCCATGGTTTCCCAAGCTTCTTGGTGTGCATTTTGCAATCTTTGGAAATTTGTAGATGCCTAACTTGCTTGAATGATGAACAAAGCTTTGGCTTCCTTTTTTATATTCTCGTGCAATTTTTTCTTCTCATATGTAATAAGAGCTTTGTAAGCAACTCAAATATTTGGCCCATTGTAGCATATGGAGACATGACTGCATAGATCTTGAGAGTTGAGCAAGGTCTTCATCGTAGAATGCTCCAATACTCAAAAATTTCCTCATTGAAAAGAATAATCGAGTATTGCATTGTATTTGAGTTGTTTTTGGCCATCTTATGCTTCATCCTACAACAAGACCAAGCCCTAATATTGAATGAAGAAAATAGAGTTGTTATGTCTTATTTAATTTTTAGATTATTGTTTAAACCCAAATATACTATGAATAAATACAAAAAGTGATTGGATTTTACTATAATAAGAAGCAACAAAATTGTGAAGAAATGACACAATAAAAAATGATTGAATAATTAATTTGGATCATTTTAATATATTGTAAAATGAGTTTGGATTTAGCTAAAACTTAAATAATTATATTCCACAAATTGTAAAAAAATCATTAAAAAATAGTTTGATAAATATATCATATCTTATTATTTTCAATTTGGGCCCTTGAGATATTTATAGGTATAGTTACTTGATAAGTTAGGAACATGAATGCAAAAAAGCAGCTAAACCCAAATTATTGATTTTTAGAAACAATTAGTGATTGGCTATCTATTGTAAATATAAAATTTATGCTTTTTCTATTATTAATAACTAACACTAGATTCCTTCATTACTTTAGGAGAGTATTCATACTCAGGATCACATAGTTGCAACTCAAAATCTTATTATTATTATTATTATTTTAAAGGGTAAATGCTTTTGATCCGAAGTGATGAATTAGTGAGGTCACAAATGGGGGAGCTCATCCTCAATTTAAACATTCAACAGTTACACCCCAGTGGGGTTTGAACCTTGATGGCAAGAACAACACAACTTAACCATCATACTATGCCACTATTGGCAAAACTTTATCTTTATGTTGTTACCTATGTGGATAATCAATTTTTTGATACTTATGTAATCCATTGCTCATAGAGATTGGCTTATCTTCCTCTATATTCAAGAGAGGTAACTCCTTTGTATGATTAAATTTTGGGATAGTGCGGTATTTTAACTAGAAATACCAAAAAGAAAGGGAAAAACTAAATAAACATTAATTATAGAAACCTTATCTATAGACACACAAATACCAACTTGAGTTTCAAAAAATTATGCAAACACATAAATGGTTCACCATAAAATCAAAACACATCCTCATGTTTATATGATGAATGAAAACAACAATAAGTATGATGTGGAACCAATGGGAAAATAACATGAAAAACTCACCCATTGTGGGATAGGCTATACCAAAATACTCAAATCAATATACCAAGATATGATTATGTTTCTTCACTTTGATTGTATAATTTTTTTTTTCTAATTGAGAACTATTGATCTTTTACAAAGATAAAAGGTATAAATATTACTACTCATTTGACGTATGAAAACCAGTAATAACATAGAAAGACACTATTAGATTATTATTTAGATATTTAATTTAATGGCCAATAATGTAAACTAGTTAGTTTCTATTCTTTTAGTTCGTTTCAGTTTACTTCAATTTCTTTTAGAAACTTCTTCTGATTTTTGTATTGTAATTTATTTAAAGAGGGCGATTGCCTCTTTCATTTTAATTCATTCAGAAATTTACTATATGATGGTATTATAGCGGGTTGAGCAGAGTGGGAAATTTTCAATTTCATTTTTTTCTTTTTAAATTTTTATTTCTTTCTTCTGGCGTTGATTTTTTGATTTTCAAGGTTCAATCATCGAAGAAAAATTGCGTTTAGATTTTTGGGCATCTGGGGATTTTTTTTTCGGTGCAAATTTTTGTAAATCACGACTATAGTTGTGGGTTTTTGTGTCTGAAGAAATCGCGTGCCTTTCTCTGCTATCCTCATGAATTCTTATGTGAAAGATAATTGTGGCTTTTTCTTGCAAAATCGTGGATGGAGTTTCAACAAAAATCGTGGCTATTTTTTCGTCTGGTTTACTACGCGCTTTTTTCCTTCTTGGGTTTCCTAGACACGTTTTTCTTTGGAGCCTATTTTTGGGCCTTTTTTCATCACATTTTCTGCATGATTTTCTAGAGTTCATGGGTTTTCAGACGACATTTTTGGGCGATTTCTAAAAATCGTGATTCTTTGCATTTTTTTTCTCTTTCCGGCGTGCCTAAAGCATTTTTCTGAGCGTTTTCGTCTCTTTTTCTGGGCACCTTTTACTTAGTTTTGTGACGCGATTTCTTAGTATTTCCGTCATTTTTTTGATACCTGCTTGCGTTCTTCCAGTGAAAGCTTCTCTGAAGTTTGTGGGACTTCTTTTATGTTGGGTTTCTATAACATTGCAACGACCCAGGGTTTTTGCATTTTGCTTTTGAATTTTTTTGACTAGGGTTTCTGCATTTTTCTTTTGAATTTTTTTGACTAGGGTTTTTGGAGTTAGTGAAATTTGTTTGCAGTTCCATGGTCTTATTATGAACTTGTGAAAGATGACATCTTTGTCTCATATTATGCTGGAGGGCAGTAAAAAATTTAATGGCCACAACTACAACACCTGGAAACAACGTATGATGTCAATTTTTGAATATCGTAGTCTTGACCAAATTATTCTGGGCAACAAGACACGACCAACAATGAAAAATAAAGATCAAGAAAAGTTTGATGAGAAAAATCGAGAAGCCGTGATGCTTATTAAAATATCTGTCATTGATGACCAACTACCTCAAGTATCGTTTGGAAAATTAGCTAAAGAAATTTGGGATCTTCTGAAAGATCTTCATGAAACATCGACAAGAGCCATGCGTTCTTTTTGAAAAACATGTTTTCCATCATGATGGATGAGAAGACAACTCTATAGGCACATTTGACAAAAATCAAGGACATCCATGATCAGCTAGAGGCTATTGGTCAGAAAATAGAGGAAGAAGATATGGTAGTCATCACCTTGAAGAGTCTGCCAAAATCTTATGAGAACTTTATTGAGATACTCAACATTACCTCAACTAATGTTGACTTGAAGTTTTCAGATCTTTGCACCATACTTATGCAACAAGATCGTTGGAAACAACAGTTTGGTAGCGGTGCTAGTTCATGCTCCATAGAGCAGACATTTCTTGCTAAGACATTTCAGAAGAATAAGGGCAAAAATCAGCCCTCAACAACCCAACCAAGCTCAATCCCAAGACTCTTCCAAGAAGAAGAATGTTCAGTTAACTATTGCCACAAGTATGGTCATATCAAAAAAGATTGTTAGAAACGCTCGACTTCTAAACAAAACAAGCAAGGAGAGCCTAAACCCAAAGCCCATGTTGCAGAGCACACAAAGCAAAAGGAGTTCGTGTTTTATGCCTTTATAAGTTTATGGCCAAGAGTCCAACATATCCTGTTAAATCCTTGGCTTGGTATATTGATTCAGGTGCATCTCGACACTTCCTTCATCATCAGGATTGGTTCATTGAGTACATGCCATTCAAAGATTTTGTTATCTTTGGAGGAGGCGAGGAGTATACTATTATTAGTAAGGGAAACATGCAGATTCATTCTAAAGGGAGAAATTTAATATTTCTCGATGTATACTTTGTATTTGGCATGGAGTTGAATTTACTTTCAGTAAGTCAGATAATGACTCACTCTCCTCATCTAGATATTGTTTTCAGCATGCATACATGCAACATTATTGATAGAGAGACTCGCACTACAGTTGTTCAGGGGCTTGAGGATCATGGTCTATATAGACTTGTTGATTCTAGTGATTCTCAAGAGCACACTATGGATACTAGGAGTACTTCCATGAACAATCTTTGGCATCAATGTTATGGGCACCTAAATATGCAATATCTCTCTCAAGTATCTCAAAATGATCTGGTTGGTGGTCTACCTACGACTCAGACTTAGAATCATGGAGTATGTGAAGCTTGTTAGGCTAGGAAGCAACATCAGACTCCATTCTCTGATGGTGAATCATGGAGAGCTTTCAAGGTATTACAGTTGGTTCACGCTGATTTATGTGGACCAATGAACACTCCTTCAATTACTGGTTGCAGGTATTTTTTGTTATTTGTTGATGATTTTAGTAGAAGAATGTGGGTGTACTTTCTTAAAAACAAATCAAAAGTGTTTGATATATTTCAACAGTTTAAGGCCTTAGTTGAAAAAGAGTCAGGCTCTCACATAGTCACTCTTAGGTTTGATAATGGGGGGAGTTTTGTTCTAATGACTTCTTCAGTTTCTGTGTCATGTCCCCCAAAATTGTAACACCAAATATGAAACATTAACATACAAATAACAAAATCGAATAAATGTCAAAATATAAATATAAGTAATTGCCATTTAAATATTATTATTATAATTATAATTATCATAAATAATATTATAATTATAATAAAAAATAGAATAATAGATATTATTTGTAAATATTAAAATATAAATACCAACAATTTAAATATTATTATCATAATATATAAATACTAAAATATATATAAAATAATGATAATAACAAATATATTTTAAGGAACACATAATATATGAATATGAAAAGAAATAGATGTAGCAGAAATAAATATAAATTAAGAAACTCACCTTTTGTCACTCACAACAATCAAAACAAAATTAATTAATTCCTTGAGGCAGTAATCGTGCCTTAACAAAGGACATAGATTAATATGTTAAAGAACAAATTAATGTTGAAGAGTTTATGGGCAACGATTAATATCAATAAAGATTAATCACCCAAATCATAATGGGAATAATTCTAAAAGATAACACTTGAATCTTATGAAAGCAAAAAATTATTACAGGCAACAATGGAGATTAATAAAGCAGTGATTGAGTTTAAAAAAGGAAGCAATTAGAAATAAGTCTAAATGCAGCAATCATTTGTTAACAAAAATATATCTCTTCAAAAGAGTATCACTATTCTAAGGGATGTCTCCCTTCAAGTAAAAGCATAAGATATAAATGCATAGAGAAGTTGAAGAGAAGAAGCAAGCAAGGAAGGACTATGGGAATCGATAGATGGAAAGCAAAACGAAAGGAAAATAAATAAAATAAAGCATATACAAGCAGATCATGGAAAAGGTGGAAGTGTGGAGATTATGCATCTATACTAGTAGATGAGAAACAATGATTATCATTGACCTCTATTTATCTCAGATTCACATGTTTACATTTTGATAAGGAAATTGGAGACAATGAATTTATTAGGATATCTTTCATTCTCAAATAAATTATTGTTTTAGATTACATATCCAAATTCATATTAGCATATTATCCATCATCTTCAATATAAAAATCAAATAAACCCATCAACATTAAACATTGAAGTTATTCTTAATAAACTAAGGTAAATATAGTGATTCTTGTCCTTTGGGTTGTTGAGACTAAAGACAAATTTAAGTTAAGCCTATAAGGGGACATTACGATTAGTATCAGAGCATAATCCTACCATCCTCTGGAAGAAAGGTCAAACAAGAGGATGCAAGACTTTGGAGACTCCTCACAGTCGTACACAATAATATGAATTTCAAAACATTTGCAAGCATTTGAAGAAGCAACAACCTATGACACATAGGAAAAAAAATATATCCGCTCAGAAGAAGAGCAAGCATCATAATGCTGTTAATTTTTCTCTTGTGGCCAACCTTCACAACATCTTTGAGCCTCAAACATATTTAGAGGCTAAAGGAACTCTTGAGTGGGAATAGGCTATGTCAGTTGAACATCACAGCCTTTTGAAGAATAACACTTGGGTCCTCTCCGATCTTCCACTTGGGAAGAAGCCCATTGGATGCAAATGGGTGTATAAATTTAAGTACAAAGCTGACAAAACTCTTGATAAGTATAAGGCTCGATTAGTAGCCAAAGGGTTCTCATAGACATAGGGGATTGATTATGAGGAGACCTTTGCTCCTACAACCAAAATGAGTACTATTTAGCTTGTCCTCACTACCATAGCTTAGTTTGGTTGGAAAGTCCATCAAATGGACGTCAAGAGTGTGTTTCTCAATGGTGATCTACATGAAGAAGTCTATATGATGCAACCTCTTGGTTCCAAGGTTCCTGGTAAAGAGCACCAGGTTTACAGACTCGTGAAAGAATTCCATGGCCTTAAACAGGCTCCACGGGCATGGTACATGAAAATTGATAAGTACCTTATTGATCATGTTTTTTTGAGGAGCCCTTCTGATTCAAATCTGTATGTCAAACATTTTGGTGGTGATTTTTTTTTGCTTGTTGTCTATGTTGATGACCTTATCATTACTGGTAGCTCAAAACATCTGATTAAGGAGATAAAACATAATCCTAGTCAATCATTTGACATGATAGATTTGGGACTTCTTCATTATTGTCTCGGTGTTGAGATTTGGCAGACAACTGGTAGCATCTTTATTTCACAGTCCAAGTATGTTTGCAGTCAACTTGGTAAGTTCAAAATGAATGATTGCAAACCTGCATCTACACCTATGGGGAAAGGGCTAAAATTATCAACAAAATCATATTCGCTTGTGCAAAATGAATCAGCATTCGGGGAACTAGTAGGCAACCTCATCTACCTCATTGCTACTAGACCTGACATCAGTTTTGTTGTGAGCTACATCTCTCGCTCCATGACAACCCCTAAATTTGAACATTGGGTTGCAGCGAAGTGTGTGTTGCGATATGTTAAAGGCACTTCTGACTTTGGCATTCTGTATGAAAGATGCAAAGATCCTAAGCTGATTGACTATGCTTAGATTGGGCAGGTTCTGTTGATGACATGAAGTCTACTTTTGGGTATGTATTCAGTTTGGGTACAAGTGCAGTTACATGGACTACCAAGAAGCAACATGCAATGGCTCTTTCCTCGACTGAAGCTGAATATCGGGGAACTGTTAAAGCAACTTGTGAGGCAGTTTGGCTTCAAAGGGCGCTTTTTGACATGCAAATGTTTCAAGCAAGGCCTTCCCCTTGTACTGTGACAATCAAGAGGTGTTGTAACTCGCCAAAAATCTAGTCTTCCATGAAAGGACCAAGCATGTTGAACTTCATTATCATTTCATCCGCTAGCTTGTCGAAGATGGATCAATGGTATTGCAGTATGTTCCAATTGAGGATCAAAGTGCAAATGTTTTTAACAAGTCTTTGAGCCCGGATAAGTTTGTCAAATTTAGGGGGCACCTTGGTGTAGTTGATAGATTGACCATTAAGGGAGGGTATTAGATTACTATTTAGATATTTAATTTAATGGTCAATAATGTAAATTAGTCAGTTTCTGTTCTTTTAGTTCATTTCGGTTTACTTCAATTTCTTTTAGAAACTTCTTTTGATTTTTGTATTGTAATTTATTTAAAGAGGGTGATTGCCTCTTTCATTTTAATTCATCTAGAAATTTACCATATCAGACACAAAATATATGATCTGAATGCTTTCTTTATTGTTTATATAAATACACCACTCCAAAATCCCTTCTATCTAACGAGCACACACTTACACTAGAGGGGGGGTTAGTCAATATAAGACTATCTTTTAATTTTTTAAAATTAAAAACCATAATAACTTCAAATGCACAATATCAACAAGCAAGAACACAATATTTAAGTGGAAACCCTATTGGGAGAAAACCATGGAGTAAGGGTTTCTTGGATCTATTGTCCAAATCCAACCACCAAAATAAATAATCTTCTACAACAATTTGTAGGTACCAACCTATTGGAGCCACCAATCTCCACCACCTAGCACCAACTCACTAAGAGACATCAATCTGTTTTAATATGAGGCACCAACCTCAAGATACGACATTGAGTTCTAACTCAACAAAGTATTTTTCTTCTTGATAATTCTCCAAAAATATGCTAGTGTGTATATGATATATCTATTTATCTTCCACACTCTCTTATCCACATTCCACAAACTCCTTTTATATCTTCACCAAGATAGGTGACCTTTTGGAGGGATGTATTGTTTGATAAGGGATGCAACTCTTCATCATTTTACACCTTTTCAAAGCCCCTATAAAAATATAAATTTATTTTTAATTTCAAAATGGGGTGCGACAATAAGGGCAGTTGGCCCATACATTAATTAAAATAATTTATTTTTAAAATCTCAACAAGGGTGCCAAACTTGAGGAGGTCGACCAACATGAATATGGATTTAATTTTATTTTTATTGTTGCCTTGGGAGGAATGATTAGTGGCCTTTGGCCTTCATTCAATGTTCTTTAACCATAATATGAATGGTAATTAGTTTTGCTTTGACATCACCTCTGACATAAATGACAATCTTGTCCATATGCCTTTGACATCAATGACAATAATTCTAACAATATCCCCCTTTGTCATTGATGGAAACCCCACATAAAATAATATGTGGATATAGTAAGAACATTATACTCCCCCTATCTCTATTGCTCCCTCTTTCTATACTTTCTTCCTTTGAGATCAATGGCAAAGGAATCCTTGAAGCTGTAAGGTAGTGTAGTGATGAATTTCCCTTGAATAACACATCTCATCAATGATTAGATGAAAAGGATATCACTACCAATTTGTGTCTAAGATACTCAAAAGTCTCTTTTGGAAGAGTTTTTATGAAGATGTTTGCAATCTGTTTGTGTAGTAATATACTCTAACTTCATCTATTAGTTTGTCACTTGTTCCTTTAAGAAATGATATTTGATCGGAATGTCTTTTGTTCAGGAGTGCATTAGAAGAGTCTTCGATTGCACTTGATTCTACCTTGATGTCCCTCAATGTTTGCTTCATCCAAAGAACCCAAGTGCAACAAAAGGTTTGCTATATATTCTGCATCAGTTGTGGATAATGAAATTGATGCATGTTTCTTACTCAACCATGATACAAGATGATTGATTAAAAATAATGCACCTCCATTTGTACTCTTTCTATCATCAATACTAGTAGCCTAATCTACATCATTGTATGTTGCTAAGGTGAAATATTCACCTCTTGGCTACCATAGAACAAAATCCAAAGTGCCCTTTAAATATTTAAAATTATTTTAACCACCTGCACATGGGTTTCTTTCTTTTGGTGTAGTTGAAATCTTGTCACCATACCTACAACCTGCATGATATTAGGTTTTGAAGATGTCACATTTAATAAACTCCCAATCATTGACCTAAAGAGAGTTTGATTGGATTTAGGGGAAACATCATCCCTAGTCAATTTGCATCTTGTGACCATTCATGTACTCACAGGTTTGCAATCCTTCATCCTAAATTTCTTCAACATCTCTTTAATATAATTGGTCTGTGAAATAAATATTCATTTATCCGATTGAGAGATTTGCAACTCAAGGAAGAAAGACAATTCACCAAGCATAGACATTTCAAACTTTTTGCATGTTCATGGAAAACTCTTGGCACATTTTAACACTGTTACCTCCAAGAATGGTATCATCCACATAAACTACAACATTCAACTAATGATGACCTTTAGTTTTAATGTATAGATTGTTGTCAACAATGCCCTTTTTGAAGCTCTGTTGTAGATATTTGTCCAATCTTGAGTACCAAGCCCTGTGGGCTTGTTTCAATCCATAAAGTGATTTCTTTAATCTACATACATGGTCCTCATTTTCTGATAGGATGAACCCTTTAGGTTGTTCAATACATAGTCCTTCTACTTGAGCATATCCTTTGCATACTAACCTTGCTTTATTTCTCAAATCTTGACCATCCTCGTTCAGTTTGTTTTGAACACCCACTTAGTACCAATTACATTATTATCTTTAGGTCTTGGGACAACTTCCCAAGTTTATCTCATTTAAATTTCATTTCAATTTCATTCAAATCCTCTTCTATAGCATTTACCTAGTACTTGTCTTCTCAAGCTTCTATAAAATTCTCGGGTTCTACTTTAGAGAGTAAGGACAACTTTGCATGCTCTGATGTACTAGCTAATATCCTTCTTGTTTGAACTTTTGTATCTTTGTCAACAAGAAGTAGATCTTTTAGATGATTCCTTTGAACAAATTTAGATGGTATCTTAGAAGGTGCCTTTGATGGCGTCTTTGTGTCTCTTTGCTTGACTACCTTATTTTCATTTTCTTCCTCTACATCCTCTTCTTTGCAACTTTCTTCCTTTTGACAATCAAATTTTTGTACCTTTTCTCTTTGATGTCTTTCCTCATCCACTATGATATTTGCACTTTCAATAATTTTGTGCAATTTCTTATTGTAACACATGTAGGCTTTGCTCCTTGAAGAGTAACCAAGGAAAATACCTTCATTAGACCTAAAGCCAAATTTTGCCAAATCTTCCTCATCTTTTCTTATATAACATTTGCTCATGAATACCTTGAAATACTTAATTGTTGTTGGCCTACCCTTCCATTAGTTCATATGGTATTTTTCTATTGTTTGCTCTAATTTGTCCTTGGTTCACAATGCAACATATCATATGAATTGATTCTCTCCCAAAATTGTCTGAAAGCTTGGAATCATTTAACATGGTTCTTGCCAATTCTTGGGCAGTTTTATTTTTTCTTTCCACAACTCCATTTTCTTGTGGAGTCCTTGTAGCAGAAAGATGTCTCCTTATACCATGTTGCTCACAAGATTCTTCAAATTCATTTGAAGTTAACTCTCCTCTATCCAATCACAAACATTTGATTTTTAGAACAGTTTCATTCTCAACCAAGGCTTTGAATGCCTTAAACTTTTGAAAAGCTTCAAAATTTTCTTTCAAAAACATAACCCAAGTCATTTTGGAATAGTAATCAATTAACAACATAAAGTAACTCACCTTTCATACTTTATGTTTTGGTTGGTCCACATAGGTCAGTATGGATAAGTTTCAAGGGTTTAAATGTTGAATACTGCTTTGTTTTGAAACTCACCCTTTTTTGCTTCCCATATTGGCATTGCTTACAAATGGTATTTGAAGGCTTTGAAATCTTTGGCATGTCCCTTTGTAATGTCCCCTTTTGGGAAATTCCAAATTTTAGGCCTAAAAACAATAATAATCACTAAAAACTAATATTAGTAATAATAAGTATCAAGTTTATGGTAATATTCAAATTTATACATAAAACATTATAATATTCAGATCAATACATCATATAGCTAAAACATCATAATAGTTAGATCTATAGTTCATAGCATCATTAATGTTTGAATCCAAAATACCTTAATATAATTAATAATTATTTCAAGGCATATAATTCTTACAGTAAACCATATTAGGAATTCTTTAGAAATGCTTGGAAATTGCAATTTCTCAAGGGTGGTTTCCCTTGTATTGCAAGAGTATGAAAGGATTTTAGATCCATTCTATCCCCTAGTCTGCCTTGGAGATTGGCCATGCTTGATCAAGCCCGAGAGCATGAAAGTGGATTTTTGGTCCATTTGGCCTCTTGGCCACGAGTATGGCAAAACCTCTAGTTCAACCATCTCAAGGTGGCATGCTTGATAAGACACATGAAGGATACTCTTCAACCAAGGCTAAGAGCACATAAATGGATTTTGGGTCCATTTGGCTTCTTGGGCCACAAATATGGCAAAACCTCCAATTCATCCATCTCGGGGTGGTATGCTTGATATAAAGAATTTCTAGTCCTTCAACTCTCATGACTTGGAAGGCTAAATGACCTCTCTATTTGCAAGGCACTTCACAAATTCAAGATATGATTCCTCAAATAATTTTCTAGGATATTTCTAAATAAATACCTCTTAATGAAATGATAGATTTGTAGAGCACAAAGATTTACTGAGAGAGGGGGGGGACGGGGGGACTGAATAAGTAAATCAAAACAAATTTTTTCTTTTTCGAATTTTAATCAACTTTAACTTTTATCCAACATCAACTTTTTAATATGAATCAATGCAATTAAGTTGACTCCAATTGATTGAAATGTTTAAATGGTTTTTACAAAAGAAAGTAGGTACCAACTTACTTGAATTATAAATGAAATAGTTTAGTAGGCTCCAACCTACCAGGAGCGCCAACCCCTTAAACTTATTTAGTAGTCACCAACCTACAAGGAGCACCAAATCCTATGTGCAAGGCACCAACCTTGACTAAATGATGGATGTAAGATTATTGCCTTCAATCAACTCTGCATTTCCTCTATCCTCCAATATACTTTGTGATGAATGCTATCACTTTAAGCCCACACAAGAAGATAGACCTCTTGACCTGAAAAAATGTTGATTCTCCACAACCACAACTACACATCTGATTCTTACTTCATATATATATATTGGACAAACTTAGTGACCTTTGGCTGAAGCAATATGTCATTCTGAATCTGCCCTTTAAAACAAATTGCACCCTTTTGAATTGACCTTTTAGTCTATTTGTATCATTTCACAACAAATCATATTTCTTCACAAATTGAATTTTCTTTCATAAATCTGAATCGTGCCTCTTCATTTAATTGTGTTAGTCTTAATTTATCTTCTTCAGATTTTTAAAATCTTCTTTCAAGATTTGTTCTTCATTTCTTGATAGTCGCACATGTAGATACATGTCTTTTGAAATGAAACACATTTTTTGATCATTGTGAAGCCACGTCTTTTGAGATAGGCACGACCTTTGAAGAGATATCATGAAAATGTCTTTGAAGAGAAATACGTGCTTGAGTATGAAACACATCTCTTCAAAGAATGCGATTACTTCTCATAAACTAAGTTTTCTTTCAGTAATATCACTTAGTTTGTTTTCATTAATAAACCGAGTTTAGTCATTTTTAAGACGTCTCCTTTAAACAACAATCAAACTTAGTTACTTGTATGACGTCTTGTGCTCGTCCTGAAACATTGTTTGCAGCATATTGTATTTTAATACATTACAATCTGTAGCATCGAGCCATGATGTTTTCTTGATCACTTGTGTACAGTCTTGATGCATCAAGCCCTTGATGATGTATTCAACAAAATCCATTTATCTGATGATGCATCGAGCCCTTGATGATGTATTCAACAACCTCCATTTATCTCATGTTCTTATTTCCCACAACTTCTCTCAACCTTGATGAATCTCATCTTTCTTCTCATGTGTAAATATCCTTAATTAAGTTGATCTTGTTCTTTGCCTTGACATCAATGACAATATTTCAACAAGATTTATTCTTAAATGTTTGCCACCAATTAGATTTCCAAACATTACCAATGGATTTTCTCAATCTCCATTCCAAAGAGATGCCTTATATTTCTTATTTGTATTTTTCCTTTTTCCAACTTGATTGATATCCTCAATTGATATTTGAGTGTGTGTTACCTGGATGAATATTGATTGAATGATTGATTCTTGAATGAGTTGATGATTGAATGATTGGATGCTTGAATGATTGGATGATTAAATGATTTGATAGAATTATTGTTGTTTGCTTGATTGATCTTTTTGATATTTTGATTGTTTGATTTCTTGATGGATAGATGAGTGATGATTGCTTGATGGATAGATGAGTGACGATTGTTTGATTTCTTGATGGATAGATGAGTGATGATTTCTTATTGAATTCCAATGAATTGATTTACCCTTTATATCCTTTTCTTGAAGGAGTCACCACCCTTCACAATAAATGAGTCACCACCTTTCATTGTCGCTTTTTTATAATGATTATTTATTTCAAAATTGATTGATTGATTGATTTCCCATGGATGAGTTGTCCACAATGAAATGATGTCCCTTTTATATTTTATTATTGAGGGAGTCACACAACCTTTCACATTAGGAGTCGCATCCTTTCTCACACCATCACTACTCTTGAGAACATCATATAATTCTTGCAAAGTCACATAAGGTTCTATTCTCAATTGAATTATTGAATGATGTTATGGATGTCTTTCTCAAATGAAATGCTCTCCCTTTTATATCTCAAGTTTAAGGGAGTCACACCTCTTCACCTCTATCACCTTTTCAATAGTTACAACTCCTCATCATTGCATTTGGAGAATAATAATTTAATTTTAAATAATAAAATTTGTTAGTGTTGTTGTTTATTACTTGTAATCAGTCCTAAGATTTCCTCCTCATTCCCTTTCCTTCTAAATCTACCTTCCTTATATACCTTATCTTTCTTAATGGAAACAACCCTTCATATGCTAGTTGACCATTCTTAACAACTTAATCTTTAATTAATGCTAGCTTGGTGTAATATTAATCATCTTTATTGATTTCTATTGCTGATTTTTACAAGATTGTCAAAGTTTATGTGTCCCATCGTTCTATGCCATAACCAACTCTCATCTTCTTGCCCCATATAACACTTTTCACCTTTGATTTCACTAGGGATGTAAATGTTATTGATGGTTCTATTCACATTTGCAATCAATTTCCCTACCTTCTTGATTTAACATCCTTCAACATGAAATGTGAGATTATATCCTCGGTCACACTTTTGACTCACTGTTAGGAGATTATGCTTCAAACCTTCAACATATAGAACATTCTTAGTTTACGTTTTTCAATTATCTTGGCTAAGAGTACTTTTTCTTGTTATCTTCGTTGTAGCACTATCCCCAAATTTCAAGGTGATGAATTTTCTCTTGTCTAAGTTTGATCTTTCAACCTATTAACACATCAACGTGCGATGACTCTGATCTTTCATGATTTCATTCATAAGATCCTAGAAGATTACGTTGATGACATCTTGGCTAAGTCTGTAACTCGTCAAGATCACATTAATCGTCTTATCTTTGAAAGACTTCGACTCTATAAGATGAGATTAAATCCTCTTAAGTGTGTCTTCGGCGTAGATGTTGGCAAATTATTGGGGTTTATCGCCTCTCATCGTGGAATTGAATTCAATACAAATAAGATCAATGAAATTGTTAACATGCCTCCACCTAAGAACATCTCTCAACTTCATAGTTTGCAAGGGAAGATTTAAGCAATTTGTAGATTCATATCTCAATTAGTTGATCGCACCCTTCTGTTTGCACATTTCTTAAAGAAAGATATGTATTTTTGATGGGATGATAATTGTTAAAAAGCTTTTGAGTCCATAAAAAACTACTTGGTTAACCTTCCCATGTTAATGCCGACTATGCAAGATAGACCCTTTCTACTCTATATTTCAGTTTCGCCTCATGCTTTAGTAGCTTTACTAGCTCAACATGATGACAATTGTATAGAGAGAGCAGTCTATTGCATTAGCCGTGTTCTAGTCGATTATGAAACTTGCTACTCTGCGATGGAAAATAAATGTCTTGCTCTTGTCTTTGCGATGCAAAAGCTAAGTCACTATCTTCTTCATGCAAAGACTCGTGTAATAGTTAAAAGTGATCTTCGTAAGCACTTGTTTTCTAGAACTGATCTCTCTAGAAGGCTAGCAGAATGGGTGATGTTGTTGTCTGAGTTTGATCTTAAGTTTGTCACTCAGAAAACAATTTAAGGACACGCTGTCTTTGACCAGTTAGCAAAAGCTCCCTCACCTAATACCTTCCCTAATCTAGACCTGTTCTTGGATGAAAATTTGTTTACTTTAAATCATGAACCTATATGGGAAATTTATTTCTATGGATAAAGATGTCAAACTGGCTCTGGAGCAGGTGTAGCTCTAATTTCACCTGAAGGAAAGCCAATTACTCTTTCCTCTCAGTTAGAGTTTCACCGTACAAACAATATCGCTGAGTACAAAGCCCTCATTGCTGGCTTGTGTGCCGCGATAGCCTCTTAAATTAAGCATATCTATATTCATGGCGGTTTTGAATTAATTGTAAATTAGATCATGATATTGTATTGAGCTAAGCAATGCAAGCTATCTCAGTATCAGTATTTGGCTTTTTCTTAGTCACTTCACTTTCTATACCATTGATAGTGTCCCTAGGAGAGAAAGCCTTCACGTGGATGCAACGACGAGTGCTACTTCCCTTATACACCCTAACCATAACACAAATGAGTACCACTTTGTGGTCCAAATTCTTCACTCTCCTGCTATCTTAGATAACCGTGAACTCGATAGTCTTATGTGTGCACATATAGACTTAGGGGAATGGTACTCGCATATCTATAACTATCTTTAAACTAGAAGCTTTCCCGATGATACAAGTAAGAATACTCATGTTTGGATACACAAGCTTTCAGTTGACCCATTATATCATCTTATCTAATGTTCTTTATCGCAGATACAATGGTCTTCTTCTTCGATGTCTTGCTAAGGCTGAGATACCCCTTGCCCTTCAAGAAGCCCATTTTTGGTCCGAGGTTGGACATTTTGGTGGTAAGTCCTTAGTGCATAAAATGATACACATGGGATAGTATTGGCAAATGATGGAGCGAGAATCCTTTGCCTTTGTCAAGAAATGCCCTCAATGTCAACAACATAACAATCTTATTCGAGCTCCTACACAAGAATTGCATACACAAACTGCTCCTTGTCCTTTTGAAACGTGGGGTTTGGGTATCATTGGAAAGATATCTCCCCCTTCTTCTAAGGGACACACCTTCATCATAACAACATATTACTTCATCAAGTGGGTTAGAGCTATTTTGCTCCGATTAACTAACATTGAAGCAATCTGCATGTTTCTTCTAAACATCATAATTTCTTGCTTTGGATTTCCTTTAACACTTGGCTTTGATAATGACACACCATTTAAGAACAAGGAGGTAAAACAATTCTTAGAAAAAATTCATATTCAAGATTGATTCTCTACACCTTATTATCCTCAATCCAATGGCCAAGTTGAAACATCAAATAAAATCATTGAGGGGTTTTTGTGCAAGATGGTTAATAAGCACAGTAAAGATTGGCACACTCAATTGACTTACACATTGTGGGCCTACCACACAAGTATTCGTAAACTACTAGTACTACTCTGTACAACCTCATGTATGGTGCTGATGCTATTATGCCTTTAGAGTTGGAGATTCCATCGTTACGAGTTTCCCTTAGAGGGTTGACTGATGATGACACTTACCGTGCTGAACATCTAAACTAACTTGAGTTGCTTAATGAGCGCTGATTAAAGGCCCTTGAGCACCTTCAAGATTATAAAAAATCTTTATCAAATCATTACAATCAAAATTTTGTTTCTCACACTTTCAACATTGGTGATCTTGTTCTTTATGAGATCTAGAGAAACTTAATTGTGCCACCAGACCTAAAGGGAAAATTAAGTCTTAATTGGTTAGGTCCATATGTGATCACTTCTGTTTATGGTTTTGGTGCCTATGGCCTTTTTGACATGAATGGTATACCATTAAAAGAACTAGTCAACACTATGCACTTGTGTCGATATTGGGCGTATAATTCCTTTCTGTGTCATGTGCATGACACTCGACACTTTTAGAATCAAAGTATGTTGTGTTATGACATTCCTTCATCAACACATTGCTTGTTCATTGCGTTATGATGTATACATGTATGCTTAATTTCTTCAAATAGGAATTAATAATGTGTATTTTAAATTTTATGCATTGTTTATTTAATAATTTTAATTTATCTTATTGGTAGACTAATCATCTCTTTATATATATCCAATGTCTTTATTAATTAGCATGCTTCATTTATTAATTAACATGTTTCAAGTATTAATTAACATGTTTTATTTCCATATACATCTATATCATCATAACATTTGATTAAACATATGTTTCACATGCGTTTGATGAAATCATGATAGCATCTAATCTAATTATACATCAACATACATCCATAACATACAATCTCATATGTGTGTGTATGTCTCAATGTACATGTGTTGCCATCACTACAATAAAATGTGATGTTTGCATACATGTATATGATTATATACATTAAAATGCTATACATTGTGAATATCCATATAAAAAATGTATACAATATATATGTCCACTCTATCCCCCTGGAGCATTGGTCTTGGAGCCCACTAGTGTTGGTGGATCTGGGTTTGGGCGCAGAGGCTGACAGACTGATACATGGGACTGAGATTGAGAAATTGATCTCAAGATTGATATATGTAGTCCCTTCAGCTCCCTCTCAGTCTTGCAATCTGCTCCTTTTGGGTCGCGATCTGCTCCTGTAGGGTGTCCTCTCTTTGCCTAGTAGCCACAATGTCATCCCACTAGAGCCCGACTTGATGAAGCAAACTGTGGTCGTGTGCTGTGACGTCCCCTATATGGCTGCGTAGGAGTGATAAGATCAGACTGTCGGTGTGCTCACGAACCTTTGGTAAACCTGCAAAAACACTACTTTGTCATACACAATCCTACATCTATATTTGTACCTACTCTAAGCATGTCATACTTTGAATTCTTAATGTAATTATCAATTTTGACTCTCAAGACGCTAGCGTTGCCTCCTAGACGACGTGTCCTTGGGACGCCAGCGTGAAACTGTCCCTTGGATGAATGCGGGGGGGGGTCTTGGATGAATGCGGGAGGTCCTAGACGCTAGTGGAGGTCCATGACATTGGCACGCACCAAGGACACTCGCATTGTTCTAAATCTTCCTAATAAAATTAACTGAATAAAATAAAGACAAAATTGATTTTTTTTTGGCCTACCTCGTCTAGGGGCTCGTCGGTTTCCACGGTGGTTTGAAGCTCCTCTACGTGTGATGGCCAAATATATCGTAGGCAAGGCATTTTCGCTCAAGCTCTATAGAAATCTAAGCAAGAATCCTTGTCCTGAATAGTGAAAATGGTCCTTTTGGTGCCCACCTTGTTAGTATATAGTCAAAATTTCACCCATTTTTGCAAATTTTTGTGGCGATTGTCATTCGACTACCTTCCTATTTTTACCTTCCTGGTTGGGGGCAAAAACATGAGGCGACATATATTCACACTTTTATCATATTTTCATTAGACCTACTAACGTCTTCTTAAGCATTCTTTTTGCTGAAGTAGCTTCTTCTATTTTTGGAATTGATATACTTTTGATTTTACAACACCCAAATATTCACATCAAATGTAGATTTTTGCCAAGCACTAGGGGTATCATTCAAGTTGACCTTTGCTACCTCTATAGTATCCTTTTTCGGGGCAATTAATGCATTTATTATATTTAATGTTTTACATCTTTTAGCTACTTTAGTGTAGTTGATTTGTTTGAATGATCAACTCACTAAAGTGGGGGCAAAATGTAGTGTCAAAAATTGCACCCTATGCCGATTTCACACTTACACATTACGCTTGGTGCATTTATGACAAAATCCATAATTGATATTTTATGGTTTTGATCTTATGGGTGGCAATGATGAAGTGTTATAGCCTATGGTTTGAATTTCAAAAGAATTTGGACATATGACAATGTGAAACATAGATGTCTATGCAATGCACAAATGTCTCGATTAAATTAAAAATTCAAATGAGAATATCTTGTACAGTTTATTTGTGACATGTGTCCGAACATCGAAATATGACTATAATGAATATTCTTGCCCAATCCAAGAACAAAACTATCTCCTCTTCCTCATTTTCACAGAAGGTTGATAGATCTTTTGGACTTGGATCTCTCTATCTCTCTCTCTTAACGAAACTCTATCGAAATACTCTCATTGCTTAGACATTTGCAACAGTAAAGACTCCTCTTGCTCATGATCTTGTCACATCTATCGTCTCAAGAGAGGGGCCACAACTATTGGTAACACTCACTTGCTTATCATTTCAACAATCTTTTCTATTATCATATTTATATAATCTCGTTTAGCGCCTTTTTATCATGATAGGGGCTCTCCTCCATAGCGGGGTTTGTTTCTATCACACGTCTATTTTACTTTTTATGTCTTCCAATCTTGGCTGGCTGTTCGTGGAGGTGGAAACACCAAAGTGGGGGTTTGAGTGAGACAAACCCCTATATAGCCCTAACAATTTTCCTTGTCTCCATGTGTGTAGGTGTCAAACAGGTTCAACTAGCAAAGGATTTCATTCTGGTAATTTTTGGACTTTATTTGTATCGACAACAATGCAAATGTGCAAATGTCCTTGCGGCACACTGGCATCCAATGTCAAAATTTCACCTGACTGGTATCATATTATGTGTATTTAGACATTTTTCATTTTTGTGAACTAAATATTTTTGTCACCCTATATCTGTAAGTTATTTGGCATTTTTAGTTATATCTATTGCTAAGCATAGTCTAGAATTCAGTTTTAAACATCTCTATTTCAAGTTGACTTGAGCTGTGTGAATTGAGGTAGTTGAGAGCTATTTTCTCCTTAAGATCTCGTTGTCTTGAGAGTAGCAAATCCCCTCCTCTACACTTTTATTTTCCAAATCCTTTCTTTAGCTTCTTCACAAAGTGAGCTTCTTCGTTTGAATCATGATTGAAACCATAGTTGGAAAACTTGCCAATTGCAAGTACTCGGCAAGCCTAGAAAACTTGGCTCGAAAAAAAATCGGCAACTTAAAAAATTGCATAAACTTCATTAAAAACACATTTTTTTGCAAAACTCAATGATAAGATGCATCCAATGAGCCAATAAATGGGTACATAGAACTTCAAGTTGAGTCTAGTTGTATTTGATTGATTTGAAAATAAATTGGATACAAAATGGCATCCTCATGTGGAATGTGCTGATACTGACAGTTTGAAACAAAATGAAAATAGCAATTTTTTTTTGTAAGATTGAAAGCAAATATTATATTAATATATTTTAGAAATTGATATCTTCCTCTTCCCATGTCTAGTGAAAACTAGGGGAGAGGTAGAACTAGACGATATTATAGATGAAGACTTCTAGGAAAACTTGGAAACTTGGGCTTGGAGAGTACCTAGAAAACCAAATGAATTCAATCTGAGTTTGAGGGCAATGCCCCTAATGAGGTCAAAGGGCAACACCCCTCGTGGGGGTCTAGGGGCAATGCCCCCAGCGGGGTCAAGAGGTAGTGCCCCTCACGAGAGTTCTTTTGTTGAGAAAGAGCAATTGGTGGAGGAAAAAAACGAATCGAAATTGCCTTTATTCTGATCGCAGAGGTCTTTTTGATGAGCAGTCGAGTTTTTTTTTTTAAATCTTTGTTTTTTTGAAAAACTCGTGAGTTTTCCAACTATGATTGAAACTATTGCTTGGCTTGGACACTTTACTCTTCATTTTCTTTGAGGCTTTGAAGGTTGCCTCTTGTTTAGAATATTTCTCCTTTTCGATCCTCATCTCATATGTCGCGAGGATTCCATACAACTTATCCATTATTAGAGTATCTAGATCTTTCATTTCTTCGATAGTAGAAACTTTGGCATCAAAACTCAAAGGAAAATATTTTAATACTTTTGCACAATTATTGCATCCTCACCATTTTCTCCAAGATCTCTGATAGTGTTAACAACTTCATCCATGCAAAGTAGATAGGTTGCTATGATTTCTTTGCCCTTCATTTTTAAACTTCCAAATTGTCTTTTATGCATTTGAAGCTTAGCTTTCTTTATCTTGTTGTCTCCATAGGTTTTTAAAGTTTGTCCCACATGTCTATCCCTAACACACAATGCATCACTTTGACAAATTCTGATTTCGATAGTCCACACAAAATTGCATTCATGGCTTTAGGATGATTTTCACTTGTCTTCTTTGTCGCGAGATCCATTGGTGGAGATGATGGAGCTATATATACATTCACCATAGATTGCCAAATATAAAATCCAAGAGCCGTTAAGTAGGTGCACATCCTTATGCTTCAAAAAGAATAGTTTGTTCCATGGAACAATGGAGCCTTGTTGGAGGACAATCCTTCTTATAAGGCCATGTGTGCTCTTGAGATCTTCCTTCTAGCGATTAAGCTATAGTTTGAAGAAATCGACTTTGATACCAATTGATGAGCACACTTATATTTAGAGGGGGGGGAATAAGAACACAAGAACACAAGGTTTACGTGGAAACCCTTTCGAGAGAAAACACAAAATAAGGATTTTTTGATCTATTGTCCAAATCTAACCACTAATATTTTACAACAATTTGCAGGCACCAACCTATTGCACACATCAATCTCCACCATTGAGCACCAACTTAGTAAGAGACACAAATCTCTTTTAATATGAGGCACCAACCTCCAACTCAACGAAGTATTTTTCTTCTTATAATTCTCCTACACAAATCTTCCTTTGAATAATCTTTTATTATATTCTCTTCACACAAATTTTCTGGTGTATATATGACACATCTTTTTATCTTCCACACTCTCTTCTCCACATTCCACAAACTGCTTTTATATCTTCAACAAGATAGACAACCTTATGGAGGGATGCATTGTTTGATAAGCGAGGCACCTCTTCATCATTTTACACATTTTCAAAGTAACTTTTAATAGCAAACTTAGGTGCTCCATAAGGGGTCGACCCTTATAAAAATATAAATTTATTTAAATTTAATGTCAAAATGGGGTGCCATAATAAGGGGGGTCGACCAATACATTAATAAAAATAATTTATTTATTTTTAAAATCTCAATGAGGGAGCCAAACTTGAGGAGGTCTAATTATTCCTGCCTTGGGAGGAATGATTAGTGGCCTTTGACCTTTATTTGATGTCCTTTAACTTTAATATGAATGGTCATTAATTCTCCTTCGACATCGCCTCTATCATCAATGAAAATCTCATCCATATGCCTTTGGCATCAATGCCAATAATTCTAACACTGTTAAAAATTGAAAGGCCACAAATTCCCTTATTATCTCTCAATCTAGTTACAATACGAAAAGAAGAACAAAAATTGAACCCTTTTACATGTGAAAACATAACATTTATAACCCCTTGTCCCATAACCACCTCCTAATTGACTCATAACTACCTACTTTTAGACTTTATAAAACATTTAAAATATTACATTTTTTCTAATGAGTATATTTTCAACTCATTAAAATAAATGTTTTATGAACATCAATAAAACTATCTTTATAGAATCAAGTTGAGTCTTTGTGCAAGTTGAGTCGACATATTTTTAGAAAATATAATGATCTAAGCCTTGAAAAGTTCCATTTAAAGGATTCCAATTGAAAAGGATTTGATCAAACCACCTTAGATCAAACCCGCATGGATAGAACCCTGCTAGTTTTAAACCATACCTATAACAGAGTCTCCTTTACACCTATCAAAATGCTGATAAAAAACCACTTTTGATTTACCTTTTGGGGGATCAAATGAATTCATTTAAAATTTATTTTTTGTAAGTATGTAGTCCTTATTATAATCTTCCCAAAAATTATAATTTTATGATTGTATTTATTTTTCATTTCTTGTGAATGTAAGATTTTCACCGAAAATCAAACTCTCTATTCTTCATATGTGGAAAAATAGTAGATTATAAAAATAAAATTTTGAAAATTATGTTCCTGCTAGGCATTGATGTCCTTGATCCAATAAAAAATAAAATTGAATTTCGATACATACAAAAAAAGTTATGTTGTTTACAGTTTGCCTATGTCTAAATTGTGATTGGTTTGACTTCAAAACTTGATTGAGAAAAAAAATCAATAAACACTATTAAACAAAATGAACATACTAGATATCATAGTTACAAATCTAAATTTGAAAAAAATAGAATTTTATCCTTCATAGAAAAAAAGTTATGTTGCTTATGGTGAACATCACTCTTTAAAATGGTTTTTATTGTTAAAAACTAGTTTTCAAAGGAGATGGAAAAAGAAATGCAATCTAGTTCAATTTTTTATAAAAAAATATATATTTAGAATCTATAGACAAAATGTCACAAATCACTAGTTTGCATCATCTTCAAATTTTTCATGGTTTAGTAACTATAGGTGCCCAAAAGTGACGATTTAGTTAAAATAATTCAATTCAATGTCCAATTTGGCCAAAAATTGTAAAATAGTATTGGGAGATCACCCATATATATATACATATACATATACATATGCATACATATACATACATGTGCACACACACACACACAATCTTGGGCTAGCAAACACACAAGTAGCCAAAATAAATACATGAATAGAGGCTTTAGAATAGAGACACGAAGGACAAAAATATTAAAATCCAATTCAAACTCATGATCACATTATTCACATAATAAATCAATATGCTACTACATATTAAAAAATATTTAGAAGCTTAGGGTATCATGACAAAAATCTCAATCACTAAAAGAAAAGAAAGTTGCTATCAAAATTTGTTGACCAAATAAAAAAAAGTGATCCAACACAACTTTACATAAAAGACACGAAAATACTAAAATGCACTAGAAGTTGAAGAAATATTCCCCAAATTCAAGAAGAAATAAAATGTTTTATGGAGGCCACAACACGATTCCCACTTGTCTAAATCCAAGATAATCCAAAGCCATTTTTGTTACTTGTATGATCAGATGAAGAGCATAGAAAATTACTTCAAAATTCAAACAATAACACAACAAAATACCCTGGGAAAACCCTCCAACCTGAGGGAGAAAAACCCAACCAATATATCTCTTATATATTGATTGAATAAGAACATAAATCTGTTTACAACTCAGGCACAATACAATGCCGATTTGATACAATAAACAATTGCAGGATACAAATGACTATGATTCTCCTTATAATCGATATGCTGCTACAACTTAAGATCTGCTACTGAGAGCGAACTTCTCTTTATGTTGGGCACGATCTTCTTCTTCTACAAGATGCGAGCTATTAACTTGATTTCCAAATGAATGATAATCATCAAGTATATATACAAGGGAGAGAAAGACGTGACCCTTCATAAGAGAAGTCGACCTCAAGAGAAACACGTCTTTCCTAGAGAACCACGATTTTCACAAAGTTGACTTTAATTAATAATTAAATATTAATTATTAATAACACAAATGATTCATGAAAAATGAGGTGCCTCATCATGTTTAAATATCTTATTATAAATTTGAATAGCCAAAGGCTATATTCAAATTTATTTCTCCAAGTCGTGGGTGGAAGTATTTCTTCAGATGCTGAACATCAACACTCCCTCTCAGCTAAGGAGGAATACTTCCAACTGCATAAGTCATATCACCTCATCGTGATGACAAACATCATGGCTACACCCATGTGTGAAAAGAAACATATCACCTCATAGTGATAGCATATCACCTCATCGTGATATCCACCATCATGGTTACACCCATGTATGGTATGTACAAGTGCTCATCACTCAACGCGATGTCACCTCATCGTGACGTTTCACCATGGCTCTCCCAGAGGTTGTAAGCACAAGTACAAAAAAATCATCACAGACTCTCTCACATGATGTTGCCATGGAGTCACACACATGCCATCCACCATGGCTCTCCCAGAGGGCGGAAACAAGGGATTTCACCTCAAATCTCTCTCAAAGAGAAATGCATTAACAAGGGCTTGCACCTCAAATATCTCTCAAAGAGAAATGCATTAAAGAGGATCACTGATACTGAGACTCCTTCTCAGCTAGGGCTTGATTCTCCACCATACCAAGCTTGTCTTGAAAGTACACAAACTTTATCTTGGAGAGAGGCTTGGTGAGAATGTCTTTCGTCTGCTCATCAGTGCTGATATAACTCAATTGAATGATAGTAGGCTCCATTGATTGTCTAAAAAATCTTGTAAGGAGCTTTTGAAGCCACACTGCTTCTCGAGTTGTCACACAAGCTACAATATACTCGACCTCAGCTGTACTCAGTGCCATAGAAGACTACTTCTTGCTACACCAAGATATCATCACCAACTCCAACCCAACTGTGCCACACAAGTATCTCAGGATATGCTTCGCTACAACTACATGTATTTTCCTTGGTTCACACATGAACTAACTAAGTGCACTCACAACATAGCAATTATCTAGTCTAGTATTGACTAGATACATCAATGATCCAATCAACTGCCTGTACATAGTAGGATCCACCAGATCTGAACTAGCTGCAACCTCCATCTTCTTTAGGTTCAGTAGGCTCCCTCTGAATCTTCAAGCACTTGCATCAACCTTTTGACCTCATCGTCCAAGATTTCCTACAATGCTTGCCTTAGAGAAATGGTTTCCAGTGCACACCTTTGTAGAGATTTAGGGCTGCCCTCTTCGACCTCATCCCAGATCACTCTATTCTGAATAGGTTTGCGAAGCTACCAATGTTAAATCCAGGTTGACTGATTTGAGCAATTATGATCTCAACTACTGAAGAGGTACTTCAAGGATTTAGCATCTAGTCTTGCAACACTGCAACCCTTACTTATTCTTAGCGAGTCATAGAACTCCCTCTGAAGGTTAATTCTTCCTCTTCAAAGCGATGTATTCAACCATCCACTTAGTCTCATGGCTGCAAGCAGTGTCTCCATTCTCTTCTTCTCTTGAAAGCAATCTCTTGGTCCGTCCTAATGCACATTAAGGGGAGATTACTAATAGTTCATATAACTCGACTATTCCGAAGAGAAATACCCATGTTGGAACTATCTCAATGTTATAGCATGAATTAATAACTACATGAGGAATTCATGAACATGAAATACTTGTCTTATCAGAATCTCCTTAAATAATCCCAGATTAATGAATCATCAGTCATTTGCTTCTTGATCCAATCTGCATTTTAAGGATTAATAATAGATTATATATTATGCAGCCAACATATACAACATAGAATCAGGCCTCTCAAGACACCAACATAGTTCATGCACAAAGAGAATGTTATCGATATGGTCATCTAATCACAACGAAGTTGCAATTCTATTTTTCATCTCAAATTCACACTCAGAGATCTTCACAATTTGCAAGGAAAAATAACTTGCAAAGAATAATTTGAATTTTCAAAGGAAATTATGCCAGTGAACACAATTCAAGAGAAACCACAATTTTGACTAAACACTCATGATTCAAATAACCAAGGTCAGATTTGCATAACTTAGCAAACTGAATTTTATCCTAGAAGGGTGATTTCAAACAAGAATACTTATCTCTTTAAATATTTTGATGGGTGCAAATACTAGACACAGTAAGATACGTTGTTCTTGCGCTTAGATCAGTACACAACCTTCACGGATTGAACACATGCACATGACTTAGAATAGAAATTCCCTAGAATCATTTTGAGGAGAGATCTCATCCACATTCGCAAATGAAGCATGCTAATTAGGCCTGGTTGGGAAATCCTTTGCATAGTGACTAAACTTGTCACATCTAAAACATTGAACACGAGAGAGGTCCCACTTCTTCTTGAATGCGAGAGCACCATAAAAACCTTTATCCCTATTCCGCTTGAAATATCCTTTATTTCCTTCTTTCCCTTTCTTCTTCGAGGAATCTGCGACAAGAACATGAATGTCTTCATTTGTAGAGCTTCAACCAATACCTCTCGCAACCACCCTAGACTCTTCTTGAATACAATCTGCGCTCAAACGATCAAACTTGGGAAGTTTCGATCTCACACTGATTCCTTGAATGTAAGACTCTCAAGATGAAGGAAGACCATTAGAGCCAACATGGTCAAATCCTTGTCATCAACAATATGACCAATGGTAGAGAGTTGATCTCTTAATTCAAAAATCTTCATGAAGTAAGCGATGACAAATTCTCCTTCCGCCATCATAACATGATGAAGTTGTTGCTTTAATGCAAGTGCACGGCTTGTGTTGTTGATCTCATACATCTCCTCCAAAGACTTAAGCATCTCTCTTGCTGTCTTCAACTTAGAGATGATTGGAACAATATGGTCCTTCATAGAATCTAGTAACATCTTCTTCGCCTTAGTATCTTTCTTCTTCCATTGAATCTTCTCTTCCTCATCAGTAGACTCAGGGACATTTCTCTCCACGAGCTCAACCAATTCATTTTCCTCTAGGGTGAGCATAACTCCGAATCTCCAAGATGTGAAATTTGTGGCTCCCTCAAGTCTATCCTCGATCTTGAGACCGTTCACCATCTTGACGAAGTGATAGAAGAGATTAAGAATGTGAAGGAAAAATAAAGAATATCGCTACAAGATAAATCTGATCAAGATCTTCTTCAAACCCGCTCTGATACCATGTTAGTTTTATGATAAGATGAAGAGCACATAAAATTACTTCAAAATTCAGACAATAACACAACAAAATACCCTGGGAAAACCCTCCAACTTGAGGGAGAAAAACCCAGCCAATATATCTCTTGTATATTGATTGGATAAGAACATAAATCTGTTTACAAATTAGGCACAATACAATGCCGATTTGATACAATAAATAATGGCAAGATACAAATGATTATGATTCTCCTTATAATCGATCTGTTGCTACGACTGAAGATTTGCTGTTGAGAGCGAACTTCTCTTTATGCTGGGCACGATCTTCTTCTTCTACAAGATGCGAACTATTAACTTGATTTCCAAATGAATGATAATCATCAAGTATATATACAAGGGAGAGAAAGACGTGACCCTTCATAAGAAAAGTCGACCTCAAGAGAAACACGTCTTTCCTAGAGAATCACGACTTTCACAAAGTCGACTTTAATTAATAATTAAATATTAATTATTAATAACACAAATGATTCATGAAAAATGAGGCGCCTCCTCATGTTTAAATATCTTAGTATAAATTTGAATAGCCAAAGGCTATATTCAAATTTATTTCTCTAAGTCGTGGGTGGAAGTATTTCTTTAGATGTTGAACATCAACAATTTTGGGGGAATTTAAATCTAAGCTAGAAATGTTAGCACCTTTTTCCATCCAAATATAAATCTATATCCAAAAATTAACACTTATCCATCTAACAATTTTTTTTGTTGTCATAGTCACTATTTGGTGTACTTCAAATAGGCTTGGATTGTTTGTGTATGTTTTTGTGTCTAGCATCAAATTGAATAGAAGATTAAGTAAACATGAGGCTAGAACTATTAAGAAATAATGGAAAAATCAAAGAGATATGTAAAGAGTGAGCTATATAACCCCAAGGGATTTACTTAAATTATCTTATATAACCCTTAGTTTCATTATTACCCATATATCTTTAATTTTTCATAACCCTTCCTAGTACATAATTCCTATTAAAATATTCCCTATTTTTAACATATATCTTAGGTTCCTATTTTGTAATGACATTTTTATACCTCTCATACATGCAACCAAATATTTCATTTCCACCACTATAACACCTAGCCAAAAATGAAAAGTCTAAATGATTTTTTATAGGAGATTATTAAAATAAAGTACATTAAATAAATTTTTATGCTATAATACTTTGACATTGATCACTACAATGAAAATAGAATTGAAAAAGTAACTATTTGATGTGAATACGTGGTCAATTTTTTTGACTTCTTTTACATGTTTGGGCTGATAAAATAAATTATATGTGCAAGAGTAAACCATAAGAACCTAAAAATATAATTTTTTGCTCACCTCATATCTACCCATCAAAATAAAAAAATTCTTCTTCACTGTTATCATGTTGTAATTGTTTAAACAAGATCTCTATTCATCTCTACAAAAATAATTAAAAATTGTGAATAAAGGTTAGATTTTGTCTTATCATTATTGAATGAGATACAAATATGATGTATGAGAACCTCAAGTGGTGGATGCCCTCAAGGGTCGTTATCTCTTTACCTTATATATTGTTCTACAAAACGTACATAAGTCAAAGCTCTCTTTATGAATCAAACATGTCTCTTGTATGATGTATAAACACCTTCATCATTTTAGTCATATAGAACTAAAAAAATCTTTATGCGATCCCTACATACATAACATAATCAATTCCTCTTTTTTGGCCTCATGAAAGTCAAAATTAAAGAAATATAAATTTATAAATTTTGCCCAACTTCTTATTCTTTAACCCCAACTCCCAACTCATTTCACACCATGATTTCCAATATGTAAGAAAAAATCATTATAA
Source organism: Sequoiadendron giganteum (assembly GCA_007115665.2). Lineage (NCBI taxonomy): Eukaryota > Viridiplantae > Streptophyta > Pinopsida > Cupressales > Cupressaceae > Sequoiadendron > Sequoiadendron giganteum. The sequence goes on along the minus strand of CM021106.1, from coordinate 330,396,129 downwards.
TAATTACCTTCTCCACTCCTAATACCTATATATATATATCTCAATTTTAAATACCCCATTTTGAATTCATATATGATAGAATTGTCAACTAATTATACTATCAACATATAATTTAAGAGTACATTTTTTTTTTGATATGTAAGAATTTGTGGACATGGGGTCTACTCCCATATAGAAAATAGTAAAAAATAAGAATCACATCAACCCAATGATAGGGGTGCAAACTAGGTCCCCAATTGGAGACAATCAAAACAAAAAGAAACTCCTGCATCTAATCATGTTGCCACATTTCTCTCCTTGGAGGATCTCAAAGTCATCTAATGTGGATGAATATATTTTTTCCTCTTTACTTTTGTCCACCCTTATCATTTGAATGACTATTCTCTTATGATTTCCCATCTCCATCAGACCCATTTGAGGATATCGATGCAACATGGAGTGAGAGTGCATTCGTTGCTCCCAAGTTCCGAGACCCCAAATCCAAAGTGGGAGAGTCTGAAGATTGTTTTACTGTTGGTTCAGAAATGACAGTGAAGATCAATGAAGATTGCTTGAGTCACATGACTGGAGTGATTATTGAATTACCTTTGTCTCAGGAGAAATCCTATTGTCTACCTCCACATTTTGCTTCGTGGAGGCCAACTTTGTAGGATAAATATTTTGTTTTGGAGAGTTCACAACTGAATAATGTTGAGGGGAAGAGTCTTTCCACCAAGAGGCCTCCCGATTTGGCTGTTTCTTAATAGTTGGGCATTTCGCAACAACGTGTTCGGTTTGATAGCATCTCCTTCACCAAAAAGTAAGAGTACATTATTTAGTAGGATATAGTTTTCAAAAATCTATTTTAGAAAAAAGTAAATAATTTAAGAGTATACTATTTAGTAGGATATAGTTTTTAAAATATATTTTAAAAAGATGATATGATTGGCACTTGTATGATGTCTAGCATTTATAAACCTTTTGAGATTATTCCTACACATCTTTTCATTTATTGTCAAAGAAAATTATGTGTGCAAGTTGTCACTAGAAGGGGCACAAAAATTGGTTTTGGATTTGGGCATTGCTCTATAAAAACTAAATTGGCATAGAGGACTTCCATTAGGATAGTAATACATTATTATTTCTTGCTATGAAACTATTTCTTCCACACAATTCTTAAATAGTGATTAATCATAAGGTTTTTCCCAATAAAATTTGCACATTTGTTTGGTATTTTTATTTTATGTAGACAAAATTAGAATTTTTTCTTGGTACACTATAATTGATTGTCTCACTATTTTGCAGATTGTGAGAAGAGTTTATCCCTTTCAATCTTTGATAAAGAGATGATTACATTTAATGATTAGGTACTTGATACTTTTAGGAACTTTGTTCCATCTTTTGTGTTCCATTATTTTATTTAAATGTATTAATTATTTTTGGGATTTTGGATCCATTGTGGACCTTGGAATCAGTTCTAGGTTCTTGAGAAAACTTGGTATGTGAAGTTGTATCAGAAGTTAACAATTCTAAAAAACCTAGGAATTTTGTAACTTAGTCTGAAGTTCCAAGTTCAATATACCTTCTACTAGTTGTCTTAAATATTTTATGTTTTTTTAGACTATGGATATCCATAAGGGCCATAGTTCCATGGAGTTTCCTAACGGGGGGACACAAGGACACAGGGATGGGTTTTAGGGACGAGGGGACCAAGGGCCTGTGTTTGGGGATGATGGGGGACGACAACAGGGTGGCAATAGGGTGCTGGAATACACATAGTACTTAAAAAAATAGTCATAAAAGATGTATAAGTATAATAATTATACATCTTGGAGACAACTTGGAGTCCCCTAGATGTTTTGAGGACACCCCAATGTCCTTGAAGTCCTAGCGACATCTTGGAGACAGTGACATTGGTGGTGGTGCTGGTGGTGGGCTTATGAGGGGATGTTCCCCCCAAGTTCCCAAGTCTTCGAGACGGGGGCGTCTAGGAAACACAAAGTTTTTTGGGGGGAAGCATCCCCGTGGAACACTGGTAAGGACATAACTCTTAGTTTTGAGTCCTAGTTTCCTTTTGTGACTTGGGACCCTTGTGACCTAACTACCATTAATGATGCATCTATGAGACAAGATTTATATAATTATTTTTTAACTCATTCGTACACTTTGCACTCAAAATATTTCATTTTAGACCCTTGGAAATCAACACAATTGCATTTATTGCATTCTTGCATGAATTCAACACATTTACTTTGATTTCTAGTTTGAATTTTGAGTTTTAGGTTATAAGAAGTCCATTTGACTTCATTGATTTTTTCCTTGTGTTTGCATGCCATTGTTGTTAGTGGGTATATATTAATACTCTTCCCATCACCCAAATTTCCTCATGGACTTGAGTCATTAATGTTGGTCATCTCTCATTCTCTTTGTTATGTTTACAAATCATTTTCATCATTATAAGTTAATTTATTCATTGTGTTTTGAATTTTAGTTCATAATTTGTTATTGTTTCATAAGTTAGGCTTTCAAGAGTTGCATTTTAGGTTTTAAATTTTGATCATTAGGTTGTTTTGGATTAAATTAAATGGGATTCCCTTTTAGTTTATGCAAAATTTAATGAATCTATAAAATTTGAGACCCTTAATACATTGCATTCTATATTCAATTTCCTACTTCCTAATTTTAAAATGCTTTAGCTACATTTAATTTTGGAGTTGATCTTGACCCCTCAATTACATATGCTTTATAATATAGCTGAAATTTTCAAAACTAGTCTTTGGATCCCCATGAGAGCTTGGGACCAAGTCTTAATTCCTAAGAATCACCCACCCTTTGGTTTCCACTACTTAAGTGAATTTCTTCTTTATGACTTTTGGGTCATGGACCTTAACATAGATTTGGAACTTTTCGCTTCCTATTCCATACTTTTACTTTTCTTGTGATCCACCATACTAAATTTTTATTATCGAGTTCAATCCCACAATAGTGGTTTACAATTTTTGGCCAAACTGGACACTAAAATAATTTTTTCTAACTAAATCTTCACTTTCGGGCACCTATAGTGGCTAAACCGTGAAGAATTTGAAGATGATGCAAACTAGTGATTTGTGACATTTTGTCTGTAGATTCTAAATATATTGTTTTTCAAATTTTTTGGAATCAAATTGCACTTCTTTTTCCATCTCCTTCGAAAACTATTTTTTTTCAGCAAACAACATTTTTAAGGAGTGACGCTCACCGTATACAACATATTTTTTTTTCCATGAACGATAAAATTCTAATTCTTTCGAATTTAGATTTGTAACTGCGATATCTAGTGCATTCAATTGGTCTCATAGTTTTTTATTGAATATTTTTCCTTAATCAAGTTTTGAAGTCAAACCAATTACAATTCAGACAAAAGCGAACTGTATACAACGTAACTCTTTTTTGTATGTATTGAAATTCAAATTTTTTTTGTTGGATTGAAAAGACTTCAATATCTGGTGCACTCATATTTTTAATTTTTTTTTGATAATTTTCTATTTTTACACATGTAGAACATAGAGAGCTTGATATTTGGTGAAAAACCTATGTTTAATAAAACTAAAAAAACAAATACATAATAAAACCAAAACATATTAAAATTATATTTGTTGGATAGCTCATTCCGAGGTCTACCATTATCCAGTTGGGTTTGTGGATTCTCTTCCATTTTCATCCTCAACACAAGCTTCAAAGCGCAAAATTTTGGATATTTTTAGTGCCTGAGGGAGAGAAGGGAAAAAGGGGGTTTGAGTGAACCCCCAAGGGATCGCTCGAACCAGGGTTCATTCGAACCCTCTTTTAAAAACATGTTTTCTTTGTTTTTTTGGTAGGAATGGTGGGACCTTGTATTTAACTGGTTCTCTTGAACCAAGATTCATTCAAATCCTCTTTTGGTTCGCTCGAACCTATGGGTTCATTCAAACCCCAAAAACCAATTTTTTTTGCATGGGGTCATTTTTTGCAAGTTTTCCTTCCTCAATCGAATTGTAAACCACTTTTGTGAGTTTACCCTATCCATCATGGACTTCAGACCTCATTTTGGACTTGGAACTTTAGGTTCCATGCCCTAAGTTTCTTTTGACTCCCACTACCTATCATATAACATTTAAATTTCATTTTTCTTTTGTGTGTTCAAAGTCTAATGCAGATTTGGAACTCTTGGATCTACTCTAACCTCTAAAAACCAATATTTATTCTTGATTCTATTTGTATAATTACATTTTATAGCATGAAAAAGAATGTTTATAAAAAATACAAGATTTTTTAGAGAAAGATTTTGCATTCTAAAAAGAAAATGCATGGATTTTTGTAGTAATTAGAGATTGAAGATTTTTAATTTTTTTTTTGCCATTGGAATTCAAGAAGTATGAACTTGAAAGTTATCCTCTTGTTGAATTTGTTCAAGTTTCTTATGAAAGAGGGAGGATCTAATTGTGTTTAATATTTCACTTGGTTCAAATAGTAATTTAGGACTTTCTTTATCAAAAAATATAAAAAATATAAACACAAGAAAAATATAAGCATTCAATGAGATTAGATTTTAAAATATTTGCACTTTTATTGGGAGTGACTTGAAATGAGAAATAAAGCTGATTTGTGCTTCTAGAAGCTAATAAAAAGATAAATTTATGTCATGGATAGATGCAATTTGACATCATTTTCTCTACTTCGCATCCAACATGTTTGAAAGTCATCATCTCGAGATATATTTGTTAGGATTAAGCCATGCATGTCTAAGTATGAACTATTTCAAACTGTGAAACTGCGGATGGCTCATTAAATTAGTTATAGTTTCTTTGATGGTACTTTGCTACTCGGATAACCGTAGTAATTCTAGAGCTAATACGTGCACCAAATCCCGACTCTTGGAAGGGATGCATTTATTAGATAAAAGGCTACCTTGTAATCCTATGCATATTTTATATATCTCCAACACTCTTGAAAAGTGTTGTTGGATGTCTAACATGTAGCTGGAAAATATTTAATAATTAATCTCCTTAGAAATCTTGACATTAGTTGTGATATATAATCATGAAGGAGGTGAAACACAATAGTAGTTGTTATAGTTGATTTTAAACTCACTAATTAGACTTTCCCAATTCTAGGTGCTACAATTTGGGAGTGGAGAAACATGTATGATGCATGGGGCTCACAAGATTTGGTCACTTCAAAATAGAGCTCTATACTTGAGGTGGTGAGCTATCAAGAATTATGGAAGCAAAGACGTCTTTATAGTTACATATAATAATTTGGTGGCTAATTGATTGCACCAATGTGATGTCCACATGAAGTCATTTGCCAATTTACTATTTTGAAAATATACTCTCCAAGTTGGGCATGGGGTTTTTGCATGATACCATGGTTTTGCCCTCTCTCTAAGGGTATGAGAGTGGTTTCATAAGATTGTTTTATAGGTACATAGGTGTTGTCAGAGTTCTATCAAAGTGAAGAGAGTGTCAAGGTGTTAGATTTATTTCATTCTTGAAGATTATACGTGGGTAAAAGTACAAAGTTGTGTCACACTTTCAACCAACTTATAGCACAAGTGAGTTTAAGTATTTTTAACTAAAAAATAATTTTGGTCAAACATACGATTTACTAAGATTCATTCTAGCTAAGTTAGACATGTCTGCAACTTTTCCAACTAGAATTGTTGGCTAAATGTATATGTAGCACCACTTTGAAACCAATTTATCAAAAAATTAAAATTATTTTAAAAACTTGATGTTTCAACAACTCCTATTTAAATGTAAATAACATTTAAAAAAATATAAAAATACTCTTTTGTAGATCCATAAATGTAGTTTTTAAGTATATATATAACATTTAATTATTGTTTATATCTTATTTTTTAATTTTACTAAAAGTAGGTTATCAACAAAAAAAATATTAGGTTCATTACCATGTTAAGAAAAAATACTTAAACTTATTAAAAAATAGCTAAAAAATATGATGCACTGAATAAAAGAATCTATATCAAAATGGTATATTTTTTAATTTTTTTGATAAATAGTCAATATGAAAGTTGACGTCGAATGAAAGTAACTACGTTTTAATACATATTTTAGTAATTATTAAAAATGTATACCTATCAAAATTGGAAAAAAAATATATCCATTCACTAAAGTTTTGTTATCCCTTGATTTTCGACTTGTTCATTTTTCAAAATTGTCACATTAAATCACCCCCTGATTTGTTGATAATTGGTGTTCCTATGGTGTCTTTGGGATCATTCGTCAGTTGAGCATATGCTTGGAAGTCGTTGTTTGGAAAGCCCTATTATTAGTTAGTTAAACTATGCCCCATTTTCGCAAATCGTCAAACTCAAACTATAATTCTTGAGTCCAATTGGTTAGTACAAGTTGATGATGTTGGTTCGAATGTCAAATGCTAAATTGAAAATTGTTTTATGTATATGTTTCCAATTTTACTCAAAATTGACCTTGTGCATTGGCGAAAAATGCGAAAACAATTAAATTTTGAGAACTATGTATTTTTGGAAGAATCTATTTTAGGGGGTGTTCATGGGGCTTTTCCAAGCAATGTGGCCAGTTTTTGCACCAACCTAGTTCTTGGTTTGGGAGAATTTAAATTTTTAATTTTTTTGATCAAATTTCATAAATCATTAAAATTTATAATCTGGTTGTTTGAAACAAAATTATTTTTTTGAGTTTTGATCATCACAACAAAATTTCAAGGGAAAAGGCTTTACTAGTCAAGTTATGTGTGTTTCGGTTTTGTGGTGTTAAGGAGTGGTCAAGAGCTTAACCAAAAAAGTATGTGAGATTATTTTTAAAACTTTTCCAAAGTTTTAAATGATCATAAAAGAGAGTTTTTTCAAACATTAAATGTTTTATTTGGTTGAAGTCAAGATCGAGTGAGTTTCGTAAGCATTCTCTCTTCATTATTGCTATCTTGCTCACTTTTTGACAAATCCTAACTCTTCTATGCTCTGACGCCCACTTTTTGAGAAATCCTAGCTCCTCTTAGCTCTCTTGCTCACTTTTTAGTAAATCCTAACCGCTCACGCTCACTATTTTGAAAAATCCTAACTCTTCTATGCTCTTGCTCACTTTTTGATAAATTCTACCTCTAACTAACTATTTAAAAAATTCTAACCTCTAAGTATTTAAAAGAAAGGAAAGGTAACCACTTTTAGAGAATACACAAAATGGATGATTGTAGGTTATGCATGGGGAAAGATTTGTTCCAAATAGTTTAAGGAAATGAATGTCCATCGAAGCATGAAAGTTATTTCTGTCACATGTTGTAGTTGTAATCACCCTCATTGGTATGTTCCTGTGATAAGAGGAGGCTCCAAACTCGTAAAAATTGCGCAACATGCACATAATGCCCTGTTGAAAATGCTTTAGAAGCCTCATACAAATGTAATTTGCAAATGAATAAAGATATGCATTGAGAAAAAATGACTCTAAATCTTTCAAGAAAATACAATTAGCATGTATAAAGTCAAATTCCACAACCAACGTCCTCCCTACCCATGCTGGAGGTGTGAACATAGACAAAGCCGTGAACTGTTTGACATAAATCCTCAAAGAAATGTGGTCTCATGGACAACACCATATTGAAGGATATGCACAAAATAATTTCTGTTGTTTAGACCGTGGAAATTCCAAGCCATTACAATTAGCAGGTGTAAATAAAAAACCTATTACCATCATCCTTCTTTCCCATGCCAAAACATGGACAAGCCATGCAATCTGTTCCGCAAAATGCCTCAAAGCGGTAGGAAAAGACAAAGCACATGATCTGTACGAGGCTTTAGGAAGTTTCAAGCAATGATAATTGGTAGACGTAAAGCCAAAAATCATGACCAACATCATTCCTGTTCGTGCTGATTATGGGCACGCACAGATAAGTAGTGTGAGCTGTTTGACTGAATGCCTCAAGAAATGTCATCTCATGGATCGTGATTGAAAGAAAGATATGGTGCGAATATCAAAGACAAATGAATTGTTTGAATGAATGCTTCAAAGAGATGATCCCATGAACAATAATAATTGCAGAATATAAGCAAATTGATTTGTTAAAAAGGCTTTAGACAAAGCATGTGAACTAGTGGATAGACCTCTAATGTATTACGCATGGCTAATAACATGAAATGGTGTGATAGATGAAAGAAAGGCATGTAAATTGTCTTACAAAGTTCCTCCGGATGAATGGCAGCACGACTGGAAAAGACAATGCACTGGAATTGTGTGATATAATGTTCAAAAGACATTTTATTGTCTGTGATTATTGTGAAATATACATAGAATAGGCTTATGGGGCAATGCTACCAGTAGGTGTAAAGCCAAAATTCCATGATCTTTAATAATATCTTCCCCTACCCGTGACAAAATAAGAGCTTTAAAATAGAGTATTGGTGTATATCGAAACTTTGTGTATATCATTCACAATTTTCATGAAAACATGAAAGAAGAGAAGTCTCCATTTGCACAAAAGGGTTTTGAAAGCGGGTTAGTAGATGTGATGGGATATCAAGTAGCCGTTCAATATCTTGAACTTGTTTTAGAAGATGGTAGATTGGTGGCGAGATTGGATCTCGTTTTTATTGGGATCATTTTCAGATTGTCGATCAAGAAGTAGTTCATTGGAAATCATAGAGCAATATTTTGTTGAGAATAAGGACCGATGCCTTAGTACTATAGCCAAATGTTACTTGTTGGCACCCTAAAAGGGAAAATCTCATTTGTCAAAAAATCTTCATAGGTCCCTATTTGTCGAAGATGTTTCAAATATGGCGGTACTTCTAAATAGGTTAATAGAGAATTAAGCCTTATATAATTTTGAAAGGTGGATGTACCTAATTATTACCATTATATATGTAGGCAACCAATTTATTGATTGGGGAGACATCGTGAGTGACAACTTGCATAACTAGATAACTCAATTTGAGACAAATCAATATTTTTACTTGTGAGAGTGTTTTGTTGCAAGAAGATGCAATCATTGACAATCATGACAATCATGTTTGTTCTTCTCTCGATAACTCACCTACTTGTGAAGAAGGTATCTTGGTGCAAGAGGATTAGATCATTGAGAATCATGAGAATCTTGTTTGTTTCTCTTTGAATACCTCTTCTACTTGGGAAGATATTGTGGCACAAGAAGATGAAATCATTGATACATTTCGTTCAAAATATAGTAAGAGGGTTTGCATAGATGAAGATGCTAAGATGACATTAAATCCCCCATCGGTAGAAGATCGTCAACAAATAGTTAACTTAGCTAAGGTTACAAACGCACAATTGGCTAGTAGATCTCCTTTAATTATTGGACCTTCTAAAAGTCCTCTAATTATTGGACCTCCTAAATTACCTCTCATTATATGACCTCAAACTCATGGCCATATCCTAAACTTTGCAAGACAACTCACTAATAATCACGTGCAACAAGATGTGTTGCAAAAACCAAGTTATCACACAATTGCTCACATATATAACACTAGAAATAACAAACAACCAAGACAAACACAAACATCCATTCCATCACCTCAACCATATCTTCCACCCCCACCTAATATTCCTTAGCATAGTGGTAAGGAATATGATCTTTTTGAACAACTTCGTAATACTCAAGCCAAGATTTCCCTTTGGGACTTGATTCAAACATCACCTACATACCATGAGATGCTCCAAGTGGCTTTGCTGAAGATTGATGTCTCAAATTTTGTTAAATTGAATGATGTAGATGCCTTGTTTGATTGTATACAAGTGAGAAAGTTGGGTTTTACATTCCCTCAACATGAATTACCCTTGCTTGAGATCCGAAATAAACATGAAGCCTTAATGATAATGGTGGTCATTAATAAAACTAGAGTTAGACGTACCCTCACAGACAATGGATTAGGTCTTAATATTTTTAGCATTGATATTCTAGATAAAGTTGGTGTGGATAAGAGTCTTATAGAACCTAATGATATTTCTATTCATGACTTTAACAATGTTAGTAAGCAACCATTGGGGATGATCACACTATTGATTAAGGTAGAACCCATGGTTTTTCCTACCCCTGTCCATATCATGCCGAGACCTCTTTCATACAATCTTCTCCTAGTTAGACTATGGATTCATGCCATGAAAGGAGTCCCGTATACTCTTCACCGTGAGATGAAGTATGAATTTAATAACAAGATATATATGGCTAAAGCGGAAGAAAATAGCTATAATTCACAAGTCCAAGATGATCATAACACTTCCAAATCTCTTTATACTTTGATCCCAACTTCAAAAGTAGAACCTATACATGTTGAAGATTTAATCATGATTGTATCTCACCAATAACAAAACTCTTAGATGATGATTGGGGTTCATTAGATTTTACACCCTCCTTTATGAGAGAACACAAAATCTCACAGTCTAAAACTAAAGAGTCTCATGTTTCATTTGCTCAATAATGTTCTACATCAAAAAATCCAAAAACATCACCCCATGATGGTGATGGTGGCTCTTTAACTTCCGTCTCTCATGTGTGGAAAATGCCTAACTTTAAAAAATTAAAAAAGGATTCGCATGCTCGCATAAAAATCAATTCTTCTCATGAGCATGTAGATAAGATTTCTTCATCCGAGTTGGAAGAATGCTATGGGCTTGGATAGAAGATTCTTTCTAAAAATGGATATAGTACAAACATGGAACAAAATGACAAGGCTCAAGTGAACTCTATACCATATTTTTCTAAATAGGGTCTAGATTTCCAACCTTCGTCCCCATCTTTATCTAATGCTTTATCATCTACTGTATTTATGACATCTTGTGGTAAGCAAGCAAAATTTTCTTCACAAGAGAAAGGAATGTCTCCCACTACTGATCAAGAGCATATTTGGTCGAGACTTCTCAAAGCCCACTTGATTACTCTTCCTTTGAAAACATGATATTTTTTTTATAAATTTTGTGCATATCATCGAGTGCGTAATCATTCTACCAATGAATGTTAGGCCTTGAGTAAGAAAATATGACTTAATGATTGTGGTGCTCTTCCATGCGTTGATGCACCTAATCACTTTAAACAATAATGATCTTTATTCTATAGTGTTTCTCCTCACTATGTGACATTTGTAGCTTTATGTGTTCACTTATTTCCATTCGTGGTGGTACAATCTTAAGTGCAACCATATTTTTCATGGCAACAACACAATAGTCCCTTGTGTGGTTTTTCTTGCTTTTACACTTGGGGGCAAGAATAACTAGTTTTGGGAAGTGTGCATTCTTGTCAAGGATCCCTTCTTTCCCTTTTCTTCCTTAAAATACCAACATAGAAAGTATGTTAACATTTTAAGGGGGGGGCATATATTACCCCTATCTATTTCATAGATGTCTTGTGAGATTTGAATTATTGACATACCCTTTTAGTGGTGGCGTTGTTATAACACCCCCTTAGGCATGGTTATAAATTCATCCCCTATGACTTTAAGCACTTCTTCGTCCCTCGTAATGTTAAACTTTGTGCACCTCCTAAGGTGATTTTTGTGCGCTCCTTGAAGCGTGGTTTGCATAGTCCTAGCATAATGGAGTTTGTTGGTCTATGAGTTTAGAGAACTTTTAACATGGCTACCTAACATAACACAACTTGCTAACCAGTTGATCTATGTGGCTCATGAGTGATTTAAACATCTTTATGAGAACACCATTTTGTTTAACAATGCAATCGATGGATGACGTTTGTGTAATGTTGCAAACTTGCACCTAGGGGCAATTTCACATTTTAACACTTTTCCTAGCATTTATGACACCTAAACACATTTATAGAAAAAGCCCCATGGGTCGGAATTTCATGATTTCAACTCCATGTGGTCTAGTGGCAAAGCAACAGTAGCCCGTCAAACCGTTTCCCAAAAAATAGCGTTATGGACACCTGTGCGACGTGCGAACCTCTGAGCGACAAGCTAGCATCCTGGTGGTTTAATGAGTTTGAAATGGGGAATCTCGAATCCTAGATCTCGACATGTGTCTTTGCAGTCAAGCTATCGGGTGTAACGGCTCTTTCCGCCCTTGCATTCAACAAAACTCTCCTTTTGGCTCTCATTTTGAGGCTTTCCTCTCATTCATTCAACGCTCTCTTCTCAACTTCACTTCATTTCTCAACTTCTTCTACTCTTGGCAATAAAAGTTCTATAAGTGAAGCTCTATTGGATTGAGGACCCTCCAACAACCAAAGCTCTGTAGCAAGCATTCAACGATTTGTCCGTGTGTTCAAGAGGGGGCCGAGGCCTATTGGTAACACTCTCACTCTTTTCTATTTGCGAATAGATTAGATCTCTTTGTTCATTTCCTATTGGTGGTGTGGGTTCTCCTAAAGCGGGGATTGTTTTCACCACTTCCTTTTGTCCATTTTGATTACTCTCTCTATCTATTTGATTGTTTGTGGAGGTGGGAACACCAAAACAAGGGTTTGATTGTGGCAAGACCCGAAACATCCCCAACATTTTTCCTCATTTGTCTTGTGTGCAACTTACTAAAACGAAGCTCAGAGGAGGGATTCAAATGTTCGATTGTTCGTAAGCTTCCTTTTAGCTCTCTTTGTGCCTTCTTTCAATTTATGTTTTTCATCTTGTCATTTTATTCAACAGACCTCAGATTTGGGTTAGATAGTGAAGTTCTAGGCTGCCTGTTTAAGTTTTGAGTTCTCTGTTGCTTAGGATGCTATCACGTCTTTCAGACTCTAGCGCGCCGTGTTGGCATCCTGATTCTGTGCTAAAGTCCTTTGGCCGAGGGCTCTCCCTTCGGAGGCAAGAATCTAGAATCTTTGCTCTCTCAAATTCTAAAGCAATATTTTATGATCATTAGTTTGGATATAGTTTCTTTGCAATTTATTCATTCAACTTGTATTGAGGTGGTTAAGGGAATTTCACTCCCTGGGATTGTCTTGAGAGCGAAGAGACTTGTGAGCAATGAAACCCTCCTTATCTCACATTGTGGTGAACTCGAAGTGAACACGTCAGATCTATTTCTACAATATTTTAATGTTTATGATAAGGCTTTCTCTAAGAAATATTTCGATATGTTGGATGATGCTCTAGATGATTTCTTAGAAGCATCTTCCTCTACTTGTAGATCTTCCGAGCAAACTTCTTCGCAAGCTACGGAGTTGGTGAACGTTGTGGTGGTTTTTGCGGCTTCTCCAAGCCCTAAGAAACCCATTGTTTACTTGACTCCGGCTAGCCCCTCTCCTAAGAGGATTCATTCTATTTGTGGAATTTCATATCATGATGATTCACTGAATTTATATTTGAGGTTCGTAAAAGCTACAAACTCTGTTCTTATAATTTTGTTGGGCACACATATAATACAAGAAGAAACAAATAGAATTTGGATCAACAACCTTCTATTCCCGCATCTCAATCTACTCACATTCCTACTTATTTACCACCTTCTCAATTGAGTCTTCCTTCAACACCTAAACCTACAACTAAAGCACCTGGTGATTACGATCTTGTCGAGCAACTTCGTGTTACTTCGGCTAAGATCTCACTTTGGGATTTTCTTTAGACCACTCCAATTTACCAAGGTATGCTTTAGGAAGCCTTGCAAAAGATCCTCTTGCCAAACTCCGTGAGGCTGACGGATGTTAATGCGTTGATGACTCATATTTGTGCGGATTCGCTGAATATCACATTTTATTTGCAGGAACTCTAGTCTCCGGATGTGCAGAAGCAAGTGGATCCTTTAATGATTATAGTTAATGTTAATACTATCGGTATTAGATGTACCCTCGTTGACACTGGTTCGACTCTCAACATTTGTGGTATAGATCTACTACCCAAGATTTAAGTTGATTCTTCTTCTTTAGCTGCTTCTTTGTATATTCGTGGGTTCGATAATGCTTTTCGACAAGTTCTAGATATGATAATCTTGCCTTTGTGGTTGGGCCCCGTTACCTTACCCACCTTGGTTTATGTGATGCTTGGCCCCTTATAATATTCTTTTGGGGAACCTTGGATTCATTCTATGGGTGTCGTGACTTCCACTCTACATCGTTCTCTAAAGTTTGTTGCAAATAGTCGAGTAGCCACAATCAAAGCTATCCCAGAAGCTGTTCAACTTTGTGAACTAGCGGTTGTTGGTTGGGCTTCAATTGTCTCCACTCTTAAGAATTGTATCCCATCCCTAACTTCTGATGCGATGGTCTGTTCTTCGGCGATACCCTCTGTGGAGGTTGTCCTCGAAGTAAACACCACTAAGGAAGAACAACCTAAAGCAGAAAGTCTAATGTCCTCATCTAATTCTTCTTCTGAATCTAATACGTTTCTTGGTGATGATTGGGGATCCTTGGAATTCTTTGAATTCTTCATTGGAGAATACAAAGTGAATCTCGCTCATCTAAAACTTTCGATAACCTCAAATACCTCTGATGAAGGAACAAATTAAACTCCCATTGAGAAGGAAAGCTGTGATCCTATTTAGGAAACCAGTCATTCCCCTACCAAGGATGATAATATTGCTTTTGATAAGGAGGTTAATGTTTGCGAATCAAGTAAAGGAGATGGTTGTGCCCTCATAGATTCCTTCGATGTCCACTAGTGGAACAATGCTCTCTACGTGGAACCACCACCTTCTGAAGTCTTACAAGCATGTTATGGTTTTGGATATAGACTCGCTTCTCAATATGTCTATGGGAGAGAAGGCCTTGGACGTATTGAGAAAGGAATTTAGGTCCCTATCAAGTTTAGGCCTTATAAACACTATCTGGGTTTGGGATGCTCTATTGAAAAATCTAAGCAAAAACCTTGGTGGAGTGTTAACATGATTTCAGTTGAACCTCTTAATTTGGCCCATCCTGAATTGATAGAGGATGGGGCGCATGCCAAAGAAGTTCCCTTAGATGTTTTCTCTTTGGATGAAGCACTCAAGGAATTCTTACTTGTGCTTACTCCTCTTTGCCTCCTTTTCACCATAAGAGACGATTCCCATATCGCTTGAGAAAACAAACATATTTCGAGGAATTTTTCCTGAATGTTGATGAAGAGGATCCTCTAGCTAATGTTGAAAATGGTGTTCCAATACTGCATCCTGAAGACCATAGTCCCCTCATCAAAGGGGATGCTATTGAAGTCTTTATGGATCCTAAATCCTTCGAAAAGGTGATTAAGATTGGGAAGTACCTTTCCTCTGAGGAAGCTAAGGAGAACTCTGACCTTCTACATTCTCATCCTGATATTTTTTCTTGGTCGTATGAGGACATGCTTGGTATTGATGAGTCTATAGTGGTTCACAATATTGTTTTATGTCATGATGCCAAGCCGGTTAAGCAAAAAATCCAGAAGATTAACCCTAAGGATGCTTTGTTGGTTAAGATTGAGATAGAGAAGTTGTTGAAAGTAGGCTTTATCTATCCAATCAACTACTCACCTTGGATCTCAAATATTGTTGCCGTTAGTAAACCTAATGGCCGTATTAGTATATGAATTAAATTTTGTGATCTTAATAAGGATTCTCTTAAGGATGATTTTTCGTTACCTAATAATGATATGATTGTAGATTCAACTGTAGGCCATGCCTTGTTATCTTTCATGGATGGCTTCTTAGGTTATAATTAGATCCCTATTAATCGAGAGGATCAGTATAGGACAATCTTCATTACCCCTTGGGGTACCTTTTGTTATGTGGTCATGCCCTTTGGTTTAAAGAATGCAAGAGCGACTTACCAACAGGAAATGAGCTTAATATTTCACGACTTCATTCATAAAATCCTAGAAGACTATGTTGATGATATCTTGGCGAAATATATAACCCGTCGGGATCACGTGGGGAACCTTTGTCTTATTTTTGAAAGGCTTCGACTCTATAAGATGAAGCTTAATCCTCTTAAGCGTGTCTTCGACATAGATGCAGACAAAATTTTGGGATTCATAGTCTCTCATTGTGGAATTGAAGTCGACACAAATAATATTGATGCAATTGTTAACATGCCTCCACCTAGGAACATTACCGAGTTGTATAGTTTACAAGGGAAAATTTAGGAAATTCATAGATTTATATCTCAATTGGCTGATCACACCCTTCCTTTCACTCGCTTGTTAAAAAAGGATGCTCCCTTTATATTGGATGAAGAGTTCCAGAAAGATTTTGATTTAATTAAAAATTATTTGGCCAATCCTCCCATCTTAATGCTGGCTATGCAAGATAGACCCTTTTTTCTTTACCTTTCTACGTCATCGTACACTTTGGAGGCATTGCTCACTTAGTATGATGATGTCGGGAAAGAGAGAGTGGTCTACTACATTAGTCGTGTCCTGGTTGATTATGGAACTCATTATTCATCCATGGAGAAGCATTGTATCACTCTCGTCTTTGTGACGCAAAAGCTAAGGCACTACCTTCTTCATGCTGAAACACATGTCATTGTAAAAAGCGACCTTCTATTTAACATCTATTCTTTAGTGCCAACCTTGCTGGGAGGTTAGCGAAGTGGGTAATGTTTCTTTCTGAGTTTGACATAATGTCTGTTGCTCAGAAATAAATAAAGGGTCAAGCAATTTTCGATCAATTGGCAGACGCTCCTTTATCTCGCTCCTTCCTGGGTTTGGATTTATTCTTTGATGAGAACATTTTTGTGATCAATCATGATGTGATGTGGAAGATGTATTTCGATGGGTCGAGGTTTTTAGGCCGGCTCCAGAACAAGCATAGTTCTAATCTTTCTAGAAGATAAGCCAATACCTCTCTCCTTTCGATTGGACTTCCCTTGTACCAATAACATCGCCGAGTACAAAGCCGTCATTGTTGGATTTCATGCCAGGATTGTGTTAAAGATAAAACATCTCTATATACATGGTCACTCTGAGTTTATTGTGAATCAGATTATGTGAACCTATGAAGCTAAGTAGAGTAAGTTGTCTTAGTATTGAGACCTTGCTTTGTCTTTGCTTGAGCGATTCTCCTCTTTCACAATAGAAAGTGTTCCTAGGAGAGAAAATTGATACGTGGATGCCATGGCAAGTGCCGCCTCCCTGATACCTTTGGATGAGGATATGAAAGAATAAAAATTTGTGGTTTAGGTCCTTCGGTCTCCTATTGTTTTCGATCAACTTGAATCTAATGATTTTATGTGTTCTCACATAGACTCGGGAGAATGGTTTTCTAACATCTACAACTATTTGAAGACTAGAAAATTTCTTGATGATGCGGCGAAAAATGATCGCACTTGCATACGAAAGCTTTTAGTTCGCTATGTTGTCTTATTAGATGTTCTTTATCAAAATTCTTACAATGGTTTGCTTCTTCGATGTCTCACTAAAGCGGAAATACCCCTTGCCCTTAAGGAGGCCCACTCGGGTTCTGGGGTGGACACTTTGGCGATAAATCTATGGTGTGAAAATTGATCCACATGGGATAATTTTGGCAAACGATTGAACAAGGTCCCTTTGATTTTGTTAAATAGTGCCCGCAATTTCAACAACGTAGTTGTCTTATTCATGCTCTTGCATAAGAGTTACAAAACCATACCTCTCCTTGGACTTTTGCGAAATGGGGGTTGGATATCATGGGAAAGATATTATCTCCGTCTTCTAAAGGACACACCTTTATCATTATTGCTATAGATTACTTCACGAAGTGGGTCGAAGCCATCCTGTTTCGATCTACAAATGCTGAAGCTATTTGTAGCTTTCTTCTAAACAACATCAAATTTGCTTGTTTTGGGTTGCCTTCTATACTTGTCTCTGACAATGGTATGCCATTCAAGAACAAGGAAGTAAAGCAATTTTTGGAGAATTTTCACATTTAGCATATATTTTCTAAAGCGTATTATCCTCAATTTAATGGCCAAGCGAAAGTGTCTAATAAGACTCTTGAGCTCATTCTTCGTAAAACAATAAATAAACATGGTGAGGATTGGCATGTTCAATTAACATACGCTTTATGGGCCTATTGTACGAGCATTTGTACAACAACATGAGCAATGCCTTACAACCTCGTGTATGGTGCCGAAGCTACCATGCCTTTAGAGTTGGAAATACCGTCTTTGAGGGTTTCCCTTAAAGGGTTAATTGATGACGAGACTTACCGAGATAATCATTTGCATCAACTAGAAGTGTTCGATGAGCGCCGATTATAGGCCCTCAACCATCTTAAGGCTTATCAACGATCATTATCTAGATAGTATAATCAAAGTGTACTTCCTAGAACTTTCAAGGTAGGTGACTTGGTTCTCTATGAGAATTAGAGAAATGTAAATGCATCGCCTACCCAAAGGGGAAAATTTAGTCCTAATTGGTTAGGCCCTGACATTGTCATCTCCATGTATGGCTCAGGTGCTTATGGGTTATCATCTATGGATGGAATACCTCTAAAAGAACCTGTTAATGCAATGCATCTTTGTCGATACTATGCGTAGTGTCTAATGTGTCATATGTGCAATGTTCACTCTTTAAGGGTCATAGCATTGCGTATGTTGAAATTCCTTCATTAACACATTGTGAAATGTTTTGTGTTATGATGAAACCATGTGTGTGTTAGAGACATACATACATGTGTTTTACTATGATGTGTATTTATGCATTACATTACATCTTTTTAGGCAATTAGATCATCATTGTATTTAATTAACATACATCCATGTGTGCTCATTAAATCATGATAACATCTAATCTAAACATACATCCATATACATATAAAATCCATAACATAAACATACATGAAAATAAGGAACATACACATCAAATAGAGAATTCCATAATGTTAGAATCAATATCCTATGTATATATATATGTAAATATCAAATATCATGTACATGTATCGTGTCACTGTTGTCAAAAAATGAGTGGATGTTGTATTTATGTATCCGTGTCTATACAAAAAGATCTAAACAATATGTGTTAGGACTACAAAAATGATATAGAAAAGAGTCTCTTTACGCCTCGGGCATGTGGCTCCCAGAGCCCTCTGGCTTTGGCTATGGTTGCGGCTAGGGTCGGGGTTGCATAGTGGAGACAAACCGAGTGAGTTGCGAGCATAAGACGGACATCGTTGCGCGCATACCCCTGATTTCTCCTTGGTGGGAGCATATCTACATGCGGGCCTGGATGATCTCCTGTAGCAACTGCTGGTCACCTGTTGGGATCATCGTTGTTGGCTGTCTTGTGAGGTCATTGAAATGACTCTATAGGGTGTCACGTGCCTATTCGACAACATCGACTCTTGTGACGATTGCGTCTCACTATGTGAGGGCCGTTCACAACTCCCCCAATAGTTGATCTCACTGCCCTCAAAGTGTGGTAACGCCTGCGATCCTCTACACGATCTCCACCTGCCCCTCCTCATAGGCAGTCCTCAGGAGGGTCATCAACTCAAAAAGATGGACGTGATGTCCCCCTGAAGTTGACTAGTAAGCGTCTAGGATTGTCCCCTGGATAGGCATAGGAGGGGCCACCTTTGATATGCACTATGCAAACAACCCAATCCATCCCTGTGTATCAACTGCAAACACATAAATAAAATGTATATTAGTATCACGAGATCTACAAATGTGAAAAAAGAAGAAGCATAATATACATATACATGAGATGAAAGAACTGAAATGTATTTAAACCAAATACCTGGATCCCCTGGCTGCCAAAATGGGTTAGGGGAGGAGGAGCACTAGGTCCCGCGCCATCGATGTTAGGATGCACCTTAGATGCTGCAAGGGCTACTGTTGGAATGAGGGGCGGTGCAGGTGGTGTCGATGAGACTGGAGTGGCTTGTGGAGGAGAGGACATCCTTGACTGCCACGTTAGCCTTGGTGACACCCTTTGACTTCCTTGGCTTGCTCCTACTGCTCCTATTGGCCCTCCTTTAGTTGCTTGTCCTCCTGCTCTCCTCTACTGCCTCAGTGCCTTCGCCTCTAACTTAGTGGTTGTGGTGGAACGTCCACCTGTAGAATGGGATCCCCCATGGGGGCATCCATTGGGAACACTGGTGTAGGATAGTGAGTGACCCACCACTCTGGAAAATCTCTGGCCGCACTGACATTATCCATCGTGCCGATCGCCAGTAGATCCTCGTCGTCGACCTCGTCATATGACAGAAAAATGTCTGCTATGGTGGGAGCAGACATTCCCCCGACCACACAGTTCTCCAAACAACTCCGTTGTATGTGGGGACAACTAAGGGGATGGTCTGTATTTGCCCGTGCTGCCGCATGACCCGACTCCAGTAATACGACATGATAACAAAATCTATGTGACCGAGAATGAAATGGTCATGTTGTAGGTTCCAAAGGAACCTATCATCATCAACCCAACAAAATACCCATTGGGGTCGCCATCTGATCCGATCTAGCGTCAATGTGTCGAACTATAGCCGCTAGAACTGTAGATCACCATGTCTCCACTGCCGCACAAGCTCATACTAGTGAGCCATGGGCACTGTATAATCCCACACTTGGGGATAACTCTCTTGCCTCGTGCAGGTGATGTGCATGAAAGGTCACACTTGTAGGAGTGTACATGTAGTAAGGTTCTGGTACTCATAGTGGATGTACCTCCTGAGCTCCTGGTACAAATGTGTGAGTATGCTGCGCCCCCATGTGAACACTGTTCGACGTTCCACCATCTCATGAATAGTGTGGATGAGGCTCTCATGCAGGTGAGAGCCTCACCCATCTATAGTGACCTATGTGGCCACGATAACCACCATGCCATGACTCAACACGGGTGTAGTGGTCTGGGCCTGCTTGAACCATCAAGTGTAGATATGCTCAGTCCCATCCCCGCTGTCTGTTCGACTAGAGCAATACCTGACACCCTTTGATCACTCTCATGGTAAGCGCATGTCATCTAGCTCCACCCGCCGACCAAAGATGGGGAGGCCGAGGATGCGATAGACATCCTCCAATGTAATAGTCATCTCTCAGGTCGGTAACTGGAAATTGGATGTGGTGGTGTACCACCTCTCCATGAGCGCCATCAACATCCTATCATGGTAAAGCATCTCTGGCATAGTGTAAACATGCAAAATACTGACATGCTTCGAGTGTGTGACCTCATCATCAGATAAAAACTGTTCCCTCTGCCCTTTGAGTAAGCAAAGCACCCGCCCATCGAGATGGTCCTTGATTTGGGGATAGTCCTGCAATTTTTTTTTTTTAAGTCAGTACATAGCTAAACTGAGAAAAAATTAAGTTAAAAATGCTAAGGGACATGTGCATGCCGCACAACCATTTGCATGTCATGCTAGTGTCTCAATCTACCATTGATGGCACAGGGATGATAGCGTGTCCTTGGGATGATAGTGCCGGTCCTGGATGCCAGCGCGCACAAGACGTGGATGCACATCTAGGACGCCTGCGCTACTTGAAGGCCTAAAATTAGCTAAAAATAATCAAAAGTTTGTAAATTCAAAGGTTTGGAGGCCTACCTGGTCCAACATGATACCCTCATCTATGTTTACACGTAGCTGGTCCAACCTGGGTGCCTCATACTCTCGTCTGCTCGACATTTTGATGAATTTTCTCTCACAAAAGTCAACAAAATCCTCGTGATGAATGGTGAAAATGACCCTTCTAGGGGCCCATCCAGGAATATATAGGGCCCCTTAGGGCCCATTTTTCTTAGAGTTTGTGGCTCCTCGGTTTCTCCTAATTTTACCCCACTTAGCTAGGGGCAAACTCAGGAGGGGGCATACAGTCACCTCTTTAGCATATTTTTCTTTCGAACCATCGAATTTTTCTTGATAATTCTTCTCATCGTCGTAGCTTCTTTCAATTTTGGGACTAACTCAAAATTGAGTTTTGTAAACTAAAATTTTGCACGATTTTTCATGACAAACACTATACTTTTCGTTGAGTTCTAGTGTTGGGGCATCTTCAATATTGGCCGACTTGACCCCTATGACCTCTGCAGTACCTTTTTTGGCATGCAAATCCATAAAACTTTAGGTTTTGGGTGAATATTTTCTTCTCTACTTTAGTGTGGTTGATTTTTTTCCAAAATTGAGCCCACTAAAGTGGGGTAAAAATGTAATGTCACAAAATTGCACCTAGGGGAAATTTCACCTTTTAACACTTTGCCTAGCATTTATGACACATAAACACATTTATGGTAGAAGTCCCAATGGTTGGAATTTCATGATTTCAACTCCATCTGGTCCAGTGGTGAAGCAACAATAGCTCGTCGACCTGTTTCCTGAAAATTAGTGTTATGAACACTTGCACGGTGCATGAACGTTTGCGCAACGTGCTAACATCCTGGCGATTTTCCACGTTTGAAATGGGGAACCTCAGATCCTGGCTCTTGAAACGTGTCTTTGCAGTCAGGCTCTTGGGTGTAACGAGTCTTTCTGCCCTTGCATGCAACAAAACTCCCCTTTTGGGTCTCATTTTGGGGGTTTTCTCTCATTCATTCAAGGCTCTCTTCTCAACTTCACTTTACTTCTCAACTTCTTCTACTCTTGGAAATAACACTTCTACAAGCGAAGCTCAGTCGAACTGAGGTCCTTCCAATAGCCAAATCTCTCTAGTAAGTAGTCAATGGTGCATCCATGTGTTCAAGAGGGGGTCGAGCCTGTTGGTAACGTTGTCTCACTCTTTTTTATTTGCAAATAGATTAGATCTGTTTGTTCATTTACTATTTGGTGGTGCGGGTTCTCCTCCTGAAGCGGGGATTATTTTCACCACTTCCTTTTGTCCATTTCGATTACTCTCTCTATCTATTTGGTTGTTCGTGGAGGTGGGAACACCAAAACGGGGGTTTGACTATGGTAAGCCCCGAAACAACCCTAACATTTTCCTCATTCATCTTGTGTGCAGGTTACTAAATTTGAGCTTGGAGGAGGGATTCGAATGTTTCATTGTTTGTAAGCTTCCTTTTAGCTCTCTTTGTGCCTTCTTTCAATTTCTGTTCTTTATCTTGTCATTTTGTTCAATAGACCTCAGATCTAGGTTAGATAGTGAAGTTCTAGGCTGCCTGCTTAATTTTTGAGTTCTTTATTGCTTAGGACGCCAATGCATCTTTTGGACTCTAGCGCACTGCGCTGGCATCCTGATTCCATGCTGAAGTCCTTTGGTTGAGGGCTCTCCTTTTGGAGGAAGGAATCTATAAACTTTGCTTTCTCGGGTTCTAAAGCTCTTTTATAATGATTAGTCTGGATATAGTTTATTTGCAATTTCTTCATTCAACTTATATTGAGGTGGTTAAGGGCAGTTTTCTCCCTAGGATTCTCTTGATAATGAAGAGACTCATGAGCAGTGAATCCCTCTTATCTCACAGTTTGGTATTTCAAACAAATTTAAGACTGAGGTCTATTTGCCTTATCGACTTGAATCCTTTTTGTACTAACCTTGTGTTTTTGTTTTGTGATTATTGTGTTGTGTTTGCATCATGTTGGCATTATGTTTGCATTATGTTATGTTATTGTGTATAGTTGTTGTTTATCATGCCGCATTTCACTTCACATGTGTGTTCCTTTGTCCTTATGTTGGTTTTCCATGGGATCTTGAATCCTTGGGGCTTGTATGCTTCCCCCTAGATTTATTTCCTTTCTATCTCTTCAACATGGATAATTGAACCCCTCTTGACATATTTATACTTTAGTTTTATTCTGAACATAATTTCATACTCCCAATAAAGTGGGGGCTAAATGTAGTGTTGTAAATTGTCTCTTTTGACAATTTCACACTAGGCTTTTCTCCCTTTTATGTGCTTGGAACTAATTATGCACCTAATCTCCTAAATTATGCATTTCATGGCTTTTTTGATTATTTATCAAGATATCAAATGTGCAAAACCGAAGTATGCATTTAATATTCTACCCCTGATACTTTAGATCTGAAGATAGTGGTTTGGACAAGGGCACCCTTTGACAATTTATTATTTGAATTTAAAATTCTAAATGTCGATTATTAGAATAGAATTTGCAAGAAATTGGATTAATTGCATATAAATACCTAGTCATTTCATCATTTGAAGATGCTAGAAGCAAGAAAGAGGAATTATTGAGCAAGTTGAAGATCCTAAAATCAATCAAGATAAGATTTATCAATATTATTGCAACATTATTTTTAGTCAAGCATTATGTCAATCCTTCATCATGTTTTGATGTAAGTTTGTTCATGTTTTGTGATCATTTGTTTGTGAGTACTAACCCTTGTAGGTCTTCAAATAAAATTGAGCCATATTGCAATCAATCCTTGAGGGCGATGAGCATGACTTCAGTCCATCAAGGAGATTATATTTGAGTGGTGAGTTGCAACAAATTGTTGATTCATTTTTCCATTATCATTTAGCCTCTATCTCTCAAAATGATAAGCTCTCTTTATCACCAATTTTGCCATTGTGAAGGTAGAAAAATACCAACATAAGGTTTGACCGATGCAAGCCCCTGTATGGCACAATCCTTTCTCTCTCTTTAAATATGTAGGTTACATATTTGAAGAATATTGGAAGAAGATTGAAGACTATTTTCTCATTGATGCATTCAAGCCCTACAACTTGACAAGATACAAAAAATCAATTATCTCAATAACAAACAAAGATTCGACAACAAGATCTGAAAGGAAGAAGCCACAAACTAGGGACTTGAGGATTGTGAAAGTAGGTTTTGGTTTCAAATCTCTAGTCTAGGGCGCACTTGGTGCCCCTTGTACATTCAAATCAAGCTTAAATTTAGATCATAGGTGCACACATGTTTGCTATGTCTATTTCTAATCATTAAATTTGTCCGTCATCTTCTAAATTTTTCGTATTCATATTAGAACAATGCATTTCCATAGTAAGCTAGTTGCATCATTGCATTCCATCAAAAATCCATTTCAATCTCCCAAAGGAATTCATATCCACAGTTGATTGGCTCACCTTTTAGGTTGCAATTTAATCTCATGCCCTTATCGATCTCGAATTCTAATGTTTTGTAAGTGAAAAGTAGCTAATCCTAGTTAAATTTAGGATCACTTTTTCCATGAAACAAATACATAAAAAATTAGAAGGAAAAACAAATTTACTATATAAAGATTGACATCTCATGTAACTTCATTTTTTAACATTTTATCAATAATTAAATTATAGTGTCAATTTATAAAAACTATATTAAATAATTTTCTAATTTTTTCAAAAAAATACAAACTTAAAATAAACTAAAAAATACATATTTAATTAGTTTATATCAACATATATATGCCACTTTTGGTGATTCAAGTTTAAAATTTTGATCAATGTTGACCGTTTCCTTTATAAAAGTGTGACACAACTTTATACTTTTACCCACATACTTGTTCTCTTTCTCATGTGGAGTTTTTTTTCAAAAGGGTTTCTTCAAACAAATCCTATGTTCATATATTTTACTAATTTAATTATTATAAGTGATTTTATATAATCACATATTGAACTTATGACAATCCTTGCCAAAATGAAAAAGATATTAGATTTTCATACACTTTTAAACATTTCATGGTAGTATTTTTAATTTTTTTCTCAATAATATTTACATGAGAATTAGAGCTTTCTCTTTTTTCTCGAGACATGACATCATATAAGCTCGAGTGATTCTATTGGTAAACGGTTTGTAGGTTGTGTTATACATTATTGACCACTTTCCATCACTATAATTATAAGATTCTTTTCTTTGAAGTCTTATGGTTGTATTTATTTGTGTGCACACTATCCTCCCTATTGAAGTGGTCTGCTTTGTGGTTGATATAGTTAGCCTTCTCTTTTGTGTGAGGCAGAGGTACACAAAAAAATTGTGAAATGATTCTTAATGTGATTCATGATACCTTTGAGTGTGTTGTATTCTAATGTTATAATATGTAAGTATTATTATTTGTTGTGTGTTGTTATTAAAGTCATGCTCTTGTTCTTGATACATCATGTTTGCCATGTATATTACTTAATTATTGTTGTCATGTATTTTGTGTTTTTATATTTCTTATGATTGTAAGTTGGTTCCACATATTGAGATAAGGGGATTGTAGTAACTTGATAGGATGCATTTTATTCTAGCATGAGAACATGATGATTTTTTAAGATGTATGGCATGAAATGATGAGTGCGATCATAGTGTCAAATGTGAGTAGTCATTTGGAGGCTTTATATATGGACTTAGGTGTTCATTGTTAATCAATCTTAGTGTTGTCAAATATGTATTATTATAATATATGTAATTCATAGTTGTGTTATATATGCCTTGTACTTTTGTGCCTTCTATGCTCTCTAAGTGTTTGATTTTATGTGTTATGAAGTGTTGGAAGGACTTGGTTGACTTAATACAATCCATTTGATGTTTTTATGATGTGGTATACATGTGTTATGAAAATGGTTCATCTTGAAAAAGTTGTTTAGCTATAGATTTGATTGTTTTTCTACAAAAACAAAAGAGAAATGAACTAAAAAGATGATCACTAGTCTTAGGTTTGTACTTCATATTTTTGGATTTTTATTTCTGTGCTTCATTGTCAAGCTAATGGTTGGGGATGGTTGGATTCCTTCAATATGTAGGTTTAATTCCTTCCCCATTAACAACTAGAGGTTAGAAGGATTAACTTGTAGACTGAAGTTGGGGATTATATATATATATATATATAATACTTTGAGATCACTTTGTTTATGTGGTAGTTTGTTCTTATTTTTTAATTTTTACTTGAGATAATTATTATCAAGGGTTGTTGTACTTGAAGAACTATATTATGAAGCATTAGATGATGTATTATTATTGATTGTACCATTTATATACTTGTGAGATTTCATATTTAATATAATTCACTCTATTGATTACTTATGTCTATTTCATATATAATATGAGATATATTTGTGATATTGTTTAAAAAAGAATCTACATTTTGAAATATGTTACATTGTCATATGGAAGTGATTTATATCTCACAAGAATAAATTTTCTGATTATAAATAAATATAATTTTTTTTTAGCAATATTTACTTTTTATTAATTGTCAAAAATTGTTATAAACAATGATATGATTGATAAAAAAATACTAATTTTTTATCAATATATGATTGCATTAGAATATTTGATCAAAATAAACATAGAAATATTTAATGTTTTTTATATTCCCTCAAATAGTAACCTGAAAAATGAGTTCTTTGAATCAGTGTGAAAAATGAGGTCTTTGAATGAGTCAAAGTTGGATACTTGGAAAGGATGGGTTGCATGTGGACAAGGTTGGGTTAATGCATTATGATCCTAGTGCCTTATGTCTTTCAATCACCTTCAGTCATGCCTTTCAATCAACTTTAATCACGTCTTCCTATCACCTTTGGAATCCCGCTGATTAAATTATTGAGACTTTTATAGCCAAAGTCAAGTCTTCTGTGGGAAGTGATGAATTCACTAGAAAACGATTTTAACGACAAAGATGAATTCTCGAAGGCTGGGCCAGTTACAGACGCTGACCATGTTCATGTCTTCTAGGAAATTTACCTCTTCTATCTTTTTGATAGAATTTTTGTTTGTCATTTACGTGTACCGACCATGTTAATAGATTACAAATAGTGAGGTTTGGTAGGGGAGAGGATTGAGTAGTTGCACATGTTTCAATAGTTGTTTATATAATGTCCATAGGGTTCATTGTGACATGCATGCAAAATATCATATGTATCATCTTCCCTCACACATCTCCTAATGACATGGTTAGGTCCAATGTAGAACAAACATCCAACAATACATGAGAAAGGAAAAGATTTTTCAATGAACATCCTCATCTCTTTTGGAGATAGGTGAGGAGGAAGTCTCCTTGTGACCAGATAATTAGCTATGTTAGCATACCAGGGTGTTTGCACACTGATGGAAAACAAATGCTCATCAGGGAAAGAATCATCTATGACTTGATTGTCCTCTGATGTAGTCAGCCTTGAAAGAAAGTCTGCAACAACATTAGCCTTCCTTGGTTTATCCACAATGGTTATGCCAAACTCCTACATCAACAATAACCATCCTGCTAGCCTACTTGAAATCAAAGGTTTATTCATGAGGTATCTAATGGATGCATGATTAGTGTGCACAAAGATCCGGTAGCCTGTTATGTAGTGCCTAAATTTTATTAGGGCATAGATCACCGCTAACATTTCTTTTTCTGTCACTATATAGTTGAATTCAGCTCCTTGCAAATTTTTGCTGACAAAGTAAATAACATTTTTAGTAGCTCCTTCTTTATGTCCTAAGACTGCTCCTATATCATAGTTTGATGCATCAATATGGATGTGAAAAGGAAACTCCCAATTAGGACCCTTAAGTATAGGAGCATAAGTTAAAACTGCTTTCAAGTCAAAAAATGCCTTGTCACAGTCTTCTATTCATTGGAATTCAACATTTTTAGTTAGGAGATTATACAATGGTGCGGCCATTTTGCTAAAGTCTTTGATGAACCTCTTATAATAACCTGCATGTCTTAAGAAACTCCTAACATCTTTTTTTTTTTTGCAGGGATAGGTAGATTTGTGATCACCTCAATCTTTGCAAAATCTACTTGAATTCCTTTGTGAGAGATGTAGTGGCCAAGAACTACACCTTCCTGCATCATCATGAAACACTTTTCACTATTTAAATATAGATTATGGTCTTCACATCTTTGTAGGACTCTCCTGATATTTTCCAATGCTTCATTGAAATAAAAACCATAGGTAGTGAAGTCATCCATATAGATTTCCATGCAATCATGAGAGATGTCTAAAAATATGCTAATGACTACCCTCTAAAAAGTTGTAGGTGCATTGCATAAGCCAAATGGAAGCATTGAGTGGGCATAGGTCTCCCATGGACAAGTAAAGGTGGTCCTCTCTTGGTCCTCTGGTGCAATTTGGATTTGGTTATAGCCATTGAAGCCATCTAGAAAATAAAAGTATTGTTTTCCTGCAAGTGAGTCCAAAACTTGATCTATGAAAGGTAAGGGAAAATGGTCTTTTTTGGTGGCAGCATTAAGTTCCCTGTAATCAATACAAACTCGCCACTTTCCTCCCTTTTTGGGCACAATCACTAATGGGGAAACCCATTGGGTATCTGAAATGGGGTAGATAAATCTTGCATCTACCAACTTCTGTAGTTCCCTTTTTACAATTTTTCTCAATATAGGGTTAATTCTTTTTTGTGGCTGCCTCACTAGTGTGCAATCATTTTTTATGTATATCTTATGAGTGTAAAGCTTAGGGTCCAATCCCTTGATATCATGATAGTCCCATGAAAATGCATTTTGGTGGGCCCTTAGTAAGTTTGACAATGACAGTTGTTGTTCTTCACGTAGTTTATTGTTGATATTCAAATGTTTTCCTTCTGACATCTGCACTTGTGTAGTTAACTCTACCATAGTTGTTTCACTAATTCTTGGTACCTTGAGTTCATGTGGCAACAATGTATGAGACATACTTGTTGTTGTAGGAAGAGTGGCTGCAGGAAGAGCGGCTACGGGAAGAGTGGGCAAGAGTGTCTTCATTGGATCGACAAAATCAGATGCATGAGAGGATGATGCTTCCTCTAACTCACAATGGTTTTGGATTATGTTAGACAATATTTCATCTTCATCTTGAAGCTGCATGAAAGGAATTCTGCCTAACATCATAAGTTGTGCCATAGAATTAACTTCCTTAGCCTCTTCACTGACATGAGGCCATACATGATCATCTCTATCATGGGATGGTTGAGCAGGAGGGTAGAGAACAAGATTTTTGGTGCTCTTTCCATCAGAAATGGTCATGTCTCCTATCCGACATCCAATATAAGTATCTACTATTTCTAACCATGGCCTTCCAAGAATAATGGGGTACCCGCCCAGTGTGACTTTAGGAGAAAGAATTATAAAATCTGCTGGGTACTCCCAAGAGTCTAGAGTTACTACAAGATCCTCCACTATACCATTAGGCTTAATAGTAGAACTATCAGCAAGTTGTAGGACAGTAGGAGTGGGGCTCATGCTTGCAATATTTAGTTGCTGCAAGATGTCCTTAGTCATCACATTTATTATTGCTCTCAAATCAATCAGAACATTCTTTATCTGCATCCCATTTATAACAACTCCTACCACAAGACTCCCTGGGTCATTATATTTGGTAACGGTCACTTTCCCAAGCATGATGTCAGCGAGCTGTCCCACCACATGAACCGCAGTGGGGTCTTTATTCTTCCTTCTTGGCTTCTTAAGGCATGCTTCCTTGATTGCTTTGCCATATATGTGAACACATTTTATGGCTTGAACTAGACGTATTTGGACAAATATATGCTTCAACTGATCTAGGATGTCAAAAGTTGTGTCTTCCTCTTCCTTTTGTTTCACAGTTTCCAACCTCTGGGAAAATGGTGGTTTTGGTTCAGTCTGCTTGACTGGGATTGGTTTAGGATTTTTAGGTGCACTTGGCTGAATGAGGACATTCATATGCTCCTCTTCTTCCACAAAAAGCTCAGTGATAATGGGTGTGGAAGGAGTTGGCAAAGTAGTTCTTGAACACAAACATATGTCACTTACACTCACAACATATGCAGGGAATTGATTTGGATCAACAGAGTATACCAGTTGATGCTATAGTTTATTATTTGGGTTAGGTGTGGGCTGAGCTAGTAGCTAAGTAGGTTTAAGTGTATTTGAACTTGAATTAGAAAGAGGAGGCATTATAGTAGGTTGTTGGGGCTGAGAAGGTGGCTACATGTAATTGGTTGTCTGGTTTGGCCATTGTTGTCCTCCCCTCTATTGAGATGTTTGCTGCCAGTTTCTTAGAGGTGGTTGCCAATTTCCTTGAAATTGCTGCCAATTCTTCTGAGGTTTCTTCCACTGGGGTGGAGAGTTTTGGTGATTGGGCCAAACATTTGGAGGGTTATTACAAGGTTGTGGTGGATATCCTCCATAATTGGATGGATATGGGGGTTGCCATTGGTTATCAGATGAATAGGAATTGAAATATGACCTAGCAAAAGATATTGGATCTTGTGGCATACCCTGTCTTGGAGCCCATGGCCTCCTTTGTGCAACATAGTAGACTTGATCATCTTCACCCTATATTGGCTTGAACTCGGGTGCCATATGTTTTCTATCAATATTATCTATCATCTTGCATTTGCAGTCCTTCTTTTGTCTGTAATGAGGGAAATATTCTGCCAACATTGCATCCGCCTCCTCTTGTTTCTTTTTGGCCTGAAGTGTATCCAACTGATAACCAGATTGTTTATGATGTCTTTCTTGAAGTCTACTAGTAAGTGAGTAATCTCCATTCTTGAAACTCCACTGGTAGATGACTTACCCATGGAAGATTGGTATGCTCTCCCTTTCTTTGAAGCTGCCCTAGAATAGTTTTGACATATCTTCTTGATATCCTGCCAAGGAACTTGGGTGATATATCCTCCCCCCAAGGAACTTGGGTGATGTCTCCTCCCCCCATCAGATCCAAGGCATCTGTGCAACTTTCATTAATCCCTCTTAATAAAAACAACTTATGTGATTCTTCATTGAGTGTATGGTGTGGATATTTCTTTAGGAAAAACAAAAACCTTGAAATGTAATCTTCCAGGCTCTCATCTTTCTTTTGCTGCATCCTAAAAATTTCATCTCCTCTCATGTCATTGCCCCTATAATACTCTTTTTATTTATCAAGGAACTTTGTCTTCATGTCCTCCCAAGTATCCATAGTATCTCTGCCTAGGCTCATGAACCATCTTAATGCAACTTCTTTCAAGGTGGTAGGAAAGAACTTAAGCCTATGGGCATCAGTGGTATAGTCATAACTCCTGCAGAGTATTTCAAACACGAACAAGAATGTATTAGGATCTTCTATGACAAGTCCATAGAACTTAGAAAGGACTGAAGCATGGATATTTTTGAGGTTGTCTACTTCATTTTGATGAGCAATGGGGAAATGAAAATTTGGTTGGTTAGGTCTGTTTCGATTTGCATCACCCATGCCTACCCGATGAAGTTCCAAAGCAAAGGGGTCTTCAATCGGATTTTGATCTTCAGAGGAAACTTCAGAATTGGTCAGATTCGAAAATGTATCAACAAAGGGGTGTGGCTCTTCTTCTTTGTTTCTTGGCAAGTTCTGATACTCAACTAGCTGGAATGGATCAAGATTGTTAGGAATGAATCTCCCATTAGCATCTCTCCTCTTGCCTCTACACATATGGTATCAACTCAGTATCAACCAACTCACACAAAGAATTGGCAAAATAATAGGGGGTCATTACTCTTCTAAATGAGGGGTATACTAAGAAAAAACTTATAGAAATACTACAACAAGAAAAACTATCAATGAATCCAAAGAACTCCCTAGTTTGACACCATCCCCAACAACGATGCCAAAAATTTCTACCTCCTACAATGATTTTAACAACCAAGCCCTTGCAGTTGTGATACATAGATTGGACATCTAACCTGAATAACTATCTCAATCATCATGAAGGTGGATTTAAATTGTCAACCCAGGGATGTAAACTTGAAATGGGTCAGCACTGTATATGCACTAAGAATCCAAAGTAGCCATATTCATCCTACAACTAAGAAATAAACAATGCTAAAAGTAAATTGCTTGGAAGGAAATAACATAAGTGATGAGCATCAACCAATAACTATACTAAGCTGAAATGCATGACATAAATGAAAATCTGAGCGAACAAACAAGAAACTACTCTGTTTGTAGGAACAATCACATAATGGAATTCTAGTGGTTGCAAGAACAGTCAGTGCCAGATTCTTAACTAATTACTGAACAAAAAATACTAACTAAACTTAAAGATAGAATACTCACCAAGTGGGCCCCCTTGGATAAGTATTCCCTAAAACTAGGGTAAACTTAGATGCATGAACTTATAACTTTATTTCATTCATTGGAAAATATAAGTACAATCGAGCAACGTGACTATATTGCTGAAAAACTTAAGAGTGCGAGTACATCATCAAATTAGCATCCTTCGATTCCAACCTCAGAAGGAGCATTTGAGTCTTATTTATAGAAGCAACCAACTAAACACCTAGCAAGGCGGTCAACTCCAACAGATTTGGAGGACGCCACATTAGGGGAAGCAAGAAAAGTGCAGAGGTGGTTACGCATGCACAAAATCTGCCAGGCATGTTTTCTTTAATGTGAATCTAGCACAACAATAACACCTATATTTGCTCAACAGGAAATTAATAGCATTTACAAGGTGGTTACAACTTCGATTTGCATGAGGAATCTCTAGTCGTTGAGAGTCTTCTCTCCATTAAATGACCACCTTTTTGACCGATATGGTGAACAACCAGTTGGCAAAATCTTCATGAATTGCAAGCCTTTCAATATATCTGCATGACAATATTAGTACACACAAAAACTGCATATCTATAATCATCTTAAACTGTCAATCATTAATCCACATGTAGAATTAACATAGATAGTTCATATAGCATGTCAATGTCATTCAAAAGTCACAAAAATAAGCGTATGCCCAATGTCTATGGTTTTAAGGGAATATCATAAAAAGATCAACATCCAAGCATCAAAGTTTATGACAACTGCAACAAATGGATAATAAACTTTATCAAAATTAAACCATAAACTAAACTCATCAAGAACTACAAACTAAATGTTCATGACATTCAAAGGTTTGTTCTTCTAAAATGACTTCATTACAAGTGAGGGAGTTATCAATGGATAGATTTTCTTGTTTATCAATGATGTTATTCTCTTGTTCTATAGGATTCTCATAACTTTCATCAGTTGTGTTTTCTAACATCAAAGTATATTCTTCACCACTAGGGGAGATATTAGGAGAAGAACAAATATTATTGTCATGATGGTCCATAGTTTCATTCCTTTGTCCCATAATGTATTCCAAAATAGGATAGGTGGGGGAAGAAACATAAAGAGGGTTGTCATAGATTTTAAAGGTTTGCTTATCTAACACCAACATATCTCATCATTATCACAAAAGGAGAAGATGTTGGGAAATGAATGTGGGTAGGTTTCTGTAGACATCCAAATTTGATCACTTTCATATGATCAAAATCATCTACTTTATTCATCTATTTCATTAATAGTGATTAAATAATTTATTTAACCATTATTTCATTTTCTGCCTAAGGTTCCTAAAGTATGTAATTAAATAAATTAAATACTTTACTTTATCATTTTTCTTCTCTAAATTAAATAAATATGACAAATTATTTAATTTAGTCTTTTAACTCATTTGGATTAAAATTAATTTTTAATTCCCCTTTTTCTCTCTCCTTGTCACATCCTCCATAACCTTCTTTTAATTCAGATTAAATTAATTAATTTGTGATTAGGATGTGCATCACTTAATCTTGATTAAGTGTCACATCCTCCATAATCTTCCACTTGCCTCTAATCTCTCATTAATTATCCTAATCCCGTGTTTGCACAACCTTAATCAGAATCATTAGCCACATTTAGCTTACCTTTTCTAGTCAGCCTTCCCACTTACCATTTTTAGCCTGGACTCTCTTTCCCATGTGAATTTTTAATTCACATTTATTTGCCTAAAGCTCCTCTCTTCCCCATGTGAATTTTTAATTCACTTTTGTCTTTCCAAGGTCTTCCCCATCCCCATGCAAGATTCTAGAAGGCTTGACTTGTCACTTTACATGTGCCAAAGATTTCCAGAACCTTGGACTTGTTACATCACCCACATGTGACAAATCTCCAACTTTTTGGAGACCCTCTTTTACTCAATAAACTCTCCAATGAATGTAAATTTTTAATTTGCATTTATTCTTCCAACCACTTCCCCTTTTCCCATGAAATTTTTTGAGGAATTCTAAAATCCCTCAAATGTCTTTTTCATCCTCATTTGGGGACAAGAAGTTCTTTTTTGAGGAAATCTTCTCATCCCCCAAAGTACCTCAAAGGTACTTATCCTTCATCCACCTCATGTACTTCTCTTCCACCCTAAGACATCTCACATTCCACATGTCAAGATGTGAGGGCTTGCGAGTCCTCAACTCACCATAACCCTTCATCTTGATCTTGTTGGATCAATCTCAACCGTTGAATTCTCTAGAGAATTCCAATTATCCTATAAATACACCCTCATTTCTCTCATTTTGGATATCAAGTCTTTTGCTACCAAACTCTTGCCAATTTATCATTTGCAAAATTTTAACTTTTGCATAGTATTTCTCATTAATCCATCTTACATCTTGCATCCACTGCACTCTATTACCATCTAAGGAGCACATAAGACATCCAAATATCAAGAGCCAACCAAGGAAGAAGCAGCATGAAGGTATAACAATCAACAATCAATTTGTTTATCTTGTTTTCATGTTATCTATTTCTTAGGCTAATCTTTGAGGTGCCCTTTTTTTATGTTAGTTCTTCTCATTGCATCATTTTAGCATCTCACATTAGGACTTGACATTTTAAAAGGATCACATTTCTGACACTTCCGGTGGGACCCACAAAAGAGTTTCTTTCTTTTACGTTTTCTATTGTTTAGTTTGTTTGCAGGTTCAGGTCGCAAAGGGGTGGATTTTCCCTCCCGGGCGCTGTAGAGGGGCGGATACGCCCTCATGATCCGATGTTTCTGACAGTTTTAACTGTAGAAGTGCGGATATGCCCCCACATTCCAACGTTTTTGCTAACAATTTTTTTTGCAGAAGTGGGGATACGCCCCCGTAGTCCAACGTTTTTTTGCTAATAGTTTTTCTGTAGAAATGCGGATACGCCCCCACAATCCAATGTTTTTTGCTAACAATTTTTTTGCAGAAGTGAAAATACACCCCCCGTAGTCCAACATTTTTTTGCTAATAGTTTTTCTGCAGAAGTGCAGATACACCCCAGCAATCCAACATTTTTTGCTAACAGTTTTTCTGCAGAACTGTGGATATGGCCCCGCAATCCAACGTTTTTGCTAACTATTTTCTGTAGAAGTGTGGATTTTCCCTCTTGTTCCAGCATTTTTCACAGCTAACATTTGCTTGAAGGGCCTTTATTTCATTCAAATTTTAAAGTTCTCTTTGCTGCTTTATCTATTCACCTAGCATAATTAGGGGGAAGTAATATTTGTTGTTTGCTGTGTCTTTTTTTTGTTGTGTTACCCTTAGTGGGCATTAGTTTATTTTCACCTTCCCCTTTGCACTTTGTGCAAATCCGAGGGGGTAGTTGGAAACAATTAGTGTCTTCTTATTAGAGGGACCTGCTTGGGGATTTCATCACCCCAAGGGATGATCCCAACCACGCGTACTAACAGGGTATACAAAGGGGGGAGAGCCAAAACTGTATTCCAATCCAGTTGCATCGTAATTGGCAAAGTGTCGAAGCTAGGGTGATACCTAGATAGACGTGAATAGTTGGTTCGAGCCTTTCAGTATGTCGTTGAGGCTCTCGACTTACGCTTGTGATAAATTGGTGTTCATAGTTGTGCCTCACGTATCGAGCGTATATCGAGGACTCCCTAGAAACCTTGTTCACCCTAGAGTAAGACCTTTGCTGGCCATACCCCTTAATACTAATTATAGGATTGTGCTTGTTCAAAGTATCTTTTTGTGAGAAAAAAACCAGTAAATTTTGATAAGTCAGCTTCATTGAATCATTTCAAGTCCTTGTCATAATCCCATCATCCAAACCACATCACTTTCCATTACAGAGGGGTGGATACACCCCCCTGTTTCAACACTTTTTATTGTAGAAGTGCGGATATGTCCCCCTGTTTCAACACTTTTTACTGTAGAAGTGTGGATACGCTCCCTTGTTTCAGCACTTTTTATTTCAGAAGTGTGGATACGCCCCATTGTTTCAATACTTTTTACTGCACAAGTGCATATATGCCCCCTTGTTTCGATGTTTTGATAGTTTTTACTCCAGAAGTGCAGATACGCCCTCTGAACGGACAATTTCATCCATTTGACCATTCTAAACCCCCGTTTGAACTCCCAAAGTCTCCATTTGACCATTTGATCATCCTAAACATTCATCTAACCAATCCAAACATCCATTTGACCATTCCAAACCTCCATTTAACCTTTCTAAAATGTCAATTTATCACATTCTCATTGATCATTCCACTATTTGGGATACCCATCTTATCGTGTGACCTAAACATTTGCACTTTTCAAAAAATCACTTCAACAACACAACTTCCATTTGCATTCATCATCATCTCTCAACACCAAATTCCTTAAACCTTGTTTTAGGAGTTATCTCCCAAATTGACCAAGATGTTAAGTTTGATCATTATCCTACCTATAAATCCTTGTCTTCAACCTAATCAATCTGCTTCTATCTTGAGGTGGATTTGTATTGTAAGTCAACGTCATTGGCCTAAATCAATCCCCTTCCATCTCAAGGCGGATTCAGTGCCATGATCATTGATTTAGTTAGCTCAAATTGATCAACCAACGTCATAAGTCACTCAGGGTGATATCCAAATCAGGTTTTAGGATCCCCTCCAATCAAATCAATCCTCATCCAAATCATCCAATTGGGACATCATCAATTGATCTAATCAAATCAATCCAAATCCAAATCATCAAATCAAATCAATCTTCTTCGAATTGATACATCATCAATTGGTCAAATCAAATCAATCCAAATCCAAATCATCCAATTGATACATCATCAATTGATCCAATCAAATCAATCCAAATCCAAACCATCAAATCAAATCAATCCTCATCCAATTGACACATCATCAATTGATCTAATCAAATCAATCTAAATCCAAATCCAAATCATCCAATTGATACATCATCCATTGATCCAATCAAATCAATCCAAATCCAAATCATCAAATCAAATCAATCCTCATCCAATTGATACATCATCAATTGATCTAATCAAATCAATCCAAATCTAAATCATCCAATTGATACATCATCCATTGATCCAATCAAATCAATCCAAATCCAAATCATCTAATTGATACATTATCCATTGATCCAATCAAATCAATCCAAATCCAAATCATCTAATTGATACATTATCCATTGATCCAATCAAATCAATCCTCATCCAAATCATCAAATTGATACATCATCAATTGATCCAATCAAATCAATCCAAATCCAAATCATCAAATTGATACATCATCATTTGATCCAATCAAACCAATCCTCATTCAAATCATTCAATTAACATCATCAATTGATCCATCATCCAATCTAGATCAATCAATCCAAATCATCACCTATATCATCCTTTAGAGATTGCATCTTGAAATCACCTAGTTGTTTTGCACGTTCATACCCGTTCAAACCCGCTCACAAACAAAAAAGCACATGGCAGACCAACAAACTCAAGGTTCCCAACCAAATGTCCCTCAAGATCCTAATAACATTCAACACGATCCCCATAACGATGTCTCATCTAAATCGAACACCGACATCCAAAATATCACACCACCTGGTGACGAAAACATGGTCAATTAACCTGAAGTTACCGTTGACAAATATCTTAGTAATCCTGCCAATGTCCAAATGACAAATCTTCTCCTAAATGAATGTGTAGATAAGATCCTTGCCACCTTACTCATGAAGGGGGTCAAACCACCGTCCAGTTTTAATACCTCACAAAATGTTTTAGAAGGTTCCTACGTTCTTGAAGGTGCACCCACTAAAAATTGGTACCACCCCGAATTGGGAAATGTTGTCGTCCGTCAAGTCCAAGAACATCCTCGTCTTCCAACTGCAACATCTACTATTCCACCATCCGATCCTGATGATCCCCATACCTATGGCATGCCACCATACATCCCATCCGCTCCACCGCTTCCACCCCCATATTCTAATATTGGGGGCACACCTACACTTACCAATGTGCTACCTCCTGCATTTCAACAACCTCAAAATAATTCACATCAATCGACCACACTATCAACACCACCACAACATGTTGCTACTATTATAGCTTCATCTCAACACTTGCATCCACAACACCCACAACACACTACCATTCTCACACAACCATCACATCAAGTAGCGCAACCTACATCTCAACAACAACAACACATCTCATCTCACCCACCTCATCAACAAAAACAATGACCTCCACAATAACATGTGCATATTCCTACACAAACACATCATAATCTGCTTACTAAGTACCTCTATCATCCCTCTAGTACATACACTATTCCATCCCATACGAATCCTCATCAGAATGCACAAAACCAAACACATATTCAACCGCCACCTTACACCAATATTTCACATCCTCAACATCACCTCCACCAACAAACATCGAATCCATACCCATATGCCACGCAACAACCCACCATTGCACAACAATACCAATCCTATCCGCTCTACGTTCAACAACAAAAAACTCACCAACAAGGGGCACCGTACACTTCCTATTACCAACAACCATCATCACATCAACAAAGAGGCCCTACCTCTACTCATTACCAAAATTCTATGCAGCAACTGGACCCCTCTCTTATTTCCTACTATCAACAACAAGTGGCTCCCACTTAACACAATCAGTCATCCAACTATCAATCCACTTACAATCAACAATCACACTCATATCCGACTCAACCCGTTTATGATCCAACAACGGTAGGGCCATCCTCATCATATCCACAATACTATCCATACAATCAATCCAATTTGACTCCCACGACTCCTGTCAATAGAAAAACTTGGAAGAAGTAAAAGCAACATTAAAGGACCTACAAGATGGAGCGGGTAAACAATCATTCAAGTTTGAGGACATATGTCCTTATCCTTATGATCCCTCCATCTCCTTGATTCCTTTTCCCAAACATTTTGAGATACCAAAATTCAATAAATACAAAGGAACCAAGGACCCTAGAGCCCACCTTCAAGAATTTTACGCCCATTGCCAAGAGGTCATGCATAATGACAATTATCTTATCCGACTTTTCCCAAAAAGTCTACAAGGGGTTGCCCTTAACTGGTTTATGGGTCTCGAAAAGGGGTCTATCAAAACCTTTGCACAATTATCCGATAGTTTGTCTCCCACTTCTCTTTTAATCTAGAGAAGGATATTGACACACTTGACCTCCTCAAAGAAAAACAACGTGATGGAGAGACCTTTGCAAGCTACTTACAAAGGTGGCATGCCTTGGCTAGTAGGATGAAATCCCCACCAACAAAAAAAGACATGGTCACGCTATTTATCGAAAACTCCCACCCAAATATGGCTCATAACTTTCAACTCCATTGTATCACCACCTTTGTGGGACTTGTGGAGAAAGACCCCATCTTAGAACGAGCCCTTGTTGCAAAAGGGCAAGTCAAACATTTCAATTCTGATAGAGAGAAATCCTTTAGGGATAAACCTCGTTATTGGAATAGAAATAAAAATGCTGTCAATGATGGTGTCACTAACACCAAACATGTTCAAGTGGCCACCACCACACAAAGATAGCCTCTTCAACAACAACCGTCAGTCTAGAATGCCATATCTGTCCCCCAAGGGGCACCATGACAACAAGCCAACCAAAATAACCAAGGGGGAAACAAATGATAGTTCACTCAGTTGGGAGAACCCCTTAGCATGGTGTTTAATAAGCTTCTTCATGCTAATCATCCCATCACATATCTTGTCACCAACCCTCTTGATACGTCTAAAACCAAGCCTGCTTGGTTTAAAGACAACAAATATTATGAATTTCACAAGACTAAGAGACATACCTTAGATAAATGTCAAGGCCTAAAAACCTACATTCAAGGTCTCATCGATCGAGGTGAAATCCATGTAGATGCTAATGCAACATCTTCGTCCAATGCTCAACTCTTGATATATCAAAACGCTTTTCCTAACCACAACCAGGGTCCTAGTATTTCCAACTCTAATCCTGGACCTAGCAACAATAACAAGCAAGGTAACAACACTAATAACATTAGCTATAAAAATGTGCCATACAATTATCAAGGTGTGGTATCATATGTAGAACAAGTGGAACCATGTGTATCCATGATCCATGCCAAAGGAAAAGATCCACAATGTGCTGTTACTACTCGATGGACTCGCATCACAGTCCCTGCCGTTCCTCCATCTACCCAACGACCATCTGTCAACTCCCAATATAACATCCTAGACCATCTAGGTAAGACTACAATCCAAATATCCATTTTGGATCTGCTTAAGTCATCTCCCGTGCATCAAGATATCTTAACTAAGGCCTTGTAAAGCACACAAGTGCCTGATAATATTGACCCTACCCAATTTCAAGCATTGGTAGGCAATCTCTCATCAACCTATCAGTTAGCCTTTAGCCAAAAAGACATGCCACATCTGGATTCAAGCCACAACCACCCCCTCCATCTTGAGGTCGGTGTCAATTGTCAAAAAGTAAAAAGGGTACTGGTAGATAATGGTTCGACCCTAAATCTCTACACATTAAAATTCATACAATAGGTTGGATACACCTAGGCTGATCTGAGAAATTAAGTGATCACCATCAAGGCCTATGATAATGCAGAATGAGATTCAGAAGGAATGATTTTCCTCCCTATTCAAGTGGGCCCTATTGTGCAATACACTATGTGTCATGTTCTAGACCTTGAAATTCCATACAACATCCTTCTTGGCCGTGCATGGCTTCATTCTATGCAAGCCGTCCCATCCACCTATCACCAATGCCTAAAGTTCCCATTTCAAGGAATGGAAGTCACCATACATTCTGATCCCCAACCTTTTGGATATTGTCGTGCCTTGGAAGCTTCTTTTCCACATTCGCATTATTGTCCAGGAGTCAAAATGGGGGCATCCTAAACATCTGATCCTAACCCATCCACCAACACAATAAACACTTCATCCCCACCATCATCCACACCTCATTCCGCCGTCACTAAGGTCCAGATCATAGACAAGGGATGTGGCACATACGAAATGCATACCGCACTCAATGTGGCAACCATGCCACCTTCGCCCCACACATATGGACAACCAATTCTGCCACTACCAAAACTGGAGGAAAAGACACTTACACTCACCTCCAAGAACATGGAGTCAACAACATTTAATGATTTGGGATCCCTCCAGGATCAAATGGACGAAGATATCAGTCAATGGGTTTATTGAGAGGACCCTGAGCCACCACGTCCACTTATAGAATAGTTTCAAGAAGTTTATCCACATGCATCCAAATTCATTGAAAAGTATCATTATCAGGGCAGAGGCCTTGGCGCCAAAGAACAAGGAAAACGCCAGCCAATTGAAGCAACCACCATGAGACCAAGAAATCTGGGCTTAGGTTATGATACTAAACAGAAGGGTCCTACGACATCCTCTAGCACTTCTAACAATTTTAGTGTTGACAATGGTTCCGTCGAAGACATACCGGAGGAAGAGTCCATCATACACGCATACTATGATTTGAATCACATTGACCTCCCTACCATGTTCGAATGCTTATCTATTTGCACCATAACCTTATCCCTCAAACATCTCGAGCTTATCAATCATGACCTACAC
This sequence comes from Sequoiadendron giganteum, assembly GCA_007115665.2. Taxonomy (NCBI): domain Eukaryota; kingdom Viridiplantae; phylum Streptophyta; class Pinopsida; order Cupressales; family Cupressaceae; genus Sequoiadendron; species Sequoiadendron giganteum. Next base: position 330,353,819 of record CM021106.1, on the reverse strand, counting down.
GGTAAAGCACCTATCAACACATTCCCCTCAGAGGATACCTACATACATCTAATGGGATTAGGGGAAGATGAATGCCCTAATCGCAAAAAAAAAATGGGTCATCAAGTGAAAACCTCACCGAGGTGCTTTTTGACTATGAAAAAGTAAAAACAAAGGATGTATCTAATAGTAAAAACCTTAATATGGCACTGGAAGATGGGGACGTTCATCTTCCCCTTGTAGGAACACAACTATCTGAACAATCTCCGATTCTTATTGAAGAAACACAAGAGGTGAATTTGGGGACAAAAGAAACTCCAAGGATCACCTATGTGGCCAAATCTTTATCTGAAGAAGAATATATCACCATTGTCCGAATTCTCCGTGAAGGGGTTATCAACTTTGCATGGGCTTACTCTGATATGCCTAGCTTGGATCCTAATCTTGTTGTACACCATTTGGATGTTCGTCCAGAGGCCAAACCTGTCAAGAAGAAGCTCCGAAAGATGCACCCACAGGTGGCATTATTAGTTAAGAAAGAATTGGAAAAATTACTGGATGCTGGTTTCATCAGACCCATTGATTATTTTGATTGGATTTCTAATATAGTGCCTGTTGCTAAACCTAATGAAGACATCAAAATTTGCATAGATTTCTGGGATCTTAACAAAGCCTATCCAAAAGATGACTTCCCCTTGCCTAACATTGACATGTTGGTCGACATCACTACAGGACACGAGATGTTATCCCTTATGGATGGCTTCTCTGGCTACAATCAGATCTGGATTGCCCCTAAAGATCAACACAAAACTTCTTTTACAACACCTTGGGGTACTTTCTGTTACAATGTCATGTCCTTTGGTCTAAAAAATGTGGGGGCAACATATCAATGGGCAACAATGGTTATATTCCACGACCTCATCCACATCATCATGGAAGATTATGTTGATGACCTACTGGAAAAATCTGGAACTAGAGAAGAGCACCCGACCATTCTGAAAAGGATCTTCGAGCACTTAGAATAATACAAGCTTTGACTGAATCCAAAAAAGTGTGTGTTTGGTGTCACATCAGGGAAATTGTTGGGCTTCATAGTTTCCCGAAGAGGTATCGAGGTTGACTCGGCTAAGGTGAAAGCTATCATGGATATGCCCCACCAAGAAACCTAAAACAATTAAGGAGCCTCCAAGGGAAGCTACAATCCATTCGCCGATTTATAGCCCAGCTTGCGGATAAATGTCAGTCATTCACCCACCTTCTCAAGAAAGACACCACCTTCAAGTGGAATCAACAGTGTCAGTTGGGTTTTGACATGATCAAAGGATACTTGGCCCACCTGCCGATCTTGATGCCACCTATCCCTAGAAAACCCCTCTTGTTGTACATATCTGCCACGTCAGTTGCATTGGGGGCATTATTGGCACAACATGATGAATCCTCAAAGGAACGGGCGATCTATTACATTAGCCGAACACTGGTCGGTTATGAACTCAATTATTCACCAATGGAAAAAGAATGTCTTGCAGTGGTCTTTAGTACACAAAAATTACGCCACTATATGCTTAGCCATCCTATAAAATTGATATCCAAAGTCGACCCCCTCAAGTACCTGTTATCCAAGACAGCCCTGACTGGTCGAATGGCTAAAAGGATCATGCTCCTCAGTGAGTTTGATATAGAATATGTGGATAGAAAGGCCATTAAGGGACATGTAATAGCGGATCAGTTGGCAGATTCCCCGTTGGTAGACACCTATCCCATAGAAACTGAATTTCCAGATTTAGGAGTATTTGCAGTCTCAGAGGCCACCTCTTGGACACTGTACTTTGATGGATCACACACTCATAATGGATCGGGGGCAGGAGTCTTGCTTATCACCCCCCAAGGCGATTACATACTGAAATAATTCAGACTGGCTTTTCCTTGCACCAACATCTCTGAATATGAAGCTCTTCTCATAGGCCTCAGAATTGCAGTCCAATGGCACATCACTCATCTGCAAGTTTTTGGTGACTCCCAATTGGTCATAAAACAGGTCAACGATGAGTTTCTAAATAAAGATGAAAAGTTGTTGCCTTACAAACGTATGGTGGATGAATTCAAAAAATACTTCACCCCCATCCAATTTGAGCAGATCTCGAGACTCCAGAATAAGGTAGCAGATGCTATGGCTACCATTGGTTCTCTCCTCGACATGCCAAAAGATTGCACAAATTGTCAGTTCCTAGTCGAACAACTCCTAATCCCAGCATACAATATCCCTGAGAGTGACATGGTGTGTGCTATTGTAGGTCCTGAATCCCCTTGGTACCACAAAATTTATACCTATATTCATGACAACACCCTCCCGCCCAATCTCACAAGAAACCAACGTAAATCATTTATCCAACACACTGCCCGCTACACCATTATCAGTGATACACTTTATCGACATGGATATGATGGAACTCTCCTCCGTTTTTTAGACGAAACTGAAGCTGACACAACATTAAAAGAAGTGCATAGCGGTATTTGTGGGGCCCATTCTAATGGTATGGCCCTAGCCAAGCGGATTCTCAAAGCAGGATATTACTTGACTACAATGGAACAAGATGCTTGTGAATATGTCAAAAAGTGTCTTCCGTGTCAACAACATGCAGATCTGATTCACGCTCCAGCACAAGAGCTACAACCTATCATGACACCTTGGACATTTTCACAATGGGGTTTCGACTTGATTGGCAAGATCTACCCTCCATCCTCTGATGGTCACACCTTTATCATCACAACCACTGAATACTTCACCAAGTGGGTGGAAGCCATTCCACTCACTCAAATCACTGGTGTTCAGATCCTAAGTTCATCCTCTACCATATCCTCTGCAGGTATGGTATCCCCTCTGCCATCATCACCGACAACAGAAATCCATTCAAAATTAAGTGTATGAAACTCCTTTGTGACACATATCATATCCAACATCGTTGGTCCACTCCCTATTACCCCCAAGGTAATGGACAAGCAGAAGTGACAAACAAAACATTGATCAAAATCATTAAGAAAATGGTCAATAGTACTGGCCGTGATTGGCACCTCCATATCCATCCTGTTCTTTGGGCCTACCATACATCCATCCACACCCCTATCAGCACTACTCCATACTCTCTTTTCTATGGTGTTGAAGCCATCTTACCAATCGAAGTTGAAATCCCTTCACTCCGAATCTCCCTCAAAAATCTCATCACTGACGAAGACACTCGAGTGGCACGCTTGACACAATTGGAATTGTTGGATGAAAAATAGGTCAAGGCTTATAACCATTTGCAAGCCTATCAACACTGACTCAAAATGAGCTACAATAAAAAAGTCCGCCCTTGCCAATTCAATGTTGGTGATTTGGTCTTAAAAGAGAATCAACAGAATTAACAAAATCGAGAGAAAAAGGGTAAGTTTGAAGCAAACTGGTTGGGCCCTTATGTCATCACCACAAAGTATGGTTTTGGTGCCTATAGGATTTCCACCCCTGAAGGTGAGCCCTTGGAGGAACCCATCAACGTCATGCACCTGAAGAAGTTCTACACTTAGGTCAACTGGGGTATCCTTGTTGGTAAAAGTCAAAAATACAAAAAAATAAAAAAAATCAAAAAATAAAAAAATAGTAAAGAGAAATAATTCGTCCTAGGGTGAAAACCACCCCTGTGTGGCACCTTGGATATGTACGATTGGTGAAAACCTGGCAACAGGCATCTCTCATATAGGGCTTAATCATTATCTACCTTGCGTCCTGGTTACTTTATGGCTTATCTGTTGATTCCTCAATCCCCATATCCTCCCATCCACTTGCACCACCTCGTCACTTGGTATATTCTAGTTGAGCATTGGACGACCATCGTCCGCTATCCGACATCTTGAGCTTGTTATCCTGCTCCGAGCTTGTGTCCTCTCACTGTTGTGGTTGTCTCCATCTAGGCTCACTCTTCATTTCCATCTCCATCTGGGTCTCATTGTGTCTCCTTGTGAACTACGTTTCCCTTGTGCTTGCATGTAGGCAAGGCTGATCCTTTGATCTATCCCCAGGGCTTCTCTTTGTCTTCTTTTGCATTCAGTCCATTTGATCATTGTCCCCCATCATCTGTCGTCATTGCCCTCTTTCCGCTTTTATTATTGGCTCCTCTTGAACTATGATGCCTCTACACTTGCACGTAGGCAAGGCTAATCTTTGGATCAGCCCCTGAGGCATTGTGTCGTTCATCATCTGTGCTCATGGTCCAATTTTCGATCTTTTCCATCCTCGGTCTTTTGTCCTGTACGAACTATGTTGCCCCTGCGCTTGCACGTAGGCAAGGTTAATCTTTTGATTTTCCCCCGGGGCTTATGTTTGTCTTGGTTATCCATCAGTTTCCATCAGTCCACTTTCCGCTCTTTTACCATGGTCTTTTCCAGAACTATGAAGGCTCTGCACTTTCACATAGGCAGGGTTGATCTTTGATCAACCCCCGAGCCCCTAGGTCTTTAGATTGTGTCTTTTCCTCTTGTCGTCTTGTTGTCAAGTATGTCCCTATCATCATTGATTCCTCACAAACAAGATCCCCTCGTGTCAAGAAATCTGCCCAATGACAGTTATCATGCCTCATCTAGATCACTTTAGCTTATTATCCATCATCGGTCTTAACATGATGCATCCTTCCTCACAGAGCACATCAACCCCATCCATCCCTGGGATCTTATGGAAAAAGACGCTTGTAATTGATTATGATCTTTTGGTACTTTTGGACTTTGTTTATCATTTGAGCTCCCTATAATCAAGATCACCATGATCCTTCATATTGTGGTGTGTTTTGCCTAGTTAACATAGGGACATCTCTTGACTATTGTTGTTGTCTGCTGGGATGCCCCACGTAGTACCCACCAGGATTCTTTTCGGATCCTACGTTATGTGAGGGCATCCCTTTGTGCTTGTGGTTATTCCAATACCTAGCCCAACCAAAGTCATTGTGACTTTGGGGTATTGGGATAGCCTTCTTGTTTGATTGTGTTTGTTTTATGCATTAGACATTAATCCATCTTGGTCTACATACCCTGACGCTTGATGCTTTATGCTATAGAAAAAATCAGTGCTCTAAAGGATGGAAAATTGCATTCATGTTGCATTTCATCTCATAAAATATTCCCCCTTCATCTAATCTTGCTCCTACATCCATGACTCCTAATTTTGATTGTGCAAACTTTCATTCCCTCTTACTAACTTTTCTTCTCAGGATCCTTATGGTTCTTGACAGGTACTGCGCTCCACACACCCTACACCTACCCATTGATGCCTATGTCTACATTCATTTAAATCCACTCATCCATTTACATCCATTCATCTATCCATATGGTATTAATTCATTTAGGTCCATTTATCTATTTACATCTATTCATTTATTCTTTTGCATCAATTCATTTAGGTTCATTTATCCATTTACACCCATTCATTTATCCATTTGCATCAATTCATTTAGGTTCATTTACATCCATTCATTTATCCATTTGCATCAATTCATTAGGTTCATTCACATCCATTCATTTATCCATTTGCATCAATTCATTTAAGATCATTTATCCATTTACATCCATTCATTTATCCATTTGCATCACTTCATTCAAGTTCATTTATCCATTTGCATCAATTCATTTATCCATTTACATCAAGTTCATTTATCCATTTACATTAAGTTCATTTATCCATATTGCATTAATTCATGTAGGTTCATTCAAATCATTATGAACATTTATCCATACATTCCATATATTTTCATATCCACCTATGCATCATTATTAGCCCCATATTACTTACATCATCAAAACAATTGCATTACCATTCATAAATCATTAACATCATCCATAATCACCTCATCCACACATGCATAAATAAATCATTAACATCATAACACAACATCCATATCAACACAAAAAGATCATAAACATATGCATAACATACATCATCTATCGTCAGAACATCAATAATGCATAATCTAAATCATCCATCACAAAAATGTGCACCATAATATCAATGGGAACCATCACATATCATCATCAAAATCATACAATAACAATCCAATCTCCAAAATACAGTCATATCATGATCACATACATACCATCCTCAAAATAAGGTGCATCATCTAAAAATAAGTGCTACACCACCATCCGGTACATGTCAAAAGCACATGTATCATCTCACCTGTCCTTTGCCTGTTCCGAGCTGCCCACACTTGACCTCTGAGGAGACTCAGGTACCAGTCCCCTGTGTGTCGGAGTCCCTTGAGATTCACGCCCTGGAGTCCCAAACCGAGAAGGAGTTGGTTGGAAATCACTGTATCCCCTGGTCTGTGTCCCTAAAGACTGGGATGGTGCTGACATCTGTGGTATCTGTCTAACATACTGTGCTGTACGTTGCACCGGATCTGTCACTGCCTGCTCATACACACCCCTCTAGTACGCCGCCTCGTGCATGTGCTCATCTCTTTGGACAACCTAGAATCAAGTGGGATTCCACTCATACCTGCACCTATCTCGCTCTCTGCTCATGGCTCATCGCTCCTACTCCCATGCCTCCTGTGCCGCTGTCAGTAGTCGTATCTGCTCTACGACCCTCTCCCTCTCTGCCCGCATAGTCTCTCGCTCTGTCCCATCACCCTGCTCTCGGCATGCCTGCCTCTGTGCTATATCCCTCTCGGCATTCTCTGCTCGACCCACTACTGCGTCTCTCTGGAACTGCAAGATATGGACCTATCTTAGTACACTATCCCTCTCCCCCTATAGTGCCTGCATCTGTACCTGTACACTATCCCTTTCCCCTGAAGTGCCTGCACCTGTCCCTGTGCACTCTCTCTCTCCCGCTGCATTGTCTCTAATCCGACCTCTGCGGCCTCGAGTCTCGCCCTCATCTCCTCTAAAGATGCCTCTGCCGTGGATACCCTCTCCTGCAGTGTTGTCCTCTCCTCTAGAAGTCCTGTCACCTGAACTCTCAGTGCCTCCATCTCCCTCTTGAGCCGCTGAAATCACTCCACGGAGACATGATCTCCTCCCCCTATTGGCTCTGGCTCACCTCGCATCTGAGCAATTGTCATCGCTGCCTCTAGCCTATCTCGGTCCCATGAAATTTGAGCCAACTCCCCCCATACTCTCTCCATCCCTACTCGCATCTCATCCCTCTCTCTCTCAACCACTTGTATATCTGTCATCAGTTGGCCCACAACATGCTCAAACACTATCATCTCTGTCTCCTTCACCCTCTGCACCTCTGTCTCCGCCCTCCTCAACTCCTCTTTTAACACCCATACCCTCACCTGGGCCCCTATCAGTAACATCACTGGATCATCAACTGCAGCCGCTGGTACTACTACTAGAGGCTCCACCACCTCTACATCCAGGTCCATCGCCTCCTCCTCTATCTCCTCCTGCACCTGCTCAGCTCGGCTCGTCAATTGAATCCTTTGTGGCTGTCCTCTCCTCCCCACCCTCATCAATCTCTGTGGCTCCCCTCCATGTCGCCTCTCCTCCTCTGGCTCCTACTCCGCTGGCTGGACCCTCCTCTGTCGACTGCTCTCAGGAATCCCCCCAAGACATCCTCTGACATCTGTCGCCCTCTCCACTCCCTCCCGAGGATCTCTGACCCTCACATCCTCCTACGGCTCTCTAGCCCTCGCATCCTCCTACAGCTCTAGGGCTCTCACCTGCACCTACCTCCATCGTACTCTACCTCCAATCCCTATCTGCGCCTGCCTCCCCTCCACCACCCAGAGCATCTCCACCTCTGACTTGCTCCCCAATCTCATCTCCTCTATTGGGTAGGTTTCAATGGTCTCTTTTTGTTTGTCATTGTCATGATTAATTATTGCTATGTCCTCTTGTTTAGTAATGTCTTGCCTAATAGAAGAGGTAAGAGGAGAAAAACAACTTGGGTTCTCAAAACTCTCATCAATTAGTTCTTCTAAAGCTAAAATATCTTCTTCACAAGTAGGAGAGATATTAAAAGAGAAAATGTGATTGTTATGATTACCTAAGGTTTCTTTCACTAGACTAGCCTCACTCATAGAAGGGATACTGGGAGAGGGATTAATGACGAACTAAAAGAGAGGGGAAAGGACCTCATATTCATACACTTAACAAAACTTTCTTACATTTAACATGATCAAAAAGTAGAACATGAAGTATGATAACTATACATTTTTGCAATGAAAACATGATGTAATGATTGTTCTACAAGCTTGAAATGCAACAATGATAGAGAAAACATGCAAAAAAGTAATGCAATTTTTTAGATTTTGAAGATGACAATTGACTGATTATGGTATGTAACAATGTAAAAATGCAAATTTGAAATTAAGCAATGCATGAAATGAGCCAAATTTAGCTAGATCTAATGAAATGCATGTAATATAAACTTAACCAACTAAAACAGATAGTTAATGGTAGCAAATAGAAGTGTAAAAATAAGTTTTTTAGTGTTGTAAAAGGCTATTTTAGATTTGTTCTGGGAATGATTCGCCCAAGGTGGTGAATGAGTCCCAGTAGGGATTTTTTCCAAAAAATTCAAAGATTTTTAAGTGATTTTTATGCTTTTTTGTTTGTATGAGCTGTAGATTAAATGTAAATGCAGTTTTTAGATGTTTTTCAATGATTTGAGATACAAAAATGCAACCTATATACACTTTCACTAATGCAAAAATTAGAAACCCTAGAATGCCAATTAACTAATGAAAACCTAATGCAAAGTCAATACAAGCTAGATCTAGGATGATAATGGAATCCAAATTAGAAAAGAAGGTATTCTAAATCCAGGTTCACCAAAATGTTTAGTTGAAAAATGGATGCTTTATGGTTTTGGACATAGAACATCACTTCTCTCCAACTAACATTCAAGGATTCCCTAGAGATCTTCACCCCAAAAATGGAATAGAGGCAAGAGATCTACTAAGGTACTGCCATAGGGACTGATTAAGATCTAATGAGGGGTTAACCAAAAATTATAGACTTGGAAAAGATAATGAAATGCTAGATGAAATGAAAAATCCTAGTTGAATGCAAACTAAGACTAAATGACCTAGAAAAGTGAATGAAACAATATAGAAAACTGCAAAATATAATGTGTGCACTTGGAAATCTAGAGAAGACTGGATGAAAATCTGGATCATTAGAAAATCTACTTTCACTACTAACTAGGACTCATTTGCCAAGCTGGGTGAATCGATCCAGTTTCTGGAAAACTATGTTGGAACAGGTTTTAGACAAAAGGGTATCTGAATCTGCAAAATCCTGAAAAATTGACTGGAAATGAGACTCATTCACTAGAAGTGGCGAATCACTCCAGTTGAAATTTTCTACAACTTCAAAGGCTGATCCTTCTCTTCTCTATATGCTTTTCCCTTCCTGATTAGTTTTTTGATCTAAAACTACAATTTGTGACCTGTAGGTCTTCTCCAAGGCACTCCAAGGCTTGATGACAACTTTGACAACTTTGAATGACTTGCAACTTTTCTCCAATCTTTCTCCTTAATAAATTGCAACCTAGACCTACAAATCACACATAAAGGAGAGGGGAATTTTTTGTTGGGGTAGTGGATAAGGGGTTTTCCTTGGTCAAACCCCTTGTTGGTAATTAAACCTTGAAATGAAAGAAAATAAGAATGGAGAATGATGAATGAAAAAATGATGATGTTGCAACTCACCAAACCCTTCAATGAAGTGTTACGAATATGCTTGAGATGGCTACAATAGATGTGGTTCTTGAATCTTGCTTGAATGATGTTGATCTTGATGAAACATTTGCTTGGATCATAAACCCTACATCACAATTGTTAGCACAATAACAAACATGACATATGAAATCCTTGACATGATGATTGATGCTTGAATGTTGCTCTAAAATGCTTGATAATCTACCCTTGAATGCTCTTGTGAACTCAATTTTCTATTAGGAATGCTCTCACAAAAGTCTTAGGTAAAAATAAGTGAAAGAACTGTGTATTTATACTCAATTATGCAAGAATTATTGAAACTACAACACTACAAGCTGACATCAGATCTAGGAGAATAAAATCTTGCTAGAATTTTGAATTAAATTTGATTTTGGCCCATGCGGGACTCATTCACCCAAGATGGTGAATGAGTCCCATCTGGCATAATGTATGGGATCGAAAATCAAAAGTGCTTAGAAATATGTGAAAGCTAGTTCGGGGCCAAAAGATCTAGGTGGGACCCATTCTCCCAAGGTGGGGAACGAGTCCCAAATTCCTAAATCTGGGCCACACAAGCCAAAAACAATCGAATTATGATTGGTTAATGATTGGTGTTAGGATTATCCTCAAAAATATGCAATAAATGAGGCTTGTGGATGCAAAATGGGGCCAATTAAACCATAGGAAAGCCTAATTATTAATGAAAAGCCTAGAGAAGTGTGAAAGTGTGTTACAACACTTTGCAACACTCCAAATAAAGCAAGATTAAGATTAATTTTGATTAAAAAGAGGTTTATTAGGTTGATAAGACCTTAGAAAAGTGTGAAAGTGTGTTACAACACTTTAGCAGGGTATCATTAAATCCACTAGTTGACAAGGGCCCAAGACCTAATGTGAATGTGTCGATCAAATTACAATACTAAATCAAGGCAACATTAAGCCCAACTCACAAGGAGGGCCCAAACAAGTGTGAAAATGTCTCAACGATATTTTCTAACACTAAAAATACTAAAGTAAATACTTAAATTAATCTTAGGTGGTTACTTTAGGTTTCATAATATTCAACTTAATCTTGTATGTTATGTTAGATTATATCCTTATATGCATTTTATGTTCTACAATTAGATCATAGGTGCATTTAGTTTAGCATAACATACTTAATCATAATGTTGCATCTAGAATAAAACTAAGATAGTTTTAATTAGATCACATAAATCATGTTAGATCATGGAGACATTTATTAAATAGTCTTACAAATATTATTTGATAAATCACATTGCCATATAACTTAAACACATAAGCATAAACAATTAAACATAATGAATATATATATATATATATATATATATATATATATCACAACGTTTTAAAATATACATTGCTAGTGTGGCTTGTGGCTACCAAATCCCTTGGGACTTGGTGATCACATTCGTCAAGAGATGGTAGTGTGTGATCATGAACTAATAATAGAATCTAGTTTATCTTGTAGGCCCCCTTCTCGTCCAATAGTTGCGACCTCCTATATGATGGCTTCCATGTGCTCCCGCTCTATGCGGTCTCTATCTTCTTGCAGCTTGGCAACCTCTGCAAAAAGTCTCTTGACCTCCGCTAGATCTCGAGATGACCAAAGATCCTCATAGGTAGCTTGTAGTTTTGATAGATCACCCTCAGCTCGATCAACGTTCCTAGTAGTGCCCTCGTATGCTCCTCTCAGTCTCACAAAAAGGCTCAAACAACTCTAGATGCTACTCCATGATAGGCGGGGGCATGTAGTCTATGTCAATAGCCTCATCTCTTAGTGAAGGAGGTACTATCTTTGTAGCTGCTCGTCGGTAGAGATCATGCAACTCTCTCACAGACCCTGCAAGATATAAATCATAAAGCTAATTAGTACACAACATGATATATATAAATCAAAAGCATGAACATAAGCATAAGGATAATCATAAATAATGTTTCATCACCTAGATCTTTGACTGGTTATGCAAAAAACAACCTCATCATGTAAAGGAGGAATGGAAGATGTGGCAGCCTCCCCATGCTCATTAGTGTTGGCATGTGTTGTGGCTGCTGACTATGATCTAGTAACACAGGTGGGAAATGAATCCCTCCACTCATGGGAAACTGAAACCTCATCTATTGTATCACAACCCTCACTCATCAACTAGCCCTCATCCTCCTTATCCTCCTCATCTTCCTCATCTTCCTCATCCTTCTCATAGTCTGAGTCTACCTCCTTGTCATAGTCCTCCTCTATGTCATCTGCAAGTAAGTCTACAGCCTTGACCCCTACCTCCTTACCTGTCTCCTCCTCCTCATCCCTTTGATTTGGAAGAGGCCATGCAAAATCTATAGGTTAATCCATAGGAAATATTGAATCTAGTCATGTTGTGGTCCACCACTCCTTATATGCATCTGTAGAACCAACGTCATCAATGTTAGAGAATGGGGGTATGTCAATATTTGAATCATTTGAATCACTAGGTATAACATCCTCGTATCCCCAAGCCTCCGAGAACTCCGCATTGAATGCTTGTAAAATGGTCATGCTATTGGTGGCACATGTACCTATCCAAACTGTCTCATGACACAACTGTAGTAGAATCATATTACTATGTAATCATGCATCACTAGTAAAAACCTATCCCTATGCATCCATCAATTGGTGGGTATAATCTAGCCACTGTCGTATCAGCTGGTAGGGTCTCCATAAGATCTCTTGATCCAGGTAGTCAAATATGACTCTCCAGAATAATAGATCTCCATACTACCACACTCGTCTCAATGGATAATTGGAGTGTGGGTATCACAGGGTGCATACAAAAGGAAATCCTATCAGCCTTGTGCATGTGATGTGCTCTAGGCACCAAACTTGTAGTAGTGTACAATGCACCTTGCTCTTGACCTCGTGGTAAGCAAACCATCATAAATCATAGTAAAGATGCACAAGCATGCTGTGACCCCATGCATAGACGATCATGTGATGATCCACTCCATAATCATGTGTATGAGTCCCCCATTTAGGTGTGCTCCTTGACCATATGGGACTAGTACTAGTGCTACGGTAAATATCATGATCTATCTCAAAAGTTGTGATCATGTGTAGAGTAGCCACTATAGCTCAATATGTGGCTCCTCGATCTCATCCTGAATCAATCCTCCAAGACAGTAATATATATATGCTCTCATATGCCTGTATGAATGGTCCTCTATAAAATGGACAGTCTCGCCTTGAATGGGATCTCAAAGAATGTGATGAACATCCTCCAGAGTGATCGCCATCTTGCCAGTAGGTAGACGAAAGGTGCAGGTATCTACATCCCACCTCTCTGCAAATGCTATTAGCATGGCATCATGGTATCTCATTGGAGGCATGAGATATGCCCAGTATATCCCAGTAGCCTATGAAATCTATGTATCCTCCTCCGATAGTGTTGCGACTATGTCTCCTAAATTTCAATAGAATAATTTTCCATCAAGACACTATCAGGACCGAGGAGGAATCTAACAAATAAGCAAAAATATCACCTATAAGAATTCTAAAATCTAAAATCTATACATCAACAATCAAAAAGTGTGCTAATGTTGCTGTAGGATAATTTTGTAAGGGTCCTAGACACTTTATTCCTTTTTTGGGACACTTCACGAAAAAGTAGGACACTTTGTGAAAAAAGGGACACTGCGCGAAAAAGTGGGAAACTTTACAAAAAATGGACACTTTATGAAAAAGGGACACTTTGCAACTTTTTCTTCCAAGGTCCTAAATCTATCTAGAAATGCATAAAAATGAAGTTAAGGTAGAGAAGAATCCACTCATCAGATGTTGTAGATCACCCTACACCACCTCCTCGCATAGGCTCTCAAGTTTCGGAGGCACGTATGGTTGCACGCTCGACATTGTCACTCACTCTCCATCGAAGTCAAACTAAAAGAAGGTAAAAGACCAAATTATTACAAATTACTTCACTTTTGACTCTTATATATGTTCAAATTAGGTCATTTGCATATTAGGGTTAAAAGTTCTTTTTTTCATTTAAACTAGCATATTGGGGGCTAGAGAGCTCCATTTTTTATGCTATTTGTTATTTTGGATTTGTGATTATGCTCATGTTCTCATCAAATGTCTATCACTATGTGGTATGGTACTTGGAAATACCCTACGATTCGATTTACTTAATTTGATGCGGTTACACTTCTACCTTGATTCCACCTCCATAAAGCAAGTAGAATCAAGGGGGGCATACATCTACCCTCAAATTTTATTTCATGAAGAAGTTAGATAAGAGGATTTTTAAATGAATAAAAAATTGGTTTTGCAAGATGTGGTTCCTAACAGTGTGGTTTTGTAGATAGCTACAATGGGGCTTCATTCTCCCATGTTTGGGAATGGATCCACATGAGTATTCATTTATGAAATAAAGTTTTTTTTTTTTGAATTCCTTTAGCTTGCATATGCATGTAGTGTCATATTGGCACTAAAGTGGGGGCTAAATTTAGTGTAGAAAATTGTACTCTCTTCTTAGAGATGGTACAATTTCACACTCAATTAAGACCTATTTTAGTACCCTTGTAGTCATGACCCTGTAAATCATCATTAATAGGCCCCCAAGACCCTTTATTTTGGATCCCAAGGCTTATTTCAATTGAAATCTAGACAAATCAACAAAGACATTTAATTTTCTAACACCTTGACATTTTCTCATCCCAAAAAGATATGGTGGGACTCATACACCACCTTGGGAAAATGAGTTCCCCTAGGTGGAAGCCATATGCCACCTTGGGTGTATGAGTCCATGTGGCCCCTTTTTAGGGTTTGGGTGGGAAATTAAGGTTTCTAACTCAATTTTTTGGCTAATGTCAACATTTGGGATCTAATAAATAGTAAATTAGATGAAGTTCCTATATAAACAAGGTTTAAAATCATTATTTCACCTAGAAAAAAGGATTCAAGAGCTAAGAAATCCTAGAGTTTTCAAAGCAAGAGTCTTCAAGAGAGATTTACGAGTATTTAAGAGCAAGAAAAGTTCTGAAGTCTTGGAGTAGAATTATAGTTCTTTTTAAGGTCTTCAAGCTCACTTTCAATTCAAGATCTAGCATTGTCGAGGATTGATTATGGTTTCCTATGGAGAATCATGATGGATTCTAGGTTGGGGAGACGCAACTAGCCATCGAGCCAAGCTGAATGACTTGTTTCCTAAGTGATTCCATCCTCCATTATCAGTCTAATTTCTACCTAAAGGAGGGTACATGCATCATTGTGGCTTATGAGGGTGATTAGAGATCTCCTAAAGTAAGTCATCATCTTTATGGTCATTCATGTACTCTATTATAACACATTAGAGTAGGGTTTCATTGCACTCCAAATCTCGTAATCTTAGATGGACTTAAGATTAGGAATTTCATAAATTTTTACATTCAAGATCTATTATCTCTTTCAAGGTTTAATTACCAAACTAGGGGTTTGACCTAGGCAAGCCCCCCATAAGAACCAATACAATATTTTGTTTTGTAGGTTTTTAGCAGGTTCATATCCAGAAATAAAGTTTGGAAGGAAGAGTAGAGATATGAGAAAAAATTCAAAACTTGACTTTCCGAAAAAGCAGAAGGGGACTGATACGCCACTTGTGGTGTATGAGTCTTGGTATAGCACTTTTTTTTTTATTTCAAAAGATTCAAACTTGTCACTGTGAAATTCCAGTTCTTTCTCAGAAACCCTAAACTGGGACTAAATTGCCCCTATTGTTGTATGAGTCCCAGTGTGCATTAAAAGTCATATTTTTGGGATTGTAGACCTTATTTCAAGCATCTTTAATTTTCCAATTACCCCTCTGTCCTTTCTCAGTTCATTATTCTAATTTTTAGTTTCATATCTTAAGTTGCATAGTTAGGTTTGCATATCATTTGCATCTTCTTCTTTCTAAGCCTTCACTTGGTGGTGAACCCCCTTTTGTCTTTAATCACACCTAAGGAAACCATCCTAACCATCCAACCCTTCCCTCAATCAAGCCAATTGGTTGAGGGACCTTGGTTTTCTTTAATGAAACATAAGTGAAATAGGTGGAGGAACCCTAATTCCCCTTTAGTTCCATCTCCCAAAATGTGGAGCACTATTTTAGAGGTTTCATTCAAGACTCGACATTATGCGCCCAAGTTATGTTCAAAAGAAAAAAGATCCCCTTTAGGGCACAAAGGGGTCTTGAAGGGGCCATGTGCACATCTGTACCGTTGATGTCAACATGATGTCATGCTGATGTTAGCAAAATAATATGTAGAATATTACCTTTTCTTAGAAACAAATTGTCCCTTGGAAAAAGCGATTATCTAGAATATTCTTTGTACTGGGCCAAAATATTCTCTATAATAAATGAGCTATTGGAAAAAAGGAGTTTGACAGAAAAGGTCGTAGTCACCAGAATCTTGGTTGCCACTGATTGAGAAGAAAATTTTCAGCCTTTGGGGAAGGAATACACTAATAAGAAAAGCTCCTAGACGACTCTATTTTTGTCATCGACCAGTGAATAATACCCACCAACAAAGGATAAAGGGCCCATAGGGGCTGCAAGCATAGTACCTTGCGGGTACCCATTAAATGGGAAAAAATACTCTCCAAAAGAGATAAAGGCGAATGAAGGACTAAAAAGCCTCCAAATCAAGGTGAAGGACTAAGAAGCCTCCAACCAAGCAATGCCCAGAAAAAGAGGAACATTTAGAACATCACTGAAGCACAAAGAAGTTATAGACTATTGTCAAATGTTGATTGATATGGTGCTGAAATGAAGAACCTCCTCTAAAAAAATTATGATCAAGATCAAGATAACAAGAATCTACATGAGTGCCCCAACGACACTACTCGAATCAGATGGAAAACAAAGGCGAAACATCTAGAACTCAAAGATACAAATGTCAAGATCAAGAAAGTAATCTGCACGAGTACCCCCAACGAAACTACTTGAAGTAGATGGAAAACAAAGGTAAACATCTGAAAGTCGAAGATATAGATGGAACATGAATCTACATGAGTGACCCCAATGATACTACTCAACATGCAAAATGCAATTTGAAAATACAAGTACCAAATAGTCTAAAGAACACTGATCATGAGAGAGACAATAATCTACATGAGTGTCCCAATTACACTACTCGAGTCAGATGGAAAACAAAGGTAAACATTTGGCACTCGAAGATACAAATGGTACATGATTCTACATTAGTGACCAAAATGACACTACTCAACATGCAAGATGCAATTTGAAAATGTAGGTACCAATAATCTTTGATCAAATGAAAATGGAAGGTCATCTCCAGAAATAGGAATGCAAGAGTGTCCATATGATAAATGATCCATCTCATCAAAATGCATGTAACCAACTGCTGATGTACGCTAAATACAAAAGTAGATAGGAACAAGAACTAGACACATAGATCACTCCAATGCAAAACCAGGAAGCATTAGCACCAATAGTAGAAACCCCCCCATAATGCTAAAAATGGAGAGCCAAGATAGGTACACAAACCATATGAAACCAAGAACTGCATGTAGGAGAAACAACCTTCAAATAAAAGGGTGTGCAAACTAAGGCACACATGCATAAGGCAAGAATCATTGGGATTCACTACTGTCATGGAAGGGACACTCACTTGACAAAGGTGTGATGGAAAACCAAAGGAAAACTTCAACCCCCCATGACACTTTATATCATAGTGTGAATACAAAAGGCACAATAGGATATACAAAATCCCCAAAAAGTATACACTAGAATGACACTTTATCTCAATGCGTCTACAAAAGAGAATGTGCATGAAAAATATGTCTACAATTGTAAAATAGGACAAAATACTAGAAATACATATAGAATAGCCAAAACTAAGTCATCCCACACAAACACTAAGTTTCCAGGAGCTAAAATGTCCAAGTAGTTCACTAGAGTGTGAAAACACAAAAAATAAATAAAATGTACCTAGAGAGAAATATGGAAAAAGTGTATGGATAGCTATGAAGAGCTCTAAAAGATGGTTCCAACACTGCTGAAATCACAAAAAATAGAGAAACTGGTCAAAATTTATGAGATCGAGATTGAAAATAAATCCTTTGACTCAACAGGCTATAGAATGCACCACCAAAAAAATCAAGTGATGATACCTAGACCACTAGAAAGTTGGTGGAAACAACTTTTCGACGATATCTTGTTTATCAAAATTTGATAACGTATGCCAAAGTTATGGCCAAAAGAAAAAAGAGCCCCTTTAGGGCACAAAGGGATCTTGAAGGGACCATGTGCACGTCGATACCACTAACATCAACATGATGTCATGCTGATGTTAGTAGAATATTATGCAGAACATTCCCTTTGCTAAAAAAAACTGGTCCCTTGGAAAAAGTGATCCACTGGAATATTCTCTGTACTAGGCCAAAATATTCTCTATATTAAATGAGCCATAAAAAAAAAATGAGGTTGATAGAAAAGGTCGCAGTCGCTGGAATCTTGGTTGCCACCTATTGAAAAGAAAACTGTCAGACTTTGTGGAAGGAATACATCGATAAGAAAATCTCCTAGATGGCTCTATTTTTGCCTCCGGCCAAGGAATAAGACCCACCAGCAAAGGACAAGGGGCTCATAGGGGCTGCAAGCACAATACCCTATTGGTACCCATTAAATGCAATTTTTTCTATAAAAGTAAAAAAACCGCCCCCCATTATTTTACAAAATAAAACCTACTTTTTATAAAAATTGTTGATTTTTTTAATTTTAAAAAGTAATTTAATAAAAAATCCAACCTTTGATTTTTTCTTGAACTTCATGCATGCAAATCCGTACAAGGGTCGTACAGGCCCCTATACAAAAAATATTTTCTCAAAATATTTTGACGGATAAATTGGATAGATTTATAGTCAAAATTCAAGGAATTAGCCTCCTCAACACAACCGTGAGGTTCTTTTCATGCCAAAATGCTTTGAAATCGTAGCTACCCTCTAGATCTAAAAAAAAAATTGATTCAAACGCTTACAGATCTCTAGCATGTGGAGTCCAAATCAGGCCAAACAAAAGCCAAATGTGACTTCTCGACAACTCTGAATCCAACAGTGAGGTCCTTTTTATTCCAAAATGCACCAAAAAATGTGCACCTCTAGAATTTGCAAAAAAACAAAGGGAATTCCAAATCTGAAGTCTGTAACCCTTGTTGAAGAAAGAAACCTCATAAATCTAGAAGAGGATCGTTGAATCCATGCTCTAATACCATGTTGGAATTGTGAAAAATATGAGCCATAGTATCAAACAATGAACAAAGACACCTTCCACGCAAGAGATCTACAATATTCCTCAACAAGAAAAAACTACAGAATGAACCTCAAGAATCTTCAAGGAAAACAAAAATCCTCAAAGGTTGAGAGTTCGAGAGAAAATATCCATATGTATAAGTGATAATATAATGAAGGTTGAGTGCTATATAGGAGCAAAAATCTAAAAGCATAAAAAAACTCCTAAGTTTAGCTTAAGTGCATGATAATAAATTAGACTAATAATTAATTATTAGCTAATGCATGATTACTCTAACATTTATTATTATTGCATGGGTTAGGGCTTTAAGAGTTTCATTTTAGGTTTTAAATTTTGATCATTAGGTATTTTGAGAGTAAATTAAATGATATTCTTTTTATTTTATGAAAAATTTAATGAATCTATAAAATTTGAGACCCCTAATACATTGCATTCAATATTCAATTTCCTACTTCCTAATTTTAAAATGCTTTAGCTATGAAATTGTAGAGTTGATCTTGACCCCTCAATTATATATCCGTTATAAAATAAATTCCAAAATTTCAAAACTAGACTTTAGATCACCATTATAACTTGGAACCAAGTCTTAATTCCTAAGAATCACCCACCTTTTGGTTTCCACTACTTAGCAAAAATTTTCTTTATGATTTGTGGGTCATGGATCTTAACACACATCTAGAACTGTTTGGTTCTTATTCCTCACTTTTAGTTGTGACCCATTATACCAACTTTTTATAATCTATCATGGACTTTAGACTTCATTTTAGACTTGGAACTTTAGGTTCCATGTCCTAAGTTTCTTTTGACTCCCACTACCTATCATATAACATTAAAATTTCATTTTTATTGTGGGCTCGTCAAAGTCTAATGCAGATTTGGAACCAAGGTTCCAAGTCTTCTAGATCTAGTCTGACATCTAAAAACTAGTATTTATTAGCTTGATTCTATTTGTAAAATTAGATTTTATAGCATGAAAAAGAATGTTTTTATAAACTAGATAAGATTTTAAAACTAATAATTTTACATTCTAGAAAGAGAATGCATAGATTTTTGTAGTAATTAGAGATTATATATTTTAAGTATTTTTTGCCATTAGAATTCGAGAATTATGTTTACAAGTTGTCCTCTCATTGAATTTGTTCAGGTTTCTTATAAGAGAAGGAGGATCTAATTATGTTAGATATTTTACATTTTTTAAATAATAATTAAGGACTTTCTTTATGAAAAAATAAAAAAAATATAATATGAAGAAAATATAATAATTCAATGAAATTGGATTTTAAAATATTTGCAATTTTATTAGGAGTGACTTAAAATGAGAAATAAAGCTTATTTGTGCTTTTAGAAAATAAGAAAAAGATAAGTTGATGTCATAGATAGATGGAACTTGACATCGTTTTCTCTAATTTGCATCCAACATATTTGAAGGTCATCATCTCAAGATACATTTATTAGGGTTAAGGAATCATTTACCTTGTAAGCCAATGCATATTTTATGTATCTTCAACACTCTTAAAAAGTGTCCTTGGATGCTTAGCATGGAATTGGAAAATATTTTAATAATTAAGCTCCTTAGAAATCTTGGCATTAGTTGTGATATGTATTCATAAAGGAGGTAGAGCCCAATAGTGGTTGTTGTAGTTGATTTTGAACTCACTAATTAGACTTTCCCAATTCTAGGTGCTACAATTTGGGAGTGGAAAAACATGTATGATGCATGGGTCTCACAAGATATGACCACTCCAAAATGGAGCTCTGTACATGAGGATGTGAGTCGTCAGGACTTATGGAAGCAAAGATGTCTTTACAGTTACATTAAATAATATTTTGGTGGCTAATTGATTGCACCAATGTGATGTCCACATAAAATCATTTACCATTTTACTATTCTCAAAAGATGCTCTTCAAGCCGGGCATGGGGTTTTTGCATGGTACCATGGTTTTGATATCCATTATTCTGGTAAGCCATTTATGGGTTTGTCCCTCTCTATGCCTTTATATCAAGGTATGAGATAACGGTTTCATGAAATTATTCTATAGGTACATAGGTGCTGTCAAAGTTCTATCAAAGTGAAGAAAGTGTTAATTTGTTAGATATATTTCATTCTTAAAGATTATACATACTTGTCCTCTTTCTCGTGTGGAGTTTTTTTCTCAAAAAGGTTTCACCACGCAAATCCTATATTCATATAATTTACTAATTTGATTATTATTGCTGATTTTATGTAATCACATAATGATATTATGGTAATCCTTGTCAAAACAAAAAGATTTTAAGTTTTCATACACTTTTAGAACATTTTATGGTAGTATTTTTAGATTGTTTCTCAATAATATTTACGCGAGAATTGGAGCTTTCTCTTCTTTCTCTAGACATGACCTCACATAAGCTCTAGTGATTCCATTGGAAAATGGTTTGTAGATTGTGTTATACATTATTGACCACTTTCTATCAATATGATTATCCTACCTATTGAGGTGGTCTGCTTTGTGGTTCATATAGTTAGCCTTCCTTTTTTATGTGAGGCAATCAGTATAGAGGTACACAAAAGATCATGAATTGATTCTTAATACGATTCATGATACCTTTGAGTGTGTTACATATTCTAATATTCTAATATGTAGGTATTATTATTTGTTGTGTGTTTTTATTAAAGACATACTCTTGTTCTTGATGTCATGTTTTACATGTGTATTACTAATTATTGTTATCATGTATTTTGTGTTTTTATATTTCCTATGATTGTAAGTTTGTTCCATATGTTGAGATAAGGGGATTATGATAACTTGATAGGATGCATTTTATTGTACCATGAGAACATGAAGATTTGTTAATATTTATGACATCAAATGATGAATTCTATCATAGTCTCAAATGGGAGTAGTCATTTGGAGGCTTTATATATGATCTTGGGTGTTCATTTTTAAACAATCTTAGAGTTGCCAAATATGTATTATTATAATATATTTAAGTCATACTTGTGTTGTATATGCCTTATACTTTTATGCATTCTATTCTCTCTAAGTATTTGATTTGATGTGTTGGAAGGACTTGATTGACTTAATATAATCCACTTGATGTGTTTATGATGTGGTACACATGTGTTATGAAAATGGTTCATCTTGGATAAGTTGTTTAGCTATGGATTTGATTGTTTTTCTATGAAAATAAAAGATAAATGAACTAAAAGGATGATCACTAGTCTTGTGTTTGTACTGCACATTTTTGGATTTTGATTTATGTGCTTCATTTCCAAGATAATGGTTGGGAGATTGTTGGATTCCTTCAATGTGTTGGTTTAATTCTTTCCCCATTAACAACTAAATCTTAGAGGGATTAGCTTGTAGATTCATGTTGGAGACTATATATGTATAAAATATTTGGAGATCACTTTTTTTGTTTGTTAGTTCCTCTTATTTTTTAATTTGTACTTGACATAATTATTATTAGGAGTTGTTGTACTTGAAACACTGTATTATGAAACATGGAACAATATATTATTCTTTATTGTACTATTTTGAGATTTTAGATTTAATATAATTCCCTCTATGTCTATTTCTTAAAGATGAGTTGTTTGTCGATCAAAGTTGGAAACTTGGAAAGGAGGGGTTGCATGTGGAGTGGGTTGGGTTAATGTAGTGTCTTTCAATTGCCTTCAACCGTGTCTTTCTATCACCTTGTTGATTAGATTATTGAGAATTTTCTAGGAAAATTCTTTTGTCGACAAAAACCCTTAGATCAATAACTCATGTTTGTTTTGAAATTTCCACTAACCCCACTTCACAAGAGGTACACAAAACAATCATGAAATAATTTTGAATATGATTCATGATATTGTTGAGGGTGTTGTATTCTAATATTATAATATATAAGTATTTTTATATTTTGTGTTTTTATTAAAGTCATACTCTTGTTCTTGATGTCATGTTTTCCATGTGTATTAATTATTGTTATCATATATTTTGTGTTTTTTATATTTCTTATGATTGTAATTTTGTTCCATATGTTGAGATAAGGAGGTTATGATAACATGATAGGATGCATTTTATTCTACCATGAGAACATAATGATTTTTTAAGATTCATGGCATCAAATGATGAGTGCTATCATAGTCTTAAATGTGAGGAGTAGCCATTTGGATGCTTTATATATGATCTTGGGTGTTCATTGTTAATCAATCTCAGTGTTATCAAATATGTATTATTATAATATAAGTCATAATTGTGTTGTATGGGTAAAAAACCAAAGTTGTGTCACACTTTCAGGCAACTTATCAACACAAGAAAAATTAAGTATTTTTAACTAAATATTAATTTTGGTCAAACATATGATCTTGTAAGATTCATTATAGCTATGTTATATATGTCCATAATTTCTCCAACTAAAATTGTTGGCTAAATGTATATTTAGCACTACTTTGAGTCCAATTTACCAAAAATATAAAACTATTTAAAAAACTTGATGTTTCAATAACTTCTACTTGTGTAATTTTTTTTTAAAATATAAAAATACCTTTTTGTATATCTATAGGTTTAATTTTAAAAAATGTATATATTTTAATAGTTTAATTAAAAAAAAGAAATGATGCCCTAGATACAAGAATCTATATCAAGATGGTATAATTTTTTCTATTTTAGATAAATAATTAATATAAAAGTCGATTTCAAATGGGAACAACTAAGTTTTAATACACACACATTTTAATATTTATTTAAAAATATATATTTATCAAAATTGGAAAAAAATTATCCATGTCCTAAAGTTTCAAATTATAAATACACAAAAAATTGAAGAAAAAAAAAAAATTATATAAAGATTGATGTCTCATGTAACTTCATTTTTTAGTATTTTATTAGCAACTAAATTATAGTGTTAATTTATTAAAAAAATTATATTCAAATAATTTTAAATTTTTTTCAAAAAATTACAAATATAAAATATACTAAAAATTAAATATTTTATTAGTTTACATCATTTCAAAAATTCAAAACATATATATCCCCTTTTTTTAGTGATTCAAATTTAAAAGTTTGATCAGTATTGGTTGTTTCCTTTATAAAAGTGTGACACAACTTTGTACTCTTACTTGTATATGCCTTGTAATTTTGTGCACTCTATGCTCTCTAAGTGTTTGATTTGATGTGTTGGAAGGACTTGATTGACTTAATATAATCCATTTGATGTGTTTATGATGTGGTACACATGTTATGAAAATGGTTCATCTTGCATAAGTTGTTTAGCTATAGATTTGATTGTTTGTCTGTGAAAATAACAAAGAAATGAATTAAAAAGATGATCACTAGTCCTGTGTTTGTATTCCACATTTTTGGATTTTGATTTTTGTGCTTCATTTCCAAGCTAATGGTTGGGGATGGTTGGATTCTTTCAATGTGTTGGTTTAATGCCTTCTCAATTAACAACTAGAGATTAGAGGGATTAGCTTGTAGATTCAATTTGGAGACTATATATATAAATATATAATAATTTGATACCACTTTCTTTATGTGATAGTTTGTCTAATTTGTTAATTTGTAATTGACATATTTATTATTAAGAGTTTTTGTACTTGAAACATTGTATTATGAACATTGGTTGATATTATTCTTGGTTGTACTATTTATATAATTTTGAGATTTCAGATTTAATATAATTCGCTCTGTTGATTATTTATGTCTATTTCATATATAATATAAGATATATTTGTGATATTGTTTATCTCCATTTTGAACTATATTACAATATCATGTGGAAGTGATTTATATCCCACCAAAATGAGTGTATTGACAATGGATAAATGAATTTCATTCCGATCTCTACTTTTTACTAATTGTAAAGAATAAGAATTTATCAATGTAAACATAGATTTTTTTTTTTAATATTCAATTCGATAGAAAGACGAATCAGTCAAAGTTGGAAACTTGGGAAGGAGGGGTTGCATGTGGAGTGGGTTGGGTTAATGTCTTATCTAATATAATTCATTCACGTTTTTGAGAATCTTTGTTAAAAATTGATATAAATAAATAGTATCATTGACATTAAAAAATTATTTATTTTATTTTATATTCCATTGAATAGAATAATGTGTTAAAGCAATCAGTCAAAGTAAGTCATTGAGACTTGGGGGAGGCAAAGTCGCAAATGGAATGAACGCCCACCCCCCCCTCCTCAGCACCGGGCTCCCCCCAAAGAGGGGGAATCCCTACACTTTGGTAGTTGGGGGGGTGGGAAGGTTAGGCCCAAGAAGCCCCTAGGTTGGTTGGCGAAGTTTACCTTGTTAGGTCGGTTGTTAGGTAGATGATGAAGTTTACCTTTGTTAGACTAGGACTAGTACTAGTACTAGGACTAGGACTAGGTTGTTGCGGAGTTTACCTTGAACAAGATTCTTTATTGCTGGACAACCCACCGCACGCCTCTCGGGCGCCTCACTCCAGTCGGGGAACAAGATTATTTGTACTTATAGGACTAGGGCGCCTCCCTCCGATCGGGGAACAAGATTATTTTGACTTATAGGACTAGGGCGCCTCCCTCCGGTCGGGGAACCCCATTCTTGTTACTTATAGGACTAGGTCTAGCCAAGCATCGTGATCCCATGTTCCTAGTGTCTTTATATCACTCTTCTACACAATTTCCCCCGTCTGTTTCTATCACCTTCAACATTGGAGTAGGTAATCTAAAATATCGAGACTTTTCTAGCCAAAGCCAAGTCTTCTATCGGCAGTCAAGTCTTCACTTGGAAACGATGGCAGCGGCTGAGATGATTTTTTTTTTTTTTTTTTGTTGGTGTGACTTTTTTCAAGATTTTATATATTATACTCAATATTTTATATATCATCTTCTTGCTTCTCAAGATTGTATGTATTATATTTGGATGTAAAAAAATAGTGTTAGTATTTTTTTAATTTACAATTTTTTTAACATGTTCTTTATGTTTTGATTTTGTTGTCTATTTCTTGTTAAAATATGTTTTTCTATCTTTTTTAGTAGATTAGACTAGTTTAGATTCTTACTACTTGTGTAATTTATTATTGTGAATATCTATTAATTTTTTTGTAAATTGATGAATTTTAGATTGCACATTAATTATATAAATTTAATGTACCAATGAGCTAATATACAAAATACCTAGTGACAAGTCATCACATGCATCGGATAAATTGACCATTGATGACACAACAAGAGAAAGTACAAGATGAATATAATTCATCTTAGTAACAAGATGAATATAATTCATCTTAGAATAGTTAGTACACTTAACTAGTGAAAATACCTTAGCCACATTATGTGTCTTGTACACACTAATGGATCCACATAAAATGAACCAACTTTTTTCCCTTGAGAAGAGGTACAAGATCACATGTATAATGTTTTACCAAAAAGGAAAAATCCTCTACCATAATGTTGTCCCACTCTAGAATACTTATGGTATTTTTCAAAACCTATAAGGATCGTCTAAAAGAACATGACTCAAAATCTTGATACCTATTATTTATGAAAAAGTGTAGCAAGAATATGTAGGATGATCGACCAAAGGTCTAGCCTCCACAAGAGAAGTGTAGACTGTGTAGAAAAAAATGTGCATTAAGAGATGCTGCATCACGAATATCATCTTTATCATTGTCAAGAAGAAAAAAATCCTCAAGAGAGGAAGGATGAGTAGGATGTGAGAGAGTAGGTGATAGTGTATCCATCTATGTGAAGTGCTCATCAAACTAGGCATATTATCCAAAGAAGACATCTTGAGTAATAGGATCAAATAACTTGCATGCCTTTACACACTCACAATAGACAACTAAAACCAAAGGTTGAATATTCCCCTCACAGCCTTACACTAACCATATAGATTGCATGCCTAAGTCTCCTGACCAAATACTTTAAAAGAATTTAAATTATTCTTGGCATGGGTCCAAACCTCTTTGAAAGTCATATTGTGTACTATATTACAAGGCATATGGTTCTAGATATGGTTGACACAATTCTCTACTTCAACCCAAAAATTGGGCACCATGTTATTGAGCTAAATCATGTTGCCGACCATCTCCCATAAATATTTGTTCTTTCATCGAATCACACCATTTTTTTTTTTGATGAATTTTCAATTATCTATATTAAAAGAGATAAATTTACAAAATTCACAAAAAAGGGGCGGGTGGTAAGAAAGCACACCTCGAAAGTCACATGTAAGGAGTTATAATTGATATTGAATACCATGTTCACTATAAATGTAGACACTGAAAAATTTCCTAGGCTTGCTAACACCATTTTTCCATTGTCTAGGGTTGTATTTTTGCTATTAATTAGATAATTCTTAATTATCTAATTAATTAAATAAATTATATTTATTTAGTTATGCCACTAATGTCTTTCCTCTATAATTAGATAAATTTATATTTATTTAATTATTTGTTATTTTCCACTATAATTAAATAATTATGTTAATTATTTAATTATTCACTGTTAGCTTTTTTGTCACAAGTTAATTAAATTTTTATTTAATTAAATAAATTATTTTCCTCTCACTTTTTGAATTAAATTTCTATTTAATGAAAAAGGTAACTTGCTTTTTCCTCTTGCAATGAGATACTGTTTCCATTATTTCAAAATGCAATTTCCCTCTTCAAACTACTTGATTTTGTCAAAAAATCATTTTATTTCCTCTTACTCTTCTACTTCCAATCTTATCCCGTCTTGTCTCATTTAATTTCAGCCTTTGATCAAAATAAAAATCAATTGATCTCATCTGTACATTTTTCATCTGACTCTCTATAAATAGCGATCATTTTGAGGCATCTAGAGAATATAGGCTACAATGCTGTTGAGATAATACTTTTTTCAATATTTTGTTGTCATTTACTTTAGGCTAAGTTTGAATCTGAGGGCAAGCATCATTTAGTAGAAAAATGGAGAAGAGCTATGGAGATAACTCAATGAATGCATGAAGGATTGAGTGATATCATTTCATCTTGTTTTATTGCTTTTATACTTTCATTGTCCTTAATAGTTTATTAGGGTTTTTGATGTTTATTGATCTAATATGCTTTACACTTGAAAATCTAACCCTCATTACAAATGGTGAACCTAACATGAACATGGGAGATGAATATAATTAGAGTATGGGAGATGAATACTATTTTTGCATGATGAATACTGTTCATTTTTGACACTTTTTGAATGTTGTGTAGGATGATATCTGTTTGCATGTACTTTGATTGAAAGGAATTAGACGATTTTGAATCTCTCTGACATTTGCTAAATCTTTTATGGAATTGGGTCGTTTGAATCTTAATTTGCGAACCTAAAAGAAGGCATCCTTTTATCCCCTTTCGTGGCTAGAGAAATTGGATTTCTTTTTAGCAATACATCAAAGATGTCGCTTTTTCCTCTCTACTGTGTCTATTTTCCTCAACATGCTAGCTGTTTTCCTTTTCTTTAAAGATGAAAAATCTACTTTCTTGCAACTCGCCTCCTTCCTATTTTTTTTTCCTATGCCTAAGAGGAGTCACTTCTTGTAATGAATATAAACACATCTCATGACAATAGATACCCGAAACCAGTTCACTATACCCACAATAATAGATATGGGAAAGAAGCAACCAAAATAGTGAGAAGAATAACCTCGGTTTAGTGGTGAACTTGTAGTATATAGTTCGTTGCCCAAATACTCCAATTTTCTTGTAATGGGTCATGGGAAAACAAGCTGTGGCATTTAACTTTTCACATGAAATCTGTGGAGTAGGAAAAATGGCCTTACCCGCCCTGCTAAAGCTTATGATTGAATTTGATAACCATTCGGAAATACTATTGGCCTCATAAATACTACTGGCCAATGCTTAACAAAATGCTACTGCCCCACTCTCCTCCTGCCATAGAATAGTAGGGGCCCACCCCCCTACCATTCTATAGGCTAGCAAGCTGATTAATTGGCATGTTACGTAGAGAATCTCAGGATGCGCTTTCAATTGTGGGAATTGCTATTCTAACTCTGGAACTATTGTTCGGAGAAAGGTTCGCGAAGGCTCGATTCTATACATCCTATAAAATGGTAGGGGCCAACTATGCAACTATCGGATAATTTGAAGGCCCTACAATTCTATGCGGGGTCACTTTGCCAGTCATATGACCCAGACTTTTTCTAAAGTGCCGGGCTATAGCTCCCTCCCACCCGGTTGGGCATTAGCCAGATTCTATACATCCTATAAAATGGTAGGGGGGGTGGGTGGGAGGAAGGCTCCTACTATTCTAAGGTGGGGGCATAGTTATGAGTGGACTATAGTGACTGATTCAATTCACTGATTCCCACCCACCCGATCTCGCGTTCCGGGTTGGGCGGGTATCGGGGGGTATATTTCTCCCTCCCACCCAGTTCTATTATTCGGATATTCCCTAACCAGGGGCCGGGGGTTCGACTGGTCCGGGTGACTGGGTTGACACTCAACAACCCACAACTTTTAGGGGCATCAGACCGGAACAACCGCCCCTACCTTTATTCATAGAATGGATAGGGCGCCCCGACACTATACTATCCTTCCCAGCAATAGATAATACCTTCCCAACAATATACCCACCCCCTCAATCCAGGACCCCCACCCTAAATCCAGCCCTACCGTCAATAGATAATACCCGAAAATAATAGAAAAGGCACCCCGGGATGCAGTTTCAAACTCGAATAATAACAATCGAGCTACTTTAAGTTTCAGTCGAGGGTTTCTAATTAGTCCAGTCTACCCCAACTAGATACTGGATATATCTAGATTTATGGTATGGGGAAGGGGAAGGTGTGCTTGCTCGAAGACGTGAGATGAGATGAGTAGCTCCCTTCCCTCAACTTACCCTATATATGGATGGGGACTGAACTAAGCGGGTAAGCCCTTATATATAGATAGTGAGAGCTCAA
The DNA here is from genome assembly GCA_007115665.2 of Sequoiadendron giganteum. Classification (NCBI taxonomy): domain Eukaryota; kingdom Viridiplantae; phylum Streptophyta; class Pinopsida; order Cupressales; family Cupressaceae; genus Sequoiadendron; species Sequoiadendron giganteum. The sequence continues at coordinate 330,323,975 of CM021106.1, read as the reverse complement.
CTTAAATAACTAGGATGGAGGAAGAAGGGTTCCCTGGTTGGAGATCCATAGATCAAGGCCCCTATCTCTATATGGGGGTGGGGCCCGTTCATGATATGATAGATAATAGGTCGGTCGAGCATGATTATATACAAAATATAGATGGATAGGGTGTTGACGGAACTATGAATATGGTTATGCTAGTGCCAATGCCAATAGGGGGTATGTCCGATCCCTGGCCCAACTCCCATCCCAACTTCGAGATCGTACTGATGCTCATATTCCGTGTAAGCACCATGTTCAGCCGTGTAAGCACCGTGTTCAACGAGATCGTACTATATATAGGGGTGCCCCATATCTCATATCTATATAGGGCAGTCCAACTGCATCAACCTCACCCCACCCTTATCTATATATCCTTCGAGGGGTTGCGGCCACCTAATCTAATATCAGTTGATCGAGGGTATCATCAGTCTTTAGTCTACATAGGTAGCGAACCACTCGATTCGATTGATTCAAGGAACCCAATCACCGGCCAAACCCGAACAACTATGGTCACCAGCCGAACCTGAACAACTATATATAGCTGGTCGAGAACTGATCTCCCTTGTAGTTCATGTGGGTGGGAGGAGATAGCGGCCGAGCGTGGAGGAACCGTAAATACTAAGGCCGGCACCTTTTTTTCGGGCATGCCACTAGGCCCATATATAGAGAAGAGAGTGGGCCCGATCTGAGAATGGAGCCCAGATCTGAGACCAAGAATGAAGCTCATTTCGTAATAGGAGATGGTATCCCCATCTCTACTCTATATAGATAAGGGACAACGACAACCATGCAGCGGATCGGATCTGGTGTGACCCTCTCTATTCCCATTCTTGGACCAAGATGGTGTTTCCTTCCATTCAATAGGTCGCTCTCCGTTGCTATGAAATGAATTCCCCCATAAATTGAATTCATCACTGGCCTGGTTCATGCTTAATGGCCGAAGAATAAGAATGGTGGGCCTAATCCCACATATATAGATAGGTGGTTCGTGCATGCATAATGGTGGATAATTCATGCAAAGCAATAGGGAACAACAATAGCATACGTCGGTTTAAACTATAACTACATAGATCTATATATAGCCGCCCCATAACCCCCTATAGATTGAAAGAGCTGTCGCCATACATCATATAGAGGGTGCTCTATGTATGGTCCCCCATCTGTATATATGGGCCCCGCCGACATGAATGACATCTATAGTTTATCCATCTCAGGGATGAGCTATATAAGCATCGTTCATCTGCCATAGTTCAACCCCCATATATATATATTATTGTGGAGGGCCCCCAGTCCCATGTCTGGTTTGGAGAGCACTTTGCCTTAGGTCTAGATAGGAGAGCTAGCTCCGTCATTCGTACGATCAATAAGTGATCCTGCACCTGTAATGCCAGTTTGAGCAGTACGTTTCAACCGACCAGTGGCCCCACTATAGAAGTAGGTGAATAGGGCCCTCCCCTACTATCTAGCCGGGGGCCAGGGCATCCATCTCGAAGCGAGCGATAGATCATCCATCGGAGCCAACCTATAGCAACTAATCAGGGTGGGGCTGCCATGGCATTAGTCAATTAATTTGCCCGATATTTGAAGCTAGAATAAGGTGGATGATAGTTGCCCTGGCGTCTCCTCCTCCCACCAACCCCTGAGAAATAGAAGTTCCTCCCACCAACTTTTTGTTCCTCCCACCCAAGCTATTGTTCTGATTGTTTTCCCTCCTTTCCGCACTTCCCTCTACATTAAGCAATTTAAGGCAGGCCTTTCTGGTTAGATTTGTGCTTTAATCTAGGTACCCATTCTCATGTTGCTGAACTATAGAAAGGGGGGCCGCTGCAACCATATCACGTATATAATCTTATCTCTTTCAAGTCTCGTCTACATTAGTCCTTCATCCACAACCCTACTCTACTCGAATACTAAAACCCAACCTCTCCCAAGCACGACCGCACTCATGCCCACCACCGGTCGAACTGGAATTGAATTCCAACCAGGATATTTTCACGATTTCAGCCGGAACTCGTGTGTGGGGAAACTAGTGCAAGGTGGGTGGGAATCATAGGGTTCCCGGGGGGCTAAAGTCCCGAACCACATCAACATGAGCATGTTTGTCATTTCCACACCTCACTTCTCTACGTAACATGCCTCCCACCCACCTGGGCTCCTTCCTCCTCCCACCCACCCAACGTTCAGCCGAGGGTTTGCCCAAAACCCTCGGGGGGAGATAGTGCGTTTAGCCTCCCACCCACCCGTTCTAGTTGAAGAAGTAATAGCATCACTACAAGTAGCAGCTTAAGCAAGGGCGGGTGGTGCATCAGTAGATCCTATAGAGTAAGTTGATTACGTGGGTTATCCGCCGGCCCCTCTTTTATATTATTGCATTAGCACAGGTAGCATACCTTACCAGAGCTCGTTGATCCATCGGTAGATCCAACAGCAACAGAGGCAAAGATAGCAACATGAGTTATTTTTGATGATAAAGGAGTTGGACTAGTCATTTCTGACCCAGTTGTTGATCCAGTCGGTGGAGCAGCATAAGGTGATTTAGTTGACCAAGAAGCAGAAGCAACACCAACTAGAGAGGCAGCAGTCTATTCTGTTGACCAAGTGAAAGCACCAGCAAAGACATAGACAGAGACTTTGCCTAGAGGGCGCATTGGAAGTGATAGAAGCATATCCTGTTCCAGATCCACCAGAATTAGGCGTAGCTTCACCAATTGATCTAGCAGATTATGCATTAGATCCAGTCGATTGACCAGTTGATAACCTTGGACCACCACCACCATCTATAGCAGCTTACCCATTATCGGCATCAGCAGAGCGAGTAATGGATTGAGAGGCACCAGCAGCAAAGACTACGGTCCCATAAGTAGCAAAGCCGCAATATGGAAAGATTTAGATTCAGCAGCCTATTGTTTCTTTAGGGGAGTCTATTTCTTCAGTTGACTAAGCAGCTAAACTGGTAGACCCAAATCCAGATTGAGATGCATATTCAGTTTCGTAGAAAGATACCGTAGTATCGAGAGCAGATCCAGATCCACTAGGCAGAGGCCGATGAACCAAGCTACACACCCTACAGGATCAGATTACTACCTCTATATAGACAAAGATCCAACATGTTCCACTCACTTAGACCCCTCTATCTCCTCCCACCCACCCCAATCTATAGCAGGATGGGGGGGAGAGGTAGCGAGGGTGGGTGGGAGGCCCAATCTATAGCCTCCCACCCACCCCAGGGTGGGAGTTCTAGTTTTGATAGCCTAAGGGTGGGAAGATAGCCGTTGATGGCAAGTTGGGAAACTTGAGTCCAAGGTGGGTGGGAATAGAAGGTGCCCAAGAATAGAAGGTGCCTCGTGTCCAAGATTTCCCTATCAATCTGGGAGCGGGTAGGCGGATGGGCAAATGGTTTTGCAAAGCGGTTGGCTGCTCTCACTTGGTCCACGTCCTTTCGTATCCGACCCCAACCCCATTGATTATCCCCACCCAAATGCACCAGGGCTTCCTCCTAAAATAGACTCTATATGGAACCACCAAACCCAGATATTCCCACCTCCGGGGCTGAGGGGTGGGTTGGGGGTATATAGTAGTGGGATTGGGCTTCTGAACTAGAATTCCCTACTGCTGCAGCAGGATTAATGCCACTTGCTAGAATAGGAGCCCATAGAATTGTAGGGATTAGTGCCCTATAATTCTATGGATGCGCTTGCGGCACCCCCTTAGCGCTTCACGCCCACCCCCCCTTAGAATAGTAGGGGCCTTAGTTGCTAGAATAAGGAAGGAATAGTAGTAGTAGTAGTATAGTAATTCTCAATACCAATATTGATCACTAATAATACCTACCTCAAACTCCAAGCACCTCATCTCACCCATGATTACTATGATTGATGAGTTCCCTCCTTTCCATGATGAGGTCTTTGCTCCAGGGGATATGTGGGTGGGAGGAGGAGAGGTATAGGGCTCCCCGGTTGAATTCTAGAAGGGGGAGGGGTGATCACAGGGCCCTATTAATAGTAGGACCTTTCTGAAGCAGATGGAACCAACTACCTCAAGGAGAAGATAGTAGGGAGATCCCCCCCCAGAAGGATAGGGCTTCCATTTCTTCAAACCCCAACTCAATTCTAACCATATTGGCCTTAGGTTGGGGGCCTCCCGAGTGATATGGGTAGGGGCTTGCCTATAGAGAGTAGGGCAAAGCTTTCCCCCTCCCACCCGTTGGCCCTGTCGGGTAGGTAGGTGGATCGATCCATTATAGTAGTGATACAATCCATCACACGGGAAGGCCCACCGCCAAGCCCTAGAAATAGTATGGGGTAGGGCCCCAAGAGGTTGATAGTAGGGCTTCAAACCAAACAACCCCCCCCCCTACCTATAGAGAAAGGGGCCCTACCTCCTATAGAACTTGGCCCCTACCCTACTATATAGAACTCGGGGCCACTCATGTTACGTACATAGTATGGACCACATCACTCACTCATCACTATAGAGGAGATAGTCGTGAACCCCAGGGGCGAGAAAGGGCATCTCCCCCTACTGTCTATGGGGCTGATGCCTCCCACAACTCTAGTTGATGGGGGTGGATGCCTCCCACAACTCTAGTTGATGGATCTGTGTGGATGGATAGCCCTACTCTTCTATAGTGGGATCCCCCCCCCTTGAGATAGTAGGCACCCGACAAACCCCAACTATAGATAGAAGGTTGGGGCTCAAGAATTCTAGTTGTGGCAACTAGAATTGGGTGGGAGGCCCCTACTATTCTATAGGCTAGTTTCGGGTGGGGGGGGATTGCGATTCTATACGTAACATGCCAATGTGTGTGGGGATGGGTGGGGGGCACCCCTTATAATAGTAGGGCAATTCCTAGAACTATACTATGGAACTCTGGGAGGGGAACAATTCTAGTTGATGGGTGGGGGGCCCCATTATAGTACTTAGAATAGATCGATCCTTGGGGGTGGGAACGGCTGGAGGAGGAAGTGGAGATCGATCCTTGACACGCCTTGACACCAATAGATCGATCCTTGACACCAATAGATCTAAATGGTTTAGTCATAAACTATAGGGTGGGTGGGAAGCATAACCGCTTCAAATAGTAGGGGCTCCCACCCCCCCTTCCATTTTATAGGACATATAGAATCAACTATCAAGCCCCTTCCGACAGTTGATTCTATACGTATTCTCCATCGCTGCTCCATCCTTCAACAAAGAAAGTTATTGCCTCCCACTGAGACCTACCCTAAGACAGCCTTCGGCAGGGCCCCCCCTGCTTAGAGGTAGATTATAGAAGTGGGAGGCCCTCGGAGGTAGATTCTAATTAGTTGGCCAATATGGTCGGCTGTCGAAGGCAGGCCCAAAAAACCCCACCGACCCCCCGATTATAGAAGGTGGGAGGCCCCCCCTGCAGGGAGGTAGATTCTGGTGAGTTGGTGAATGGGTCGGTCCAACCCCACCAAAGGCCAATATGGTCGGTGTTGAAGGCTGGCAACTAACTGGCGGGTGGGTGGCAACCCTTGAAAGTCCCCCCATCTGCCCTACTATTCTAAGGGCAACAATAATCTACCTCTAAGCAGGGCGGGGCCTCCGCTATAGTAGTTCGCCCTGGGAGCCATAGTAGGGGGGTCGGCGGGGTTGGTCCTCGGGGTTGGACTGACCTATTCATCTCATGGGTGGTGGGGTCCGTGAGGAGGGCAAGGGTTTTATTGTCTTAGCTATGGGAAGGGAATAGTTTCATTACCCCTGGTGGGCTAATAACTAGTGGGGGTGAAGGATGGAACACTATCTAGAATTCCTCCAGGTGAACCGATAGTTGAATCGGGCCTGCCCTTTCCACACGTTGATTTCTCGAGAACCATCCATGAGGAAATGGGTGAGTGAGCTATAGTTGTTGTTGAGGTGGGAATGAAGGCTGCTCTATTCAGGGGGTGTTCAATGAAGGCAATGAGCTACCTAACTTGATTTCTGGGTGGGAGGAGCAGAATTCAAGAGCTAAAGAATCCCACTAGCTATTCCGGCTGTTCACATGGTTGGAAGGCAAGCTCAAGGGAGATGTATTGATTGGGAAAAAAGTGAGTTAGGCAAGCCCAAAGAAAGATAAATCTTACTAGAAGGTGGTACAAGGTATGCTCCGGTAGGACCGATAGTGATATTATTGTTCATCCCTCCATCAGGGTCGTAACCGAAAATTCATTGAATCCCAGGGCAGATGAAAGTAACAAAGCATTACCTTGGGTTCGGTTCGATCACTATAGTAGTTGAGGTTGGGGCCATAGCTTCCAACGTTTCTAGCTCCTCTTATCAAAGGATTGTTTGACTCCCTCCTGAGCCCCTTCATTTAGTGACCCTGCCTCTCGATTGCCCTGGAGAGTCTACGCTCCTCCGTGTGGGTGGTTTGCCCTGCTATTGTAAGGTGATGCTGAGATAGAAGCTGCCCTACTATTCTAAGGCGATGCTGAGATAGAAGCTCCCTCCTTATTAGATGATATAACTTTCACCCGGAGTTGAACTAGCTTTCATTGGCCCTACTCTTCTATAGGCGGTGTTCGAAGGCCTAGCTATAGTTTTCCGTGTTCAGTTCAGGTAATCCCATCTCACCTGGGGGTGAAGGATAGGATCTCTTTCTTTCCTGTCCTACCTACCTAATAGCTCACTTTCTTTTGAGAGCATAATTCAAGAAAGTAATTCCGGCGAGAAAGCTACGGTGGGTGGGATAGGCAATTGACCTACCGTGGGTGGGAGGCCCCTACTATTCGCCAGGGCATTTGACCATCCAAAGTTTATTTTTGTCTAGTGCATCAACAACTTAATGGATTGCAGCCACGGTCTTCCCGAGCATCCGACAAGGCCCCCTCCTTTCTATAGGGTTTATGCGAGCATCCTGCTGACAAGGAGGTTTCTTTCCTGCTCCATCCAGCAAGATAGTTGTTACTCTCATTCGCCCCTCCCCTACAGGCTATGGGCCATGGGTGAAGCTTGCTCAGTTAGTTAGTTAGGGGAGGGGGTGTGCCCGGTTCCAACTGGTCATTCAATTCTAGCTCTCCCAATATCAACTAAGGCCGGATAGTGGGGAGGAGAAGAACCATAATAGCTGCTGGTCCTCCACAGCAAGGAAGGCAAGCGAGATATGTTTGGATGGCCCTACTATTCTAATGGGTAGGATGGACAATGGGAGGCCCAGAGAGAGAATACTTTCTTGAACTCCGGTAATGTAGTTTGACTGCTGGCTAGTTCTAGTTTGTTGGCGAGAAGAGTTGATTCCCGGTCGGGGAGAAAGTTAGGATGGCCCAACCCAACTTCTCAGAGGATAGTCATCCCAAGGGTCGAAGGAATGCTATTAGCCCATCTTGGTATTCCTATGGATGGAGTTAACAAGAAGGCAACAAGTAACAAAGCAGGGTGAGAACTTGCGGGAGGGAATTCTAGCTAGCCCATACAGGGAGTAATAAAGGATGGCTTCTCAGTAGAATAAGATAGATGAAATCAAATGGATGTTTCTCAAAAAATAGCTCCTAGATGTTGAAACATTTACTTTTGTCGAACTCGGGTCCCCGCCTCAACTAGAATTGATCTGGGCGTAGCGAACCAACCCTCGCCTAGCTCTATCTGTGGGAGTTAACTACCTTCCTATGGAATTCAACTAGTTTCCCAGTGAAGGATGGCCCTCGTTATCTCCTTCTGAACTCTTCAGCTCCCCCCAACTAGAATACCCATCGGTTCAGCGGGATAGTTCTATAATGAGTTTCAATAGCCAGTTCAATAACCGGGGGTGTGGGAGGACCATCTCCTATTTTCAACCCAGGGGCAAGGAGAATAACTTCATCTGATAACAAATAGAAGGTGAGAGGCAAGGAGAACTTTCTTTCTACCGACCGTGGACTAGGAATGTTTAGTTTGGCCCATGCTTTCTGCTAGCTCTCCTCCCCTCCATCCTTGCTGCTGGTCCAAGAACCATAATAGCTACTCGTCCGGGGAGATCTCCGCATTTGAAAAATTGCTTCAACCTTGCTGAGTTTATTTTTCTTGCTGGAGAGCCCTGAATACAATTTGAGGCTATCTTCATTGGGCTCCTTTCCTCCCACCGCTGCTTCACCGGCTCCAAAAGAAAGTTGAGCCGGAAGGAAGTAAACGACTAGCTATTATTGGATTGCAGTTGAAGGGAAGGGAAGGGAAGACTCAATCGAACTAGCTAGATTATCTATGTGATAGCCTAACAAGAGTTTCTAGCCCCATCCTGTAGTAGGACAGGCCCTATATATCTCTCTCCGGGTGCCCAGCCTTCACCCCCCAGGAAAGAAAGTTTCTATCCGGAAGGAAGGGCCCATCGGGCAGTGTGAGAAAGACGATTTAGAGGCTATAGAGCAACGTTTTAGAGGCTACCGAAGGGGGTGAAGGATGGGTCGGTAGTTTATTAGCATCTCGGACCATCCATCCTTGCCGGCCCATACAACTAGACTAGTTCAACCGGAAGAAAGTAACGAGTGCACTTTTTTGCGGGGGTGAGGACAGGTCACTAGAGTTGATTGTCAAGATTCAAATGTTGGGCTCAACCAATCGAGGGAGTTCAAGAAACCATCAGGAAGGAGTTCAAGGCCTGCCTCGGGATAGTTCAACCAGAAGGTCGCATGGGAGCTAACATGAATATCCTGCTAACAGAAGGTGGGTAAGGGGCGACCGCCTACACCCCCGGTTGGTCCAACTACTAGATTCTTTGATGGGAGTCCCGCCTACCTGAGCTTTCATTGAACCCAAGGAAGGAAGGTTCAATCAGTTCTGGAGCATGCTTTATTTTCTCTGGTCTGAGCAGAGCTATAGTTTCTTTCTTCTTTCCTACCGATAGTAGATAGTCTAGGCCCTAACCGTCCTATCCTACCCAGCTATAATCCCTTCCCACCCAGAAGAGCATGCTTTCGTTTTCTTTCCTATTCTCCACCCACGGTCCGAGCATCCGATTTCTTTCCTATCGACAAGTTCTTTCTTATTTTCTGCTTCCGGGTGAAGCTGGGGCTGTTACTTACCATCGACTAGCAATAGACCCCCTACTATTTGAAGGGAAAACTCAGAGCAGACAACTGGAGGGAAAACTCTATGTTGCTTTATTGGTGAACTCCCGGTTGGATTGTTCGGCCTGGGGGGCTCCTACAACTATTCACTCATCGTCCCTATCCTCCCATCCTAGCTAGGTATAGTTCTACTCTCCCCTTTTCAAGGAGAATAGATGGATGCTGGCCTAACTCACTTTCTAGCGGTTGGCCTGCTTGGGCTGCTAGCTATTATTTCTAGTTCATGGTAGAGAAGTGGATGGAAAGAGACATATGACGATGCATCGAAGTAGTGAAGTTATTTTCCTCAATTCCGGGAAGGATGGCAGGAGCTCGATGAAGGATGGGTTGGATAGGATTTGTTTCCAGATGGGTGGGGTGATGCAACCTTTGATGGCTCTAAAACGTCGCTGCTAAACTCTCTAGCCATTGGTTCTGACCATCCTTTTGTTCTCTTGGCTGGCCTCGGGGTGGGTGGGTGGCAATAAGGAGGTAGCAGGGAATTCTAGCATTTGTTTAGCTTCTGGAATTCCCTTCCTAGTTGTTGTTAACTCGTTACTCCCTTCCTCCCATCCGAGGGTCTATATTACGTATATGAGCGATCACAAACAGGGGGAGTATTAGTTGAGGGAGAGCTTGCATTAGAATTATGGAGTTGAGGGAGAGCTAAATAGTTGTTACCCATCCTCAGTTGCATTATGGAGGAGTTCCCATCCTTGCAAACGGGTGGGGAGTTGGAACTCAATCTTGATCTCATCAACTACCACCTCCCATCCTACTCCTTTCCCTCCCATGGATGGCCTTCTGGTAATCCTTTTTGTTCTCTGGGCTTGCTTTTCATCCTAACTAACTTTCCGATGCTTCAGGGCAAGAGGATGCATGGGGATGGATGGGAACAAAGGATGGTAATAGTGTCAACTGGTTACTGGACTCTCTGAAGAGGGACCTAACTGGCTAATGTAATATAGTTGCATGGGCCCAACTGGGCATTCAGGGGGGTAGCAATCGGTAGAAAGTGATGAGGATAACTATACCTTCCAACCTAAAGAGGGTGAAGTGAGTTAGGCTCCAACTGTGGACTGCCCTTTACATCGGATAACTCACCTACTTTAGTTAGGACAAGAATTTAAGGTACAGTGTGAATAGTGGACCGCTCTGAAGTTGCCTTTCTTGGGCCTCCCAACTAGTCTACTCCCTTCGATACGGCAAGCATTGAACCTTCCTTCCAACAAGAAAGTGAGGGCCATCTAGTTGCTATTAAGAAAGCTACTTCCTTCTTTTCGAACAATCCATATTCTTCTATTACCTCGGTAATGCTATCCTGCTAGTCGTTACTTGTTAATTCCCACCGGGAGTGGGGGATGGAGCACCACCGGTAGGTCATAGCTCAACAGCTAGTTTGGAACCTTCATTCACCCTCTGCATTCAGGTATACAATATCTAGCCTGTTTAGAGAAAGTAGTTGGAGCTCTAGCCTCATTAACTATAGGATAATTGGGTGAGAGGCAAGGCTCGGTCCCATATTAGCTAATCTATTTGTCTTCATTCTCATAGTCTAGATTCTTCTCCCCTAACTTCCTACTCCTACCTTCCCCACCCATCGCGGAAAGCTACTCTACACCCCTACATAGGTGAGGATGGGTTGCAATTTCCTAGAGTTAACTATGCTGTTCCTCCTCTCCGATACAATACGACACATTTTGCCTGTGTAGTTAGGAAAAATTACCAATAGTAGTTGATGGGGAGTGTTGGGAAGTTTCTGAACAACTCAACTAATCATTGGGGTGGGTGCTCCGGGGTTCAGGATGGAGTTCCTGGGTGGGAGGGAACTATAGCCCCGGTTGGGTTCAGGATATTCCTGATTCGAGCATGCTTTCATTCTTGCCGCCGGGGTTCAGGATGGAGAATTCATTCCATCCTGTAATCAATGCAGGAACCAACCGGGGGTGAAACCTAAACCCAACCCGGGGTGAAGGATGAGAATAATCCTACCTTTTTGTTCTCTCTCTGGGCAGTTCTCTGGGCTTGCCTAACTAACTTTCCCAATCAATACATCCAGCTTGCCTTCACCACTACTATGGGCTGATTGCCCTCAAATTCTATGGGGGAGGCCACCACCTTTAGGCCCTTCCTACACCGGGGGTGAAGGATGGCCTCTATAGTTTTGCATGCTCCTTCACTCAACTCTCCAGCCTACCCTTCCTACAGGGGGTTCAAAGGGTGTTCACCAGGTGGGAGATGTCTCGGGCCCCCACCCGGTATTACCTGAAGGATGGGGCTATGTTAGGCTATCACGTATATAATCTGGCCCCAAGAAGACAATAGAGCACTTCCATTTTTGAGCAGCAAGTTGCCTTCGATCTTCGTTTAGTGCGGTTGAACAACTATAATAAGGGAGGCCATGGGTGCTAGTTGAAGATTCCCTCCTGGGGGTGGGTTTAGGGAGGATTAACTCTAGTCCCAGGGCCGTAGAATTTCATCCCCACCCAACCCGTCAGGGTGAAGGATAGAATCCTGCTAATTGAACCAGAGAGAGTTGAAGATAAAGGTAGTTGAATTCTCCTCATCGACGAGCACATCCAATACTGAGGTTAGCTCGCATGGGTCCGATACTTTCTAAGTTGGTTGAGGAAGTTATTGATTCTTAGTTGGTTGAGGAAGTTACTTAGGTTAGCTCTATCTTGAAGCATGGGCCAATTGATGCTCGGTGGATCGACTGGTTGAACGAACAAGGGGTGAAGGAGAGAAAACTTCTCTCTCATTGCCCCCTACTATTCTAATGGTAGCGGGATGATTAATTAAGTAACCTTCCTGACTTCCTTCCTAATTGTCTACCAGTTGCCCTCCTTATTGTAGTTACGATTATCCGATTTTGGATGCGAACTCCCTCCCAAGTGAATGATAAACTCCTCATTTGATAGAACTACTCTTCCCTCAAATTCTCTGGGGTTTCCATCGGTCCTACCTACCTTTTTGTTCTCTGGGGGAGCCCTAAACCCAACCGGGGGTGAAGAAGGATGGCTCTATTAGCAGTCAAGAAAGAACAATCCATATTCGAGAAGTAACCGAGGGTGAATGAAGGAAGGATCCAGATGGATGGATGGGAACAAAGGATGGATGGTCTTCAGGATGAAAGTAACAAACAAATGATAAAGGATGGAGCAGGAAAGATTATTGTGCCCGGGGGTGTTGAGTGAAGGCTGAGTGAAAGTTATAGAGCTATAGTTCCCTCATGAACACCCGCTTGCCCACACCTCCACCCTACAATTCTATGGGGATGCCGTTGAGGGCTAGGGAGTTAGCCGGTGGGGGACAATAGTAGATAGCCTTTCTCACACTTCAATCTAGGATCCCAAGCCTCCATGCAATAAATCAGGGAGGGGCACAGTAGAAAACAAAGGATGGTCAGTTAGGCCTTCCAGATGGATGGGAACAAACTGTCTTGGTGAACTCTCGGATGAAAGTAACAACTGTATAGATGTAACTAACTTGTCCTGTCCTAATACCTTTCTCTTGGCTAGCCTATCCTGCCAATTGCATCCATCGACCCGAACACCTTATTAGAGTTGTTGTTGTCGGTTGAACTCCTTGAACTAACCTACTGCTATATACTATCCCATAACCAACCCAATCAATCTACTTCCTTCCTTCTGGAAGACCTTCCTGCTGATTGAACTGGCCGGCTGGGTAACCTTTCAACCATCCATCCTTCCTAACTTGTCTGGAGCCCCATAGAATTGTAGGGCCTTCCAGTTGAGTTAACTCCGACATCAACTAGCTATAACTAGAAAACTAGTTTCTTTCCATCGGCCCCTCAAATTCTATGGCCCTAAAATTCTATGGGCTACTTTATTGAGTCCATCAGTCCTACCTGTTCTCTGGGCGATAAATAACTAACTTGATACCGGTTCAGGTGAACAGCCGAAAATGAGATCCTTATTCTCGAACAACCGTATAGTTGGATGGAAGCCCATAGAATTGTAGGGGCGTTAGTGTTAGGAAATCTTCCTTCCGGAGGACCTTCCTTCCTTCCTTTCAACCATCCATCCTTCAACTCCAGGGAGTGAACTAGTCTACTCCCTCGGGGCACCAGCCAATCAATCCAACCGAGTCTCTGAAGGATGGACAAAGCAAGAAAGAAACCAATTCCTTGTCTTCTGGCAGGAATTGTCTTGGTGAACTCCAACTCCAGGGAGTGAACTGAACTATAGTTGTGAGAACTCCTCCCTCAAAGATCTTGCCCCGGCAGAAAGTTCACCTTGCCCTCACAGGTTTTCTCGAGAAGAAAGAAAGGATGGTCCAGCTGATGCTCCTTCACTCAACTCTCCATCCTTCACCTCCGGTGTTGGAATTCGATTACCAGTTCTTTGGGGGTGTGGAAGGGATCAAATTAGACTATAGGAAAATGGTGGGTAGCCATCGAGTAGAGATTAAGCCAGGGTAGCCACCGAGTAGAGCCCCTACTATTTGGCAGTTGGGGAGGGAGTTTTGGAAAGAAAGTTATTGCCGGTGAACTCTTGGACAATCAAAAAAAATTGATTGGTGAACTCTTGGATGGCCGGTTAGTTGAAGGAGTGAAAACTGGGGGTGTAAAGGATGGCCACGGTCGAAGTGGGGTCCTTCCTTCCTCTTCAAAAGGTAGGCCGGCTAATTCCCTACTATTCTATGGGGATAGGGCACTTTCGGATGCTGAGAAAATGAAAGCATGGGCTCTTCTGGATAGAAACTTTGGATGGTCCAGATTTTATCAGCTTATACAGATGGCCCTACTATTCTAATGGGTAGGATGGACTACAGGTAGCTAGCAGATAGAAAGAAAGCATGGGCTAGGAGATAACGAGGGAGGGAGCTGAAGAGTTCAGAAGGAGATGGGGCTTCTATCTCAGCATCGCCTTAGAATAGTAGGGCAGCTTCTAACCACCCACACCCAGAGCTATCGATTAGTGATTCCCGGATAGCCGAAGCCGGCTTAACGAATTCAACAACTAGAATAAATAAGGAAGGGCAACTCGTTATACCCCGAGCTACCTTCCCTCCCTCCCATCGAGAACTTCTGAACCCTCCCCATTATACTAGATGGTATAGGCCCTTGAGAATGTTAGGCCAATCCAACTTCTCTATGCACACGTTGATTCTCTACTCAATTAATATATCAGGTCGGGGCCCCAACTTCCTATCTCAGCTTCAGAGAGGGCTGTTTGGAAGGAAGGGGGGCTCCTCCCATTCGTTAATTAACTATATCCAGGTGTTCATGGGGGAATCAATGTTTGAATGGTTATAGAAATCTCACTAGTCCTTACACACGATTAGCAGCAACTTGAATTCCCTCTCGTGGATCAGGAACTATAGCTTCCCACCATTCCATCCTGAACGTGTAGTAAGGGTAGGGTAACGAGGGAGAACAATCCAATGACAATGAAGGAGATGGTAACATTGTGATGTAGCCTCTTCATCTGGGCTCTTCATCTGTTTCTCATTCACTCTCTCAAACATAACACCTGATGGGTGAGATAACACCTTCTATAGCTGGACCGAATGAAAGCATGCTCCGATAACAGTATCGTTAGCTCTTCATCGGTAAAAGTAGAAAACTTTGGATGGGAGTCAATCTCGCCCTACCTCTTAATAGTTGCCTACCTACTTAATGAATGAGGCCGAACAATCCAACCCAAACCAGAGGTGGTATTAACCTTCTGCACCACCTTCCTTCCCCCTAACAAATTGTCTTCCTCCTCTCCTCAACTTCATCTTTGTTACCCCCCGACCCTTCCTTCCTCTAAGTATAGGTGTTAACTTCTCTCAACTGTCCTCCACCTAGATGGATAACTACCCCAGCCTAACCTACCTCCACCCCTGGGTTGAAAACAAATAGGAGATGGTCGGGCTTCGACTTCTCTATCTTGGACATGGGAGATAATATTGCCACCCCCTGCAGGCCGAGGTAATGAACTAACAATAAAGTATTCCTTTCTCGCTTGGGGTTCACCCTTAGTCTCAACTAAGTGGGGCAACCACCTTCTCAATAACCTCCCACCCACAGTCCGGTTGGCAACTCGTTACTTCTGGCTAGTGAGATGGGTTAACACCTCCAGGAAGGATGGAACTAGCTTCCTATCTAGTAATACTATCTCGAAGCCTATACCCCCGATGAACCGGTGAAGGACTATGTCTTTCTCACAGAAAAAAGAAAGTGTCTTCCTTGCCCATGAACATGGACCCCACCATCCAAGGCGCCCCTTAGAATAGTAGGGTGGGGTTGGTGGGGTTTGTTTTGGGACCGACCCATTCGCAACTACTATAGCGGGTCAGTCCCGAAGGGTAGGTTGGAATCCTCATCCCCAGTTTAGGATGGACCAGATATAGTAGTTCCCTTCCCACACCCTCGGTCAGAGGTTGCTTTCCCTGCTATCCTTGCTTCCATCCCCCGGGTTAGCAGGTAGTTGGGCTAGTTAACTACTCTAGTTCCCCCCTTCCTACCCCTACCCGTCCTTCACCTACGGTTCAATAGGATGGCCGCCCTAAAATTCCCTCATGAACACCCGTGTTCACCCATGTTACGTAGATAATCCTCAACCCCACCACTCCCTTCGTCTTAGGTCAACTAGACCCATAGAAAACTAGAATGGGGGGTGGGGGGGTGTTCATGTGTTCAAGAGGATATAGTGGAGTAACATCAAACCCATTCTCTTCCCACACCCCCGCCCTATATCCTCCCACCTGAACACCCCAGGTGGGTGCCACCACCCTACTCGTTGGAGGGAGGAAAAAGGGCTCCCCGTTAATGGTAGGGGCCTAACTATTAATTCCCTCCCACCCAGGCGCCACCACCCTATAGTTATATTACGCCACCCCCCCCAGGTATATTATTGTGCGAGGGAGGTTTCTCCAATTAGAACCATACTAGCAGCCGGGGTGGGTGGGAGGCCAAGGTGGCCAATCCTATCAGTGATTCATCAAGTAATTTAGTCAAATAGCTCGACCCTGCATATCAACGACTCACCAAAGATGGCGGGCGACGTTTATTTCGTATGGATTAGTGCATGTGACGAGTCTTTTCAAGCAATCAAGGAGAAGTTAGTCACTACACCAGTGCTAGACTAGATTGGAACCATATATATTCTAATGCCTCAGACACTCGCTATTTGTGCAGTATTGGGACAGGGAGGAGGCCCCTTTCCTATTCTCGTTGGCATATGCTATCTATTATATGTGGCGAACTCTAATTGTTCTGACTGGCGCAGGCACAAAGAAGAAAGCTTTCTAGTAGTAGTCCATGCAATTCATTATTATACTAGATACTCAATCTTTATCCGCACCGACCATGCAGTTGGTACCCAGCCCATAGTAAGTGGAAGAATTGCCGAGGGGAAACACTCTTCTTCACGAAGTCAAGATGAGGGGTTTGCCCTACCCTCCTCCCACCTAGGTGGGGGATATTGTCCCTCAGATGATAGTTTGGGTTGGGTGGGAGACTATAGTTGGCGTAGGGGCTGGGCAAGGTTGGTTTGATTCTCGGTAAGGGGGTTTGCTGGGGGTGGAGTTGGGCCCTATGAATAGTAGGGCGTTTTGTCTATCTCCAGCCCCTATCTCTATATTGCAGGGTTTGTTTGCCTCTTTCCGGTATGCGGTATGGGTAAGTTTATCCGGTATCCATTAGTCCATAAGTCTAGGGCTAGGGCCGACCCTGACTGATGAGGACTGAGGGTCAAAGATCTGATCTTTTGGCGAGAAAAAGTTGAGATCATATGATTGTGAACTATAGTTGACCGGGGGATCATGTTACGTATATAATCTGCCCAGAAATCTTGCTTGCTAGACTATATTTCTCATCCCACCATTATAATAAGGTAGGGGCATAGCTTGCGAATGAATAATAGACTTGAGGGGTGGGAGGGAGGGAGTTGTAGTTAGATATGCGAGTATATGAAATCTGCGCCATATGTACTGCCCTCCGTGGCGAACCACTTTCAAGAAAGCCAGGAAGACGGATGTCGGATGCCTCCTCATGCCACTTTTTGATATTCTTTTTGGGCCACTTTTCTATATTCCCCATAAGCATGCAATGTTCAGAAACGCCTATCGTAGTTATGTGTTTCTCCCCGCTGCCCTTCTTAGTTTTGTCTCTCCCCTCGGAGAGTTTGAGTAGTGTAGGGAGAGATTTCACACAGGTTAGATGCTGCTTGCCATGGGCCTTCATTCAATAGTTTCTCCATATTGGACTTGACCCGGTAGTACATGATAGATAGATAGATAGATTGGTATACGCCAGCCATAGTTGGACCAAACCCCCATACATATTATGCACAAGCAGAATCGACGGATAGATGCCAAAGCCCTACTATCTATAGGGGGTCCCAAGCATGTGCCTTTCTCATTCATAGGGCCCCCCTATAGATAGTAGGGTCTATAGGGATAGGGATCATCCTCTTTAGGCTTCCCTCTATCAGGCATGGGGGTGGGCATGTTACATAGATAATTTGGGAATCAATATAGCGAGAAGACCCCTACTATTCTAAGGTAACCCACCGACCTGCCCTAAGATAGCCTTTGGCACTTGCCATTATAGTTGCCAATATGGTCGGCTACCGAAGGCAGGCCTTTGGTGGGGTTGGACCGCCAACCCCATCGACCTAAGATGAGTATGGTCGGTCCCGAAGGGTGGGTGGGAGGCATGTTACGTAGATAATCTAGCCGATCAACTATCTTTCTATCTTGGAGTTGAGAGTTACTTTCTCTTCCTCCCACCCTACACAGCTCAAGCGGGTGGGGGGGAAGCAATAGTGTAGGGTGGGTGGGTGGATATAGAATTCGACACGACCCGTTCTTTTGAAAGCATCAGATGGATAGGTGTGGATGATTGCTACTCCATGAGGTTCGACTCCTCATTCATCCTGCCGGGCACTACGACAAGACATGAAACACCCGATCCCATTCCGACCTCGATCTGTGAAATTGTCTTGCGCCATATGTACTGCAGAAGCAGGAGACATGGTCAAAGCCTGGTCTCGCCCCTACTACCATTATATAGGCACAACCAAACCTTCCCAATTGTGATAGC
Organism: Sequoiadendron giganteum; assembly: GCA_007115665.2. Classification (NCBI taxonomy): domain Eukaryota; kingdom Viridiplantae; phylum Streptophyta; class Pinopsida; order Cupressales; family Cupressaceae; genus Sequoiadendron; species Sequoiadendron giganteum. The sequence goes on along the minus strand of CM021106.1, from coordinate 330,305,870 downwards.
CGATAGTAGGGGTTCATCGAGGTCATGTTACATATAGAATCTGATAGTCTGGATTAGTAGGCAACCCCCTTCATTCTATTCAGAATGCAGCAGAGGTTGGGGTTCAAGTCCCCAATGATCCTATCAAGCCAAATCAATCGCCATATTCCATAGTGACTATAGGGTGGCATCCCATCCATATTAGTAGGCGGGGGGGTGCGATTTGGTGGGCGGCCGGGGGAGTCATCCTTACAGAGCTTGGTTCGTGCATCCGAAATAGTCTCACCGGCTCTTCATCGAGCCGAACTTGGTTTGGCGCGCCAAGGCGCAAAATGAACCTGAACCAATCCCCTCAAATTCTATGGGGCGATTGGTTGAAGTTGGACTTTATCGATCAACACACCATACTATAGAAGAAGAAGAGAAGTGTCCAAATGACGGTGGGGCATGGTTGATACCCTAGCCTTCACGAATCAACCTCCCATTAGGAGTCCGATCCCTCCCATATTATAGGCTCTTCGACATCCAGCGGTTCACCCCCGACTTCGTCGAGCGACCAATTCGATCGTGAACCCCATTGATGGACCGATTTCGAGTTCTCCTTCGCGTCGACGATGGTGGCGGGGCGAGAGCAACGGATATGGAAACGGAGTTCAACGACAGCTTTAGTGATCCGACAGAACCCACACACCATAGTATAGATACTGCTTCAGCACCGACTTCACCAGATGGAGGGCAACAAAAGAAGATGCTGGTTGAGTGAGGGCCGGCAACAAAAGCGCAGGTTTTTCGGGTTTCCCCCGGCCTCGGTTCACTCCCGCTACGTCCCTCCCTCCTTCGCTTCGCTCTCTCTTCGCTCAACCCTTCGTAGAAGTGAACCTACTCTATCTGACTAATCGAGGGGGCGGGGAATGAAACCCAATCATAGTTTTGAAGTGCTAGAAGGTCGGCCATATGTACCCAATCGGGGAGACATGGCAGTGTGCAGTCGGTTCAGGTAATAGCTTTGACGTGCGTGCAGAGACGGGGGGTTGCCCTTAATAGAGCGGGAAGGGAGGAATGGGTGCTGGGCCCCCTTTCACTTGTTCGTAGCCCAACAGAACTCGGTTATGAGATTTCAAAAATCAAGAACGATTGCCCTCTCTTTATTAGTTGCGCCGATTATTTTGTCGGCCCCTACTATTCTATTATTCCCCTCCTATTCTATGCCTACAATTCGGCTGGGGGGTCAGTTCACCAGTCATATGAGCGATAAAAATGATCAAGTGCCGGTAGGCCCAGTCTATTAAGTTGAAGGGCCCCTACTATTCTTAGCAGTTGGGTTGCTTCACCAGCCATATGAGCGACTCTAATGATCGACTAATCCTATTATTCCCTCCCACTTGGGTTAGGAAGGCCCTACTATTCTATGCCTAGTTGGGTCACTTTTCCAGTCATATGACCCAGATGAATGATCGACGTGCTGGTAGGCTCGGTATATTAGTTGGGGGGAAAGTCACAATAATCTATCGATTAGCCGACTAGAATGGTAGGGGCCAGGTGGGAGGGACTATAGGCTATAGATGGCATGAGAATTTTGATTTCTTCTTGTTCTTTGCCCTAACGCCCATTCTGGGACGAGTTGGGAAGAGAATGACCAATTATTACACCAATCACGAATAATAGAATAAGAATAGGCAACCCATGTTACGTATAGAATCTGGCTAGTTAGGTTGAGTCAACTAGACTAATTCTCTCTCCGGATTAAGGTTGGGTAGAGTGAACGTGACTCCTACAATCTCCCCATTTTTAGCAGGATAGTTCTATGACAGTCTCTCCAGGCCAAATCGACTCTTTTGGTTGGGATGGATTGACCCACCCCAACCCACCTTCCTTCCGACAAGAAGTTTAGGAAAGATAGGCGTTCAACTAGAGGGTGCCCGAAGAGAAAGAAGTTAACAAATTCAGAAACTATTCTAGGGAATTAACAAGGCCTTTCTCACCAATAACAGCTGGAATAAGAAGGGGAATTGTAGATGATATTACCCACCAGCCCTTTTCACCCCCTTTAGGAAGGATAGGCACCAATGGTTGAAAAACTACTATCTATGGAAGGGGAATTGAACTAGTTGAATTCGGAACGAACTAGCCTCCCAACCTCTCCGATTAGTCAAATACAGGATGGCTGGGAGGAGCTAAAGGAAGTAAGGAAGGATGGACAGCAGGTTGAGAGGATAAGCAATAGATACCTTTGATCGCCCTTCTAACCACTCGGGGAGGGGAGGAAAGCAAATGACTGGGCTTGTTTTCACAATGGCTAGAACCCCAAGGCAACTAAAAGGCTAGAACCCGAGGGCGGGCAACTCTAGGTGAGGGAAAGGGTGTCCCATCCTTTGTTTCTGTCCTGTCGCCATCCGGAAGTAAGGGGCTCCATCCTTCACCCACGGGTAGGATAGTTGATTAGTTTACCCGGACCATCCAGAGTTAGGAAAGGAGTGTCGTAGTTGCCCTCCTAGATAGCTTCAGTTTTTTGACCGAGGGTGTTCTAGGATGGGGCGTAGCTGCTGTCATCAAAGGGAGTTCAACGAAAGTATTCTTCATTCAAGAAAGTATTGGCTGGCTCTGTTATCCATCCTTCACCTCCGGTTGCATTGTTCGGTCCTGTAGGAAGGTAATGGGAGGAAAACTATAGATAGGATGGTTCTACCTTTCTCTTCCGGCCATCCTTTCTTTGTTCCCGGAGAGAATTCCCCTCCTTATTATACAATCGAAAGGAATTCCCCTTCCATAGAGCAAGATGATGCCATGCATTACCCACCCGGCCCTACTATTCTAAAGGGGAGTTGATAATGAGTTGACAACCTCCTTCCTAACTACCATAGAATTGCACCCTCGATTGAACTAGTTGAATAGCCTGGGCAAGGAAGAGTTTAGAGCTTTGGTCTGAGCATATGACAAGGAGCTATAGTTATCCTCCAGAAGAGCATCAATCCAATATAGCCAGGGAGTTAGCTGCCCTCAACTAATCTGCATCCTCCGATTCTGTTTGACCCATACTGAATTAACGAGTACCCTCAACCGGTGGAGGAAGGAGAGATAGAGCTCAACCTAAGATGTATCAACAATAATCTACTGAGGGGCCTCCCGTGAATATAATCTACCTCACGCCCCCGCCCCCTGGTGAATTGTAGGGGGCCTGGGTAGGGGGCCAGGGCTCCCACTCGCTATAGTAGTTCATGCCTTCGGTAGCCGCGGGGCCCCTTAGAATAGTAGGGCTATAGTGGGTGGGGTTTGTGGCCCCTTAGAATAGTAGGGGGTGGGGTTTGGCTTCCCAAATTTGACTTTCTTGAAGTCCCTACAGCCCTACTATTCTAAGACGGGTGGGCCCCTAAAATTCTATGGCCCTATTATTCTAAACGGGGGTGGAAATTGTAGCCATAGCCCCGCCAAATTCTATGGTAGGGGCTATGGTAGGTGTAATCAGGGGTTCCAAAGGGTAGGCCATCCTTCACCCTTAGTGGTGAATTGGCTAGGGCTCCTCGTTAGGCTAGGTAGGGCTCCAACTATAGGTAGGACGGTAGGATGGAAGTTTAGGGCCCGGTAGCTCCTCGAAGAAGAGCACGCTTTCAATGATAAAATCCTCAACTCGTTAATGAAGGTGTTAACGACTGGGGAAACTAATCTCATGTCAGGCTAAGGATGGAAGTGAGAATAGAAATAAGTTAGGCACCTATCCTACACCGTCTCTTTCTTGAGAGGGATAAAATCCAATGGATTGCCATAGAATAGTAGGGGCCCACCTCGAATTTCCAACTGCTAGAAAGTTCTCTTTGCCCTCACCCATGATCAATAAATCATCCTCTTGCCGAAGGATAGTGCCTCAATCAAAGAATGTTAGCAGGGGTTCTTCAGGACCGGGTAACCGAACTAGTTGAATTCCACAGGAGACAAAGCAGGAAAGAAAGAGCCAGATAGAAACTTTGGATCCTCCTGAAGACCAGCAGCGAGCCCTCACTCGACATTATAGAATAAATATGGCGGCGGAGTTTCAAGCAGCAAGAACCAAAGCATCGATGAGCACAGAGAACAATAGAAAGAAAGCATGGGCCAAACTAATAAACTAAGGAAGGAGGCAATGGGTGAGCTAAAGAAATCCAACCTGGGGGTGAACTAAGAAACTAATTCACCCCCTCCTTTAGTTCAATAGGGGGTTTTATCCATCCTGGGGGTCCCTCCATCCTTCACCCTCAGTCCCAAAGCTATGCTAATGAAACTAAGGTCCAGAACTTCAAGCTCATGCTGCCCGCGATGAGAAAATGAAAGCATGCTCGAATCGGGACTCCTCCCATCCAAAAGGCTTTCCCATGAACACCCCCTCTCTCTACTTTATTCAGGAGGGAGTAGTTCAGCCTGAGTAATTGATTGTTATTCCTCTCACTGTCCCCACCCTTTACACCCCTGGTTAAATGCTTTCTTTCTCATTGAACTCTTCCTCGGGGGCCTCACTTTCTTCACCGAGGGTGAGGCTAGCCTAACTTCTATCGGGGATGAGCTCTTACTTGAACTTACTATCTTACTTGAAGTTTCCTACTACAGTCAAGCCGAGCCTACTACATTCCTACTTGAACTATCCAATGGAGTTGTGTTCACTCTATGCCGATTGTTGTTAACTTGATGGAGATTCCTGAATTGAGGGTGAGGAATGGAAGGGAATAGTTTCATTACCCCCGGGGGGCAATACACTTTCTAAGATGGTCCATACGGCATTGTATTTGCTCAGTTAATTGAATCCACTAGATATAGGTCAGAAACTATGGGTGCTGCTTAAAGGTAAACCACTTAATCAATGGGTTTTGGTTTCGCTGCTTAATCAATGGGTTTTGGTTCCACTGCTACTTTCCCCCCCCCTTTTTTCTCTTCCTCTGGTTCTGGGACTCCAGACTCTTGCTCTAAAAGAGGGCATACCATAGTAGCTCTAAAAAAGGGTATACCATAGTAGGATATAGCTCTCTCTGGGTGAGTAGTAGGATATAGCTCTCTCTAGGCAAAAAAAGGTATACCATAGTAGGATATAGCTCTGGGCAAGATGGTTATGGGTAAGCTACTAAACGTAGTGGTAGGCCATACCTGTGACTATTTTTTGCTCGAGCAACTATTTCTACTGCATGTGAAACAACCAACTATTTCTACTGCATGTGAAACAACTAGGTCAACTTCGGATCACTTAGCTCATTTTCTGTGGCATGATGCTTTTTGGCTCTCGTATTGTTTGTTTCTCATGATGCTTTTTGGCTCTTGTACTGTTTCTCATGATGCTCATGATGATGGCATCTTGTATTGTTCCCCATTCATGCTCTCGACAGATCTTGCCAAATTTCCACAGCACGCGCCGATTATGTGGCAGCCCCAGCTCCGGCCAAGGAAAGTCCAAGGCTCGCACAAGTCGATTTGGGTAACGAACTACTATAAGGGATGCGAACTGAAAGCGATGTGGCCTATGATTTTTCTACTGTTGCTTCATGATGCTACTGTTCTCGATGCTACTGTTGCTTCTCGATCAATTGGATATGTTCGAACTGACAATCGCATCTGAGGTGGGAGATGAGGAGGTGGGAGAGGAAAGAGCACCACCAGAGGTAGAGGCATAAGCCAATCATACTTTGTTTAAGCCAATCATACTCTGTTTATGGGGTTGAATCATTTATACATCTACTCTAACTACTCAATCTGTGGGTGGAACGAGACGATCTCAATCTGGGTAACGATCTACTATATCTGGTTCGGACCTTTTTCCTTTTACCACCACTTTTGGCGCTTAACCTGGCACCACTTTTGGCGCTTACCCGAGATGAACTTACTTTGAAACCAGAACAGGAATAGACCCACCCTTAAACAACCAGAACAGGAATAGACCCACCCTTAAACAACCAACCAGAACATGAATAGACCCTTAAACTAGAGAGAACAGGAATAGACCCGGATCTACACTTTGTTTAAACTAGAGGATCTACACCTTGATCTACCCTTGTCTCTATAATCTTTGCGAATGGTGGCTATGTATTTGTCTTCGCACCTAGATAGGGAACCACTTCTCGGAAGGCCAACGAGGGTGGAAATAATGGGTGGGAGGGAACTATAGCATGTTACGTAAACAATGGCATCTACCAACTACCCATAGCCCCTACCATAGCCCCTACCATAGAATTTGAGGGGCTATTGTAGGGGCTATGGGTGGGAAACTAGCCGTTCCATTGGGATGGGTGGGAATCATAGTTGGGGGGGTGGGGATATGAAGCCTCAACTCCACCACCCCCTTCGCCTTAGGTAAACATCGGTGCACCAGATTCTCTACGTAACATGGGTGAACATCGGGGTGGGTGGGTGGCAATAGGGGGGCCTCCCACATGAACACCCCGGGTGGGAAACTAGACTCTATCTCCTCCCACCTGCTATAGTAGTTCATGCCTTCGGCATCGACCATATTGGCCTTAGTGGGGTTGGGAACTATAGATAGTTGACCTAAGGCGAAGGGAGTGGTGGGGTTGAGGCTACAATTCCCACCCAAATGCATCAGCCCAGATATAGGGATACGCCTTGGGGGGAGGGCCCTTTCCCCTTGATTGGGTGGGATGATGACTCTTTCTTCGGTGGGAGGGCCCTTGATTGGGGGGGAGGGCAAGTGGGACAGACCCAACCCATGATTCGATGGGACCCTTGGTCGGTGGGATGGCCCTTTGTTGGGGGTGGGGGAGGGCAAATGGCCTCTCACCGAATGAGGCCCTTCCACCCCTTTTCCCTTTCGAACTTAGTCCCGCTCCTATAGTTCCCACCCACTCAGTTCATTGGGAGGCCCCCTACTAGACGTATAGAATCTGGCAGAGAGAGTCTAGCCCTATAGTTCCCACCCGTTATAGTAGTTCATGCCTTCGGCAGCTGCGGGGCAACTACTATGGTGGGTGGGGTTGGTCTGGCATGTTACATATAAAATCAAGTGCAACCTCTAGCGGGCCCCTTCAAATAGTAGGGGGGGTGGGGGGTTCTATTGGCCTTCCAGTGCATGCATGAAGAGGGCTGCTATTATATTGCCTATTCACAGGGAGGTTACTATAGAAGCCGGGAGAGTTATATATCATTTCCCACACATGCCTGCGCCGCCCTCCAATTCTAGTTGGGGGGCCTAGGATGATATAGTTGGGTGGGACCCTAAATGTCTACATTTCTCTACTCCCGGGAAACAACCCTTGTCCCCTGAATTCAAACCCTCTTCTCCCCAAGTTCCTAGTTCGAAGGCTCTTGTGAGCATGGAAACATCCACCTCGGATGCATAAGCTAACGAGGATTCCTCATCAGGTGAACCCTCTTCCCCCCCCCTCGATCATGGTTCCCTCGAATCAGACCCTCGTGGGTGGGTGTGCATGCATGGGAGCCCCTACTATTATAAGGGGTCGTGGTTCCGCCCTCTGCGGGGCCGTCCCCCATTTTCCCCTTTCCCAGCTCCCGCCTGGAACCCACAACCAGGCTCCGCTCTGTACTTCCAGTTTGCATAATAGTTCAGTCCCCTTCGATTGGAAGCAGAGCACTATAGTTGACAAGAATCAGTCACCTTAGCCACCATAGTACATGACCTCCTAGCTCAAGACCGTCTTTGATCTGAGTTCTCTTCCAGGTCATGCATCTCGAGAGTATGATAGTGACCTTAGCCAGGCCGATGCAGGACATACGTCTAGGGCCCCTATCTATATATGGGCATGAGCTAAGCTATATCCAATTCCCACTCGAGTCGGCATCACCCGGAAGGCCTTCCTCTGAGAAGAACACTATATATAGGGGGGACACCTTTGTTCACCACACCCCCTATCTCTATATGGGGGTCCATCGGTATCAGTACATATAATGCAGCCATATACACAGATTAGGTTCGATTCGTCTCACCGCTATCTATAAGGGAAAACCTCCACTCTACTACTCTATCCAAAGCAGCAACTCGACTCCTATAATTCCCCATGAACCATAGGGGCCCTATATCTATCTGGGGCGCAGCTAACCACTGGACCCAACAATCCTGAGGGGCCCTGGTTACTTGACTATAGGATTGATTGATCGATTGATTGATTGAAGTGTGAGAGAATATAGAGAGTAGGGAGATAGGTCCCCCCGGATGAGCTATAGATAGTCACACCTCTCTGGGCTGGGATTTGGCATTCCATCCTCACTTCCTTCCTTCCTTCAGAGGTGGAGGGGGCCACCAGATAGATACAAAAAACTAACCGAACATAAACACCAGACCGACTCGGAGCTATGATGATTGACTTTTCTTCCTTTTTTCTCCCGGAGCTATGACTATGACCGAGATAGGCTCCAGCCGTCACTGTTCACTGTTCACTATTATGAATCGAGGTACTCATCCATTGAAGCTATGCCCTACTCATCTACCGATGCAGTAGGAGTAGGCATTGAATGAACCAACCATCCATCAGGTTAGGAGGCATCCATCGCCCTTAGAATAGTAGGGGTGTATATCACCATTGCGTACATAACATGAATCAAGCTGTGCATGAATCGAACAACCCCCAAGGGGCACACGATCACCCATCACCCATATATAGAGGATTAGCCTTAGAATAGTAGGGGGGGTGAGCGATATAGTATAGTTCTTCATTCTGTCTGAGCTGCCATCAATCACTCCTTGCCATATTATGCTTGGGGTTAATTAATTGCCCTATTATTTCTTTAGGCAAGCAAGTTTGGCAAAGGCTATAGGAGGAGGAGTTCAAAAGTAAGCAACTATCGAGCCACCCACCCCCCCTACCATTTTATAGGACGTATAGAATCTTGCCTTCTAACCACTCATAGTAGGGCTATCGAAACAACTAGAGTTAGTTTCCCACCCCCTACCCCTACCCATGCCCCTATCAATTCTATGGGACCTGCCCCCCCACATGGCCCACCCTTCTAATAGTAGGGGAACCTACCCCTACCCATTCAAATGGAACCTAACTCTACGCATGCCCTACCCCTACTATTTGAAGGGCCTCCCACCCCGGGAATCCCCTGGCGAATAGTAGGGGCAATCACTTTTGCTCAATTATAGATAAACTCTACAGATAGGCAATAGAACCCCCCACCCCCTTACCCCCCTTATAATAAGTTGTAGGGTAACTAAACTACCTATTCCCGCCAAGTATGATTTTTGAAAAATGTTTGGGGTGGGAACAGGAACAGTGAATGCGAGGGGAGGGCTTCTCTCTCGCTATCGCAGCGGCCGTCCTACAGTTCTGTATGGGGGCGGCTAGAATTTAGGATGGAAGTTTGAATAACTTATAGTGGTCCAAATAATCACTACCATTACTAGCAGCACTGCGATTACTAACATATTCTTTAGGGGCAACTGGTCTCCAAGTGGAGCTGTTTGTTCCCCCGCTGGTTGGGCCCCTACTAGAATTTCGGTGGCGGAAACTGGCTGGACAGCCCCCGGTCCTTCATTTTTCATGCCCCAAATATCTAATAGGAGCCGAGATATCTACCCACTCCCAAGCTTCGTTAGAACCCAGATTATGCCCAATGATAAGAGGGAGACCTTGATCTAGTCCCTCAACTTGTTTCTTAGCGGTTTGGGAGGTCGAGGACAAGGTTCGAGGGGGCAGGGATTCTCCTCAGGCATCGTTTTTTCATCGCTAGACAGCGTCTCCTCATCACATCCCTCCGTTGATGATGAGAAATAGGTTTCTACTATCGTTTGAAGAGTTGTGACAACATGCTCTTCAGAACAAAGACCTCTCGGGGCCTCCACCACCAGAACAAAACACCTTGCACGTGGAGGTAGCACCTCCTCGCTATCTCCTAGAAATTTTTTTGGTATATTTCGTTTGAGGTAGATGCTCCCTTCTCCTATTGCGAGATGCATCGGGGTACCCTCCAACAACCGTGAGAGGGCCAGCCCATGGGGCAGCCCGCTATGCGATTCTCCAAAAGGCGACGTATCACGTAGATCTATCTCCCAGAAATTGGCCGATGTAGAGGCGCCCCGGGGATGAACCACATTTACTGTAGAGTCTACAGAACCACCCCAGCATTGAGATCAAGTTTTCGACCCTAGAGTCCTTACCACCACCCCTAACAAATAAGTGGGTGCTACCCACTGGCTTGTGGTACTGACTCAACTCTCGCCCGAGCCACGACAGGATTGGATATATTTGGTCCTTGAAAGTATAAGGTTCCACCCCCTTTGAGGTTTCTGATAGATATGTACAGACCCGGGACCTATCTAGGACCGACGACTTACTTAGCTGGATGTCGTGAAAGTGCTTCTTCATGGAAGAATAGCGAGCGAATAACGCCTTCCAAAGATGGGGCTCCCTTACGACTTCCTCCCAGCTATCTTTTGACGCCAAGACTTCGTACAATTCCTCTGGGACCCGGCTAGATTGATTTAAATCCACGTCATGCTCCGGGTTGGAAAGAATCCCCCTGACCAAATCCTAGCTGAGTACAATTTTCCCTTTTCTAATGTACCACAATACTGTTTCAAAGCACTTGTGGAACGACACGTTTAGCGAGCCTCCCCCGAACTCGGGAAACACATCACGAAGAAGCCTTAATGCATTATACCACATCGCTGTTGTATTTAGGATCCCCACATGATAGTGTGCCCTACCATCCCTATGGGGCTCTTCTCCTATCTCCACTTGTTGGCATTCAAACAATTCCACTACACGGTTCAAGATATCCTTTGGCGTAACCCCGGCTTGCTCACCCTTCTCCCTATGCGATAGCGTTAATAATATTCTTGGACGCATATTCCCATTTCCTATATGCTGAGTAGAAAGTAGCTCTCACTGCTAGTGGGAATTGAGAGGAGAGTTTGAACAATCACTAAATTGATGGGAACTACCAGAGCTACTAAATTGACAAGAACTACCAGAGCAACTAAATTGATGGGAACTACCAAAGCTAATCATAACGGACCTTATACTACCAAAGCTACTAATCATCATGGATTGAGTCAACATAGTATGGACCAAGGAGGAGAATCCTGAAACATAAAACATCTCTACAAATACTCAGCTATTTTTGACTGACTGAATTGCTGAGAACAGGGTTCCTTGTGATAGTTTCATGGTTTTTCGTGTGTTTTCATTCATATAGGTAGCACTAACATCTCAATTGAAAACCATATTGGATGTATCGTTGGGATGGAGTTGTTTGAGGTCGACTAGGACCCCAAACAACAAGGGAATCTGTCTATCTTGAAAAAGCCGCCAGGCTCTTGGAGAAAGATTGAATCAACCATGCGTGAGGGATGGAACCAACATAACTCACACATGAGAGATTTGATTCCGATACAGTAGGAATTGAACCGACTGAACCTACAATTTGAGAGACCTCTACCAGAATCTATCCTCCCACCCGATAGCCCTACTATTCTAAAGGCTTGATTCTATACGTAATATGCCTCCCGAAACGGCAACATAACCACCAACCCCACTTATGCTAGTAGGCTAATTAATTCAACCCCTACTATGGCAAAGGCGGGTGGGTTGGAAAAAATGAACCTGCTAGCCCGATTAGTTGGAATTTGAGTTGCTGGTGGATATAGTTGCAGGGGTGAAGCTCTCACCTAGACCTTTGGATGGATGGGATGCCCTATAGTCCTTATGGTGATCAATTTGGATTCTACAAGAATTTGTTACTCATGTCAGCATTGGTGTCTGTCCCCAAGCTTGCCCTACAACTTATTAGAAGGGGGTAAGGGGGATGTGAGCACGTAGTAGGGCTAGGTAGAAGCCCCTACAATAGCTCTATGGGCATGACACCGGATTCTATATGTAACATGCCTGCATGGTGGGTGGGAACTATAGGGTTAGACGACGATTCCAGATTCTATACGTAACATGCCCGGGTGGGTGGGAGAGGTAGGGGTGGGTGGGTGGATATAGCTGCTTTCAGTTCCATATCTATAGTCCCTGCCCTTGCCATTAACAACTTCACCTACCTCCCTTCTTTCCAAGCTTCATCCGGAACCCATGAATCCTCGCAACATGGCATCAGCTTGCTAGAATAAGAAATAGTTGCCTCCAGGGGAATTACTACTCGGGCTTTGAATCACTACTATTCTAGTTCATTTCCCCTATCCATAGTAGGGACCCCGGCCTCCCGGGCCCCGACACTATAGCCCCTACTATTATAAGCTATGATTCCCCCCCACCCGACCCACCCGCCCTACTATTCTAAGGGTAGGAGGCCCCCCTTACAGGGAGGTAGATTATTGTTGATACATAACTACTATAGCGGGGTGGGCGCGATAGCGCAGGCTGGTCGTGATAGTGCAGGATGGACAAAGCAGGAAAGCAATCCAACCCGGGGGTGAAGGATGGAGGGAGCTAATTAGTGGGGTTGAACTCCCAGAGGGTAATGGGAGTGGGAGGACAAGAGGGGGTGTGGGAGGACAGGATAGTTGTGGCTATCTATAGTTGTGGCTATCTAACCTATCTATTTGGCTATCTAACCTATCTATAGTTGTGGCTATCTGGGGGAGCAGAGAAACAAATGTCTTGCCTAGGAGAGCACACTTCCACTCCAATCCAATGAAGGAGATGGAATCCAACTATGCCCCCACCCATCCCCACACATAGAGATGGGGCACCGAGTAGACAACTAGAATAAGTACGGAGGTCCAACTTCTCTAGGACTACCGAGTTCCATCCAGCCACCACCTGAAGGCCCTTCCTACACCCCCTCCTCGTTCATTCAATATGGCTAAGGAGCCCATAGAATTGTAGGGCCTTTCGGTTGAACTAATAAACTAGGCTCCATCCCCCACAATGGAAAATTGATTTTATATGTCACATGCTTGGCCACTCATGTGACGTATATAGACTAAATCGCTATACTAGAGTCTAGTTTGGCCTAGACTATCTCCTGAGCCAACTCACTAGAATCTACCAACTACCAGAGAACCACGACCCCTGTACTTCACACCCGCTATAGTAGTTCATGCCTTCGGTAGTCGACCCCCCTACTATGGCAAAGGGGCAACTACTATAGCGGGTGGGGTTTGTGGCGAATGGGTCGGTCCCGAAGGGGTAGGGGCCCTCCCACCCAGAACGACTGATTCCCCTCCACCCGACCCACCCGCCTTTGCCATAGTAGGGCTCCCACCCACCCCTTAGTAGACCGTGTCATATCTCCGAAAACAAGGATTCCCCACATCTACCTACACAAGCCCAATCTGCATGGGATGGAGAAACTATAGTCGATGCCGATTAGCTTTTTATGGCAAATCTTTCTTGGTGATAATGCACCCGGAAATTTCCATTGAGGGGGAGTTGAATTGAGGGGACAGAGACATGACACAACAATTTTCCATTCTCAAACAACCCATATTCTCCACATTGAACTAGCATTTGATAGATTTTCCGACCCCGAGCAATCCGAGTCATTGGCGGGGGTTTGGTCCATTAGCTGGTATTTGTCCAGCCATTCAGATAGTGATCGACGTTTTTCCAGCTATGCATTACACACCACATGTGGATCTAGCTTTCAATAGCATAGAACATATCATGAGAGATGTTGAAGGGGGCTGGTTGCTTTGTTATATGCATGCTAATGGGGCAAGTATGTTTTCCATCATGGTTTACCCCCATATTTTTCACGGTTTGTATTATGCGAGTTATGACAGTCCTAGGGAATTCATTTGGTGCCTCGGAGTTGTCATCTCCCCGTTAATGATTGTGACTACTTCTATAGGACATGCACTACCTCGAGGTCAAATGAGCTTTTAGGGAGCTACGGTAATTACAAGCTCAACTAGCGCCATACCCGTAGTGGGAGATATGATCGTGACTTGGCTGTGGGGTGGTTTCCTCGTGGACAATGCCACCTTAAATCATTTCTTTAGTCCTCATCATCCACTCCCTTTTATTCTAGTAGGCACCAGTCCTCTTCATCTGGCCGCATTGCATCAATATGGATCGAATAATCCATTGGGTGTGCATTCAAAGATGGATAAAATCGCTTCTTATCCCTATTCTTACGCGAAGGATCTAGTAGGTCGGGTAGCTTCCATTATCTTCTTTTCCATCTGGATTTCTTGTGCTCCTAATGTATTGGGGCATCCTGATAATTATATACCCGCTAATTCAATGGCCACCCCACCTCATATTGTTCTAGAATGGTATTTCCCACCAATCTATGCCATTCCTTGCAGTATACCCGACAAATTAGGAGGTGTAGTCGCAATAGCACTCATTTTTCCACCGCTGTTGGCTCTCCCTTTTATGAAAAGTTCGTATGTTCATAGCTCAAGTTCTCGCCCGATCTACTAGAAACTCTTTTGGTTTTTCCTGGCGGATTGCTTACTATCAGGTCGGATCGGATGTGAACCCGTGGAGGCACCATATGTGACTATTGGACAGTTTCCTTCAGTAGCTTTCTTCTTGTTCTTTGCCCTAACGCCCATTCTGGGATGAGTTGGAAAGAGAATGACCGATTATTACACCAATCACTTACTACAAGAGGGCATCGACCGAACTATCTCCAATGAACAACTGCTCACTCCATGTCGGATCAATTTCTCGATTTCCGATCTTCGGGAGGACCGCATGCTCGTCGACAAGGAAAGGAAACTATTTCTGGGGGAGATAGATGAAGAGTTGGAATGCCTGTGGCACAACCACTAGCGTAAGGCCCTCAACAACCTGCACCCTGTAGAGAGGGAATTGAATATAGAATTGTACAAGCTGGGCAATAAAAAGAGGGCCTCCAAAATGTCTTATACTTTTGAAGAATTTCCAGCCATCCCTATAATTCTATGGGGACCAGCTCTCTCCCCCTAGAAATTCTATGGGCCCTACAATTCTATGGGGACCAACTCTTTGATAGCTTGCTAGAATAGGAGAATGTGTGTGGGGATGGGTGGGGGGTAAAGTTGCCTGCTAGAGTAGCGAATATAACCCCCTGCCCCCCCCTCTCTATAGTTCCATTGGTTGGGAATTAATCCTAAGCACTCAACTAGACGTTACTAAATGCCAACTCTATAGTGGAGTATAGAACCAACTATAGAAAGAAGGACTATAGTGCTGCCTATATCCTGTAGGGCCATTGGGTCTATAATCCCCCCCCACCCTCGCTTCCCCCATGCTTTCCGTTGGTAAAAACTGACCACTCGAATCCCTATATCTACGGTTGTATCTTGACTAACTATTCGTACGAGAGTTCTGGATATATATATATAGAGAGAGAGGAAATGGAACTAGAGCAATGAAGCCCCAACTAGATCAATTCACTTATTTCACACAATTCTTCTGGTGTTGCCTGATCTTCTTCGCTTATCATCTCCCCCTATGCAATGATGAAGTACCTAGGCTCAGCAGAATTCCCAAACCATGGAACCGACTGGTTCCCCACCAACGGAGGGGGGACAACATTCAGAGCAATGACCCCAATAGTTTGGAAGATATTTCGGTAAGAAGTTTTACCAGTGGTGCGTTCTATATGGACTCTAGTTTATTCGAAGTCTCCCAGTGGTGTGACGCTGACTTACTGGGGAGGAAGAAGAAAACTTCTCTATCCCGTTTCAGAGAAATTAGTGGCTCGCGGGGAATGGACAGGAACATCCTCTATCTGATTCCGAAGTCTTCATATGGCACAACTCCCAATCCTCTACCTGGAAGGAGGACAATGGGCATGGAGCTAATCCATGTTTCACACAGCTAAGTTCACTTGATGAGAGGACTTTAGTAGGGGCTATAGATAGGCGATCCAATTGGCCTATCTACCCTGCACTATAGCTAGAATTCCCCCCCCACCCGTGCATGCATGCATGCAAGGGTACACATAAACTCAACCTCGATTGGTAATAATCTTCCAATAGGGCACTCCACTACCACTAGAGTCTGAAAACTCTCTTACATGTGTGATATAGTGGTCCTATCCAAACTCTAGCCACTAGAGTCCCCCCCGAGGTGGACCCCACCAACCATGCGCTTCGCCATTCTCGCCAACCCCTTTTTTGCCCTTCGGGACCTAAGGCCCCGCCTATCTCCCATGAATAGAATCTACCTCCCGGGGGGCCCAAACCAACCCCACTGACCACCCTACTATTCTAAGGGGCCTTGGGTGGGGGGAAAAAAGGGGTTGCCAGGTTGGGTGGGAATCATAGTTGGCATGCCTTTGGCAGCCGACCATATTGGCAACTACTATAGCAGGTGGGGTTTGTTGCGGGACTGACCTGAGGTCCCAACCCCACTTATGCTAGCAGGCTAATGAATTAAACCCCTACTATTCTAAGGAATCGGCTTGCTAGGATAAGCTTAGAATTAATCCCTTCCACCAACTAATCTACCTCCCTACTATAACTCCCTCCCACCCGCTAGCAGGCGGCACCCTACAATTCGAGGGTCGAGAATTCTAGTCGAGCCCTAAGACAGCCTTCAACACTCGCTATAGTAGTTGCCAATATGGTTGGCTACCAAAGGCAGGCCACCTTTGGTGGGGTTGGACTGACCTATTCGCCCACAAACCCCACTGACACCCCTACTATTCTAAGTGGCGTCTTGGGTGGGTATAGGCAATAGGGTGAGAAAGCGAATAGAATCTACCCCATTAAAATAGTAGGGGGCAAGGGGGGCCCTACCGAAGGCAGGCAACTCACTAGAATCTACCGGGTTGAATTCATTAGCCTGCTAGCACCTTTGCCATAGTAGGGGGTGGGGTTGGTGTTGCATGCCTTTGGCAGTCGACCCCCCTACTATGGAAAAGGGGCAACTACTATAGCGGGTGGGGTTTGGCCGAAGGCTGGCCAACTATGCACTCGATTTATGATAAGAAATCGAGGGCAACTAAACTCTAATAGGCCGATCCCTATCGACCGATAGGGAGAGAGATTGGTCCTCAATCTCGATGATATCGCGTATGTAGATATCATTAGGGGAGATAGCCCCCACTGGTGCGCTTGACTAGATGGGAAGCTCTTTAAGCTATGACAGAAGGCCCTACCTAATATCTTGTTGCTCTTTAAGCTATGACGAAAGGCCCCCTAGAAGAGGAGATAAAAGTATTTATTACACTAAACAGCCCACTCGAGCAATTCGCCATTATCCCATCGATTCCTGTGAAGATAGGGAACTTGTATTCCCCATTCAAAAATTCCCCTTTGTGCATATTGCTAACTACCGGTTTAGTCTCGCTCTCGGTTCATTTCGCCACTAAGAATGGAGGAAACCTAGTACCAAATGCTTGGCAATCATTGGTAGAGCTTATTCATGATTTCGTGTTGAACCCAGTGAACGAACAAATAGGTGGTCTTTCTGAAAATGTGAAGCAAAAGTCTTTCCGCTGCATCCCGGTCACTTTCACGTTTTTGTCATTCTGTAATCCCCAAGGTATGATACCATATAGCTTCACAGTGACAAGTCATTTCATCATTACTTCGGGTCTCTCTTTTTCGCCCTTTATTGGAATTACTCTAGTGGGATCTCAAAGAAATGGGCTTCATCTCTTCAGCTTCTTATTACCCGCGGGAGTACCACTGCCGTTAGCACCTTTCTCAGTACTCCCTGAGCTAATCCCTTATCGTTTCCGCGCATTAAGCTCAGGAATACGTTTATTCGCTAATATGATGGCTGGTCATAGTTTAGTAAAGATCTCAAGTGGGTTCGCTCGGACTATGCTATATTTGAATAACATAATGTATTTCTCAGGAGGTCTTGGTCCTCTATCAATCGTTTTCGCATTGACCGGTCTGGAATTAGGTGTGGCTATATCACAAGCTTATGTCTTTACAATCTCAATTTGTATTCACCTGAATGACGCTATAAATCTTCATCAACTCCAATTCAATATAGTAATGGGCTTCGAGCTCCTTGTCGGTACCAAGGGTGAATAGGTCGGTGGGGTTGGTGCCGACCCCCCCCACCCCCCATTATAATTGTAGATTCTATTCGTGGGAGATATAGGGGCCCTTGGGACTGACCATGCCCCTTCAGGACCGACCATACTCACAACTACTATAGCGGGTTAGTCCTGAAGGGCTGGTGGAGACGCCAGGGGTCCATCGTTAGCGAGAAAGGCCCCTTAAAAGCCGCACTAGAATCCCCCCCAGTATTAATTAGCTTGCTAGAATAGGAGCCCATAGAATTGTAGGGATTAACCTACTAGCCCCCCTGTTAGAATTGTAGATTAGTTGGTGGGAAACTATATGGCTATCCTCCCACTCGCAGCAACCCCCCCACCCGCAGTGGCCCCCCCACCTAGGGCCCATCTCAACAATAATCTACCGGGCCTCCCACAAAAAGATGAATGGGTTGGTCCCGAAGGGCTCGACTACCAGAGAACCACTATAGTAGGGGCCCTCCCACCCGGAATGGCTGATTCCCCCCACCCTCAACTAATCTTCAATTAGAATGGGGGGGGGGGGGGCGGCTGGTAGGCTTATTCTAGCAGGCTAATTAAGAACCAATCCCAACCCCATCGACCATATATTCCTTTGCGAATAGGTCAGTGGGGTCTGGCTGACCGCACCAAAGGTAGAGCTTTGCTCACCGACCATATGTGCCTTACCCACCGACCATACTCGCCTTTGGTCAGTGGGGTTGAGACCGACCAAAGTAACCCAATGACCAAAGGCGAGTATGGTCGGTGGGGTTGGGTTACTTTGGTCAGTGGGTAAGGCACATATGGTCGGTGAGTGAAGCTTTGGTGGGGTTGGTGAATATGGATAGTGGCGGAGCCTTGGATGGTGGGGTTTACGGACCCCACCAACCGTTGGCAAGTATGGTTAGTGGAGTCTGTGGGTATGGTCTGTGGGGTTGGGGCCCTGGACGGTGGGGTTTGCCGTGGGTGGTGGGGTCTGCCTTAGGTGGTGGGGTTGGTGGGAATAGAAGGTCCCCAGGGGGGGTTATATTGCCTATCTGTCTAGTTTCTCTATAATTGAGCAAAAGTGATTGCCCCTACTATTCTAATGGGCGGATGGGTAGGGAGCCCTAGCCCTCGGGGGGGGAGAGCCGGACTTCGCCATTTCTTTGGTCTAATAAACAATGTTATTCCATTGTTTATAACGCTTCATCCTCTGCATTGGGTATTGTTAATCATAAGCGAACCAACCCTCCTCTCTTTCTCAGTCTTCCCGGAACAAACCACTACTAAGGATAAAACTTTTTGTGGCCTAGTATTTCTACACTACCACCTCATTCCCCTCTGCTACTCGCTAACTGGTCGACTTCAAACTATATAGGAAGGGGTGGTTGTGCCCCAACTATAATGGTAATGGAAACTCACTACTATTATTCCTTATTCTAGTAGGTTGATCCCTACAATTCTATGGGCTCCTATTCTAGAAAGCTAATTAATCCTGGGTGGGAAGATAGCCATTGGTGGGAGGAGATAGGGTGCTCACTATGCCCCTACTATTCTAATGGGTGTACCATTGATTCATGGAGAGTAAAGGCCCTGCCCTATAGATTTCCCTATCTCTATCTGCCGACCTCTCGAGTCAAGGCCCTTAAGTCGGTTTCCTCTCCCTTGGAACCCTGCCCTACTATCAACTATAGTGCCGGGGTGAGGGCCCCTACTACTATCTATAGGGTTCCTGGCGCATAAACTAAACTTTCTAAAGGCCCTCCCGATCTCATAGATGTAACATGATGCACCAGCCATTTCTTCTAGATATAGGTAGGGGCCGATCGGGGAACTAGAATTCGGGGGGGAGGGAGTTATAGTTCTGGGAGCTACTATTCAAACTGGAACTATAGTTTCCCACCTTATGCTAGCTTCAAATAGTAGTAGATTAATTAACTCACTAGAAGAAGATTAATCCCGAAAGGAAGGACCATCCCAACAACTCAAAAGGGGGGAAGGGCTCCTATAGATGCCCAAGAGGGTCACTCACTTCAGGGCTCACCTCAATGACTCGGTGTAAAGAACTAACTGTTGGAGCTAAGGCCGCCCACTGGAGCTAAGGCCTTCACTACTAGAGCTAAGTCCAGAGCTACCATCCATTCACCCATAGGTTACCATCCTCAACTCATTATAGTTATTGATTATAGGATGGACTACAAGTAGTTCTCTTCCCACACCCCCGGTGGCACCCCCGATTCGACTCCCGAGGGATCACAGTAGATGAGCTTCATTCTCTCTGGGTAGTAAACCTGATCGATGCTCCCTCCTAGAGAAGAAGGCCATTCATGCACCCTACCCTAAGGAATATATGGTCGGTGGGGTCCGGTGGAGAAATCAATGCGATGAGAGGGCCAACCCCACCACAAACCCCATTGACCTAAGATTTATTGCCTCCCACCCGCCTCGCCCAAGTGAGTTGGTAGCCTTTGGCACCCGCTATAGTAGTTGCCCTTTAGAAAAGGGGGGGGGTCGGCTGCCTTCGGTAGGAAACTCACTAGAATCTATCCCATTAGAATAGTAGGGGGCAGGGGGGGGCCTCCGCTATAGTTGTTGCCCCTTAGAATAGTAGGGTGGTCAGTGGGGTTGGTCCCCGGGGTTGGACCGACCTGAGGCGTATCGGCTATCCTCCCACCCAAGGCATGCCTTCGGCATCGACTGACCAATATGGTCTAGCTATAAGGCAGGCCTTAGGTGGGGTTGGTGGTCCCGAAGGGTAGGTGGGGTTGGTACCGACCTATTCACCCTTGGTACCGGGGGTGGGGGGGTTCCTTTGGTCGAATCACAGAATCATGTGGATGAGAGGGCTAGAGAAAGAGATTTTGTTCCAATGCACTATGGGTGCATCTCTGGATCATGGGCTGAACCAACCATGAAGGAATTCGATGGCAATTCTAGTTTCCCTCCAACCCTAGATAAGGAAGCGTGTACTCATCTGCTTCTTCATTAGCTATTTTCGTACTCACTTGTCTCGCTTCATTCCCCCCTCCACAGGATGGGGGATGGGAAGATAGGCAATGGATGGATTTATGAATGAGATAGCTTCTTAATCAGCGGGATAAGCAATGGATGGACTCGATCGATCATTTTTGTCTGAGGTGGTTCTTCGAGACGACTTCCCCATGACTCGACCCACCTAACGAATCAACTCCTCCCCCTGCTCACTCTGTAGAGGGAATGCTACCAAATATAGTTCCCTCCCACTTACTTAATCAACCTGCTCAACTATGGGTGGGAGGGAAACTATAGTTCCAACCCCACACATGGAAACTATAGTTGCAACTAGCTATTCTTCATCGAATCGTCAAGAGAAAAGATATCATGATCTAGATAGATAATAGTTGGGATATTCAACTGGTTCCTCCGACCTTAAAATAGTAGGGACGACCCCCCTTAGAATAGTAGGGCCTTAGAATGGTAGGGGCCCTGCATATGAACCACCCGACATCGTGCTAGGAGGATTGTCGAATGACAGCATCGCATTGAGAATTGACTCGTCAACCACCTCACGCATGAATAATAGAATAGAGGGCCACCCACCACTCTTGTCGAAGGACAGGACCTGACATCTGATCTCGTATCTTATTCCCTTGAAAACTCCTATTTTTGAGGTGGGATCGGCTAGTGAGCAACCAACCAGCTAATCGTAGATAATCAATCACTTCCATCAGCGGCTATAGCAGCAAGGTAGGCCCAACCGCAGGTGGTGGTGAGGAAGGAATCGATCCAACTATAGGGCCCTGGCAACTTTAGCCGAGGGGAATGTAGGGTGGGAATAGAAGGCAGGGTGGGAGGACAAAAGAGGTTGCCCCCCTACATGCAGGGGAACTATAATTCCAACGGCATCTACCCTCTGTACTTTAGCCCCCTGCACAGCCAAGGCAAATAGCCACTCTCTAATAGCCCGTTTAGTTCTCCTTTTGTTCAGTTAGAAACACTCAGGGTGACCCCTCTCTATTCAGTATAGGCCCTGCCTGCCCTCTCTCTTCAGAAAGGCCCTGCCTACCAACTCAAACAAACACTCTACACAGACAAACAGAGACACAGACACAGACTAACAACTAGACCCCACCTTTTCTGTTACGTACAAGAGAGAACTGAGAACTAATAGAATAGAGCAAAGCAACAAGGGTAACACACTTACTTTCCTACCTAAAGAAAATGAATAGAGCACACGAGAACATCCTTCATCTGAACTACCTTCCTACCTCCAACCCCACCTGCGCTTCACCACGGGATGGGTGGGAGATATAGTTGCGCTTTGCCATTCCCGGGCCCCCCCTGCTTAGAGGTAGATTATAGAAGTGGGAGCCCCTACTATGGCAAAGGCGGGTGGATCAGGTGGGGGGGAATCAGCCATTTCGGGTGGGAGGGCCCCTGCCCCTTTGAGACCAACCCATTTTCCAACTAACTATAATCTACCTCCTGGGGGGGGGCCTCCTACCGAATAGAATCTACCTCCCAGGGGGGTCGGGTGCGAAGCACAGGGGCTGTGGTTCTCTAGTAGTCAGTAGATTATTGTTGATACGCCTCAACCCCACCGACCTGCCCCACCCAAGTGAGTTGGTAGCCTTTGGCACCCGCTATGGTAGTTGCCCTGCGGCTGTCGAAGGCAGGCCCAAAAAACCGGTAGAGGCGGGAGGCCCAGTAGATTCTAGTGAGTTGCCTGCCTTTGGTAGGGCCCCCCTGCCCCCTACTATTCTAATGGGGTAGATTAGATTCGCTTTCTCACCCTATTGCCTATACCCACCCGCTATAGTGGTTCCCCTTAGAATAGTAGGGTGGTCGGTGGGGTTTGTGGCCCCTTAGGGGGGTCTGCTGCCGAAGGCATGCCCTAAGGGTGTGGGCCCCACCGACCACCCTACTATTCTAAGGGCGAACTAATATAGCGGGTAGGTGGGGGGAAATAGAGGGGGCCCTCCCATGAATATAATCTACCACTCATTCAACAATCCATTTTGAGCATATTCCCCCCATTTAACTTTGTTGCTCTTCATGTTTTTTCTTTTTGAGGAATCTTGCTAATTAGATGATTGAGACTTTTCTAGCGAAAGTCAAGTCTTCTGTCGGAAGTGATGAAATTGAGGATAGTTACACTCAAAATTTTGAGATGCAACAAAAACAAAGATCATAGTGCTTCGAGTCTACTTTCTAAAATACTAATTTATTTTGAAAATGGTTGAGATTAAGGGGTTCACAAGACATACCCACAAAAATTGGTGTTGTTTTTTTCAGAAAAACATACCATAGCAACTTTTGTGGGAACATAACACAGTGAACTTTTTTTAGTATTTTTAAAATCGCTTCGGTGAGAAACTAGCTAATAGTATGTAGTTGATGCATTATTTTTCTAATAATTTTTTAATGAATATTTAATTTTTTACTAATTTTCAAAGTCGACACTTCCTGAAAAATAGAATTTTGGTCGTGCTACCCCTACGATTTAGAAACTAATTGATTTTTTTTGTTTTTTTCTTAAATTTGTAGAATGGAGTCTACTTTCTAAGGATTTAATTTATTTAAAATTTTGATGAATGGTTAATTTATAACGAAAAAACACCAAACATTACTTTTTGTCAAAAAAGAGACATAAAAAAAAGAAATTATAGATCAAAGACTTAACATTGTTAAAAAGTGAAAAAAATCACATCGTTGGATAGCTAAGAGAGAGCCTAACATTACCCACGTGTTGGATTTGTTCGAAATTGAAACATGTGCAATCTTGATGGTGAGTATGAACCTGATTATGTGAAATATTGTAGAATTTGCAAAATACATCTCTGGTCGTTGGGAAGGCCCTCCATGCCTTTGGGTTGGTATTCCAAGGCAAATACCAATCCTAAGGCTTGGGGATTCTCAAAGCAAGATATAATGTGAGAACGTTATAATGCTCTCGCGTGATATAACATGATCACATTATAATGCGCTTGCGTGATATAATGTGAGCACATTATAACACACTCATGTGATATAATGCGAGCACATTATAATGCGCTCGTGTTATATCTTAGTTTTGACATGGTTTTTTGTGTTTGTGCGGGGCTTGTCTAGCAAGAGATAACACGAGCGCATTATAACGCGCTCGTGTTAGGTCTTGCTTTATGTTAAATGCCACTTTATTGAATGTATGTTTATATATTTGTATGTATATGATGCTTGTACGTCATGTATGCATGCATGCATGTATGTATGTTTGTCTGTCTATATGTATGTATCAATGCATGTATGTATGTACATGTATGCTTGTATGTATGTAGGATTGTATGTACATATGTATTATTCTTGTATGTATGTATGTATTTATGCATGCCTTTAGAGGGAGGGAGAAGTTTAAGAGAGAGAGAGTTGTCTAGGTAGGGTGGGAGAGAGGGAGGGAGAGAGACACTTGAGAGAGAGGGGTAGTGAGAGAGGGAGATGGGGTGGAAGGGGGAGACTAAGAGAGAGGGAGTGGGAGAGAATGGGTTGAGAGGGTCCTAGCTAGGTAGGGTGGGAGGGATAGAGGGAGAGAGGGAATTGAGAGAGAGAGGGGGAGAGAGAGAGAGTTATGGGTAGGGTGCAGGAGGAGAGACTTGAGAGTTTGAGGAAGGGTGAGAGGAGAGACTTGAGAATGGTAGTGAGAGGGTGGGAGAGAGAGGGAGTGAAGTGAGAGACACGAGAGAGGGAGAGGGTGTGGAAAGAGGTAAGGTAGAGATAGAGAGAGAGGGGGTGGAGTGAGAGGGACTTATCTAGGTAGGGTGGGAGGGATAGAGGAGAGAGGGGGGAGAGAGAGAGTTACCTAGGTAGGGTGCCAAAGGGAGAGACTTGAGAGAGTGGGTGGGAGGGAGATACTTGAGAGATAGGGAGAGAGATTGAGTGGGAAAGAGAGGGAGTGATGGAGAGACAGTGGGAGAGAGACATAGATAGATAAATAGAGGGAGCGAGAGAGAGTGGTAGGGATTGATTGAGTGAGAGGTACGTATAAAGAGGGAGAGGGTAGATATAGACAATTAGAGAGGGTAGGAGAGAGGGAGGGAGAGATAGGTAAGATGTATAGATAAAGAGAAAATGATAGGGGTTGAGGGAATAGGGTTGAGGGATTAGGGTGGAGGACCTATAGGGTTTATGGTTTAGGGTATTATATTGAGGGTATAGGGTTGAGGGATTATGGTTGAGGGTAGAGGGTATTGGGTTAAGGGTAGAGGGTAGAAGGTTTAAGGGTTTAGGGTTAAAGGGTTTAGGGTTGAGGGTTAAGGTTTGAGGGTAGAGGGTTTAGGGTATAGGTTTGAGGGTATATGATTGAAGGATTAGGTTGAGGGTCCAATGTATAGGGTAGAGGGTATAGGAGTTGAGGGTTTAGGGTTTAAGGGTTGAGGGTTGAGGGATTAAGGGTTGACGGTTGAGAATTGAGGGTTGAGGGTTTAATGCATAGGGTAGAGGGTAGAGGGTTTAAGGTTGAGGGTAGAGGATTGAGGGTATAGGATTGATGGATTAGGGTTGAGGGTCTAATGTATAGGGTAGAGGGTATATGGGTTGAGGGATTAGGGTTTAAGGGTTGAGGGTTGAGGGTTGAGGGTAAAGGGTTGAGGAATTAAGGGTTGAGGGTTGAGGGATTGGGAGTAAGAGTTTACTTAGGTTTAGGGTTGATGGATTAGGGTTGAGGTAGAAGTGTGGGTTGAGAATTGGTTTAGGGGTTTAGGTTTAGGGTTGAAGTTGAGGTTGAGGGTTGAGGTTGAGAGGGTTGGGTGTTTAAGGGTGTAAGGGTTGAGGGATTAGGGTAGAGAGGGAGGAATGGATGGAGAGAGAGATGGATGGAGAAGTGAGATAAAGAGAAGGAGAGAAGAGGAGGGAGGGACATAGATATATGAGGGTTGAGGATCCAATGTATAGGGTATAAGAGGGTTGATAATTGAGGGTATAGGGTTGAGAATTGAGGGTATAGGGTTGATGATTTAGGGTATTGGGTTGAGGGTATAGGGTTGAGGGACTAGGGTTGAGGGTAGAGCATAAAAGGTTTAAGGGTTTAGGGTATAGGTTTGAGGGTAAATGGTTGAAGGATTAGGGTTGAGGGTCCAATGTATAGGGTATAGGGGTTGATAGTTTAGGGTTTAGGGTTTAAGGGTTGAGGGTTGAGGGTTGAGGGATTAAGGGTTGAGGGTTGAGAATTGAGGGTTGAGGATTTAATGTATAGGGTAGAGGGTAGAGGTTTTAAGGGTTGAGGGTTTAAGGTTGAGGGTAGAGGGTTGAGGGTATAAGGTTGAGGGTCCAATGTATAGGGTAGAGGGTATAGGGGTTGAGGGTTGAGGGTAGAGGGTTTACGGGTTTAAAGGTTGAGGGATTAAGGGTTGAGGGTTGAGGGATTAGGGTAGAGAGTTTACTTGGGTTTAAGTGTTTAAGTGTTTAAGGGTTGAGGGATTAGGGTCGAGGGTAGAGGGTATTGGGTTGAGGGTAGAGGGTAGAGGGTTGAGGGTTTAGGGTTGAGTGTTTAAGGGTTTGAGGGTTGAGGGTATAGGGATTAGGGATTAGGGTAGAGAGGGAGGGAGGGATGGAGGGAGAGATGGAGGGAGAAGTGAGATAGAGAGAAGGAGAGAAGAGAAGGGAGGGACAAAGATATATGAGGGTTGAGGATCCAATGTATAGGGTAGAGGGTTGAGAATTGAGGGTATAGGGTTGATGGTCTAGGGTATTGGGTTGAGGGATTAGGGTTGAGGATAAAGGGTAGAAGGTTTAAGGGTCTAGGGTTTGAGGGTTTAGGGTTGAGGGTTAAGGGTTGAGGGTAGAGGGTTTAGGGTATAGGTTTGAGGGTTGAAGGTAGAGGGTTTAAGGGTTGAGGGTTGAGGGTATAGGGCTGATGGATTAAGGGTTGAAGGTTAAAGGATTAGGGTAGAGATTTTACTAGGATTTAAGGGTTTAGGGTTGCGAATTGAGGGTATAAGGTTGAGGACCTATAGGGTTGATGGTTTAGGGTATTGGGTTGAGGGTATAGGGATGATGGATTAGGGTTGAGGGTAGAGGGTAGAAGGTTTAAGGGTTTAGGGTTGAGGGTTAAGGGTTGAGGGTAGAGGGTTTAGGGTATAGGTTTGAGGGTATATGGTTGAAGGATTAGGGTTGAGGGTCTAATGTATAGGGTAGAGGGTAAAGGGTTAAGGGTTGAGGGTTGACGGATTAAGGGTTGAGGGTTTAGCTTGGCCTATTTGAAAAAATGGGTCTAACAAATGGGGTTTCTTGGTGATTTACATCACCGAGAGACCCCATTTCTTGGACCCATTTTTTCAAATAGGCCATTGCATTGCCAATTTAACCAAATTGGCAACTTAACTTGTCCTATTTAAAAAAATGGGTCCAAGAAATGGGGTCTTCCGATGATTTACATCATTGGGAGACCCCATTTCTTGGACCCATTTTTTCAAACAGGCCACTACATTGCTAATTTTACCGAATTGGCAAGCTAGTGGGCCCACTAGCTTGCTAATTCAGAACTACATTGCTAATTTCACTGAATTGGCAACCTTTTTGAAAAAAATGGGTCCAACAAATGGGGTCTCTCGATGATGTAAATCATCGGGAGACCCCATTTCTTGGACCCATTTTTTCAAACAAGCCACTACATTGCCAATTTCACTGAATTGGCAAGCTAGGGTAAAGGGTTCAAGGGTTTACGGGTTAAGGGTTTAGTATATAGGGTTAATGGTAGAGGGGAGAGAGATAGAGGGAGAGGGAGAGAGGATTGGGAGAGAGATAAAGGGTAGAGGGGAGAGAGATAGAGGGAGTTAGTGAGTGAGAGAGAGAGATGGGGTAAGAGGGAGAGACTTGAGCGAGAGAGGGAGGGAGTGGGAGAGAGATAGAGGGTAGAGGGTAGATGGTTTAAGGGTTAAGAGTAGAGGGTAGAGGGTTAGGGGTAGAGGGGAGAGGGTTTAAGGGTTAAGGGTTAAGAGAGAGAGAGAGAGAGAGAGAGAGAGAGAGAGACTTGAGAGAGGGAGAGGGGGTAGGAGAGAGAGACTTGAAGTGAGAGAGAGAGAGGGTAGAGGGTTAAGGGTAGATGGTAGAGGGGATATAGATAGAAGGAGTGAGTGAGTGAGAGAGAGAATTTATAGAGAGGGAGAGAGAGAGAGGGAGGGAGATATAGGGTAGAGGGTAGGGATAGAGAGAAAGAGAGAAAAGAAACATAAAAGAATAACATTCTATAACGTGAGCACATTTTGAAGTAGTAGAGATATGGTTGTTATTTTAGCAAGACATAACACACTCGTGTTATAACACAAACACATTTTGTCTTGCTCTTAAAATGGATAAAAACTTGATATACCAGTGATCTCAAGGCCCACTTTCTGCATATTCTCTTGGTTATGTGCGTGTTTTGACAAAAAAATCTTTTTGATAATTTTGTGAAGTGTGCATGCAAGTTTTTCACATTCCACCACCTTTTTCATGATCTTTCCACCACTTTTGCATAAAATAGCAGATTTTTCATGTTGAAAGACATATAATATCAATTCAAGTTTAAATTCCATTTAAGAATGATATACAATTGAAGTTTGGAGAGGAAAAAGGTTTTGGAAAAGTCAAATTGTTGAAGAGTTTGAAGAAAGAAGAAAAGGCTATGTAAAAGGGTAGAACTCCTTCATTTGAAACTCTGGTTTTTCAGGTATGTGAAGTATTTACACATTTTGTTTCATTCTATTTTGGTTTGCTTTGATTTTTCTATTTTGCATATTCCATTTTGATCATTGTTTGTTTGTCATTATAACCTTATCTTGTCAATGCACCTTTTAAATTACACAATTCTTTACACTTGCCAATTACATTTTTAAACATCTCTTTGAGGCATTTTGTTAAACAATTGACTTATCTTGTGTATGCTTCCACATTTTCTGTACACACACACACACATATATATATGAAAAAAGTTATAAGTAAGTAAAATAATACATCATTTCTCAATCCTTTACTATGGATGTGCATACCACTCTCCAAAAATTTCATTTTGGTATAGGCATGGGGGATGTTGGAAAATGTAGTTGAATTTGGTTTTACACCTACAAATTGCATATGCTTGAAAATCTATTTTATGCATATATTAAAATCATTCTAGTCCATGAGGACATATCTCATTGAGGTATTTTGTCAAACAAATATACCAAGCAGTTGAGTGTCTTGTCTATGCTACCAAATTTTCCATACATGTTTACCAAAGCATTTTATCAAACAACATAGATAAGACAATCAACTATTTAAAGACACGCCTCAAAGAAATGTGGTCTCATGGTGATGTGTATTTTATAAAATAGATGATTTGATTGTCTATGCTACCAAATTTTCCATACATGTCTACAAAATTGGAATATACTCCTCCCACATTGATAGATCTTTGAAACTATTTTGGTTTTCATCTCTATTGACAAAACACTAGCTTGTCAATGTGGTAGGGTTTACAAGGTAGAGGTAGTGTGAAAAAATGTCTCATAGAAATGGAGACTCACGTTGATGTAGAGCACTTGAGACCCCATTTCTATGAGGCATTTTCTCATGTTGCCCCTACCTTGTCAACAACTGATTGCATTGTCTATGCTACAAAGTTTTCCATACATATCTATACAAAATTGGAATATACTCCTCCCACATTGGTAGATCTTTGAAACTATTTTGGTTTTCATCTCCATTAAAAAAACACTAGCTTTCCAATTCAGTAGGGTTGACAAGGTAGGGGAAACATGAGAAAATTCCTCATAGAAATGAGGTCTCAAAGTGATGTACATCACTGTGAGACCCCATTTCTATGAGGCATTTTCTCATGCTGCCTCGTAAATCACTGTGAGAACCCATTTGTTGGAAGAATGAAGAAGAGCATATCATTATGTAGCTTTTGTGTTTTCATTTATGTCACCATGTTATATGAGTTGCAACTACAAGTTTAAATTCAAAGTTGATTTGGTATTCTGAACCGGTATACAGGTTTTATCCTCTGGTATTTTGGTTTGCAATCCTCTACCGATGAATATCATTACTTTCGGTTTTGGGGAATGATTTTCAGATTTTGGAAGCTTGTATGTTTAGAATCTCAGGTGTTTAGGTACTTGTACAGTGAGTTGGCATTACTCCGTTGTTACATTTTGGCATTAGGTCTTTCTCTGGCCAATCTAATGTATAGTTGAAGTTATAATGGATTAAATTTTTTATTGTGGATATATGAGCGACCTATCTTAGGTGCAAGCCAACATTATATAGCATGCTACATGCTTGAATTTTTTTTGGAAAGATTTTGTACATGCTTGAAGCCGACAATTATTTTTTTGGTGAAAATGCAATGCATCTAATTAGGCTGACCTAATTGATGATTGCAAATGAGTTAGATATATATTGGATAGTTTTGAGATTGAAGATGATGGAATGAATAGGGATATGAATCAAGGCGAATATATTTTTACTGGTATACGAGTTTATTGAGCATCAAAGGAACTGAATCTGCACTTGTTAGGTGTAACTCCATCAGTTCATATTTTGGTTATAAGCCACTTTGTTATTATATCCTTGTAGGGAGTGAGCCTCTCATTTTGGACAATGAGTCCTGGCAGTGAGCCACCTTTTGCAATATCTTATAACTGATTATACTATATTGTGAGCTAATCCTCACCATGGTTTTTCCTATTCTGGGTTTTCCATGTAAAATTTTTGGTGCTCATGTGTTGTGTGCTTTTATGTTCTGTTAATGCTCTTGCTCATTTTTATTGTTATATGCATTGGAGTAATTGGATGGTGTTTGTTTAATAAGTTTAAGAAGATATTGATTCACCCCCCCTCTTAGTATCTTGGATATTCAATAATTGGTATCAGAGCTTGGTTCCTCTGAAGAAGTCTAACAACTTGAGGAAGATCTTGAAGATTGAACAAATTGATGATAAAAAAGAACTTTGGACAATCCTTGGTGATCTTGATAAAGCTAAAAATGAAAATAAAGATTTGAAATAAAATCTTGATGAGGCAAATGAATGCATCAGGAAATTGAAAGAGAAAATGAATAAATTCAAAGAAAGACACATACAAGTAAGTAAGCAATTAAAAAAAGTAAATGAAGAGATTACTGGATTGAAGGTGCAAGTGGAGTAAAAGAAGATAATTGAAGATTGTCTAAATATAGTGGTGAAAAACAAGTTTTATGAATGCTCAAGGCTTGAACAAGAAGTGGTAAACCCGAGAACAAATCTAGAAAAATAAAAGGTCTATGAATATAGTTTCAAAACAAACTCCACCAATCTTGATGAATTAGTTGTAGGAAAAAAATCATCTAAAAACAAAGGTGGTTTGAGACTAGAAGTAGGTGAAATCTCAAAAGATATGAAGACCTCAAACATAGTGAACAATCAGAAGACTCAAGGTAAAGGGAAGCAAACAAGAAATCCAAGAAAATTTTCTAGGAGACTGCCTATCAGACAACCAAATGCTCAAAGGTACCCATCCTTTAATGGTGCATTTTTCATTTAATAAGTTTGGTCACAAGGGAAAAAAGTGTAGAAGTAGAATAAACCAGTATGCTGGATCCTTCTCTAGACAATGTTTTACATGCAAGAAAGTTGGACATAGAGCTAGTGAATGCATAATTCACATGATGAATTGGTTTAATAGAGGTAGAATGAATCAATAATTTGTTGGATACTGCTACACATGTAATAAGTCTAGACACAAAAAAAATCAGTGCAAATGAAGGGTGAATGGAGGTCAAACAAATTAGAAAAATGTTGTTTTCTACAACTACAATAAACCCGAACATATTTCAAAAGTATGGAGAAGTAATAAGGGAAAACAATCTAATCTGGTAAAGAAGAATGAACCAATGAAGAAAATTGAAAAGAATGAGGTTAAGCAAGAAATGAAAAAGATACCAAAAAATAAAGAAGATCCAAAAACATAAAATGCGTTTTTGCCCTCATCCGGTACAGATAATTCCTTCAGGGATTAGACCCTGCATGGTCTTAGGGGGAGCTTTAACAAAAAAATGTTCAAAGTCCCTAGATATTTTGTGTGTCAGTCTTTGGAATGAAGATATGTTGTAAGGAATGGATAAACAAATCTTAGGCAAAAGGAACCGAAAGAAAATATGTAGGCATGATCTTTTGTGGAGGAAATTAGGGTTTTTCAGTGCAACATAAGGGTTTTTATCAGCTTTTCAAATTCTATTGCATTTAATGCAAATCGGGGCATCACATTGATCTATAAAGTGAAATTGTAAAGTATTTTTAATCACTTGTGCATTTGAATAAAGTGGATCTAGTGATTTGGAGCATTCTTGAGGCGATTTGGAGAGCGAGTTGTTCAAACCCTAGTTTTGGCTTTACATGAAGGAAAAAGGTATTTTACTCTTTTGTGATGTTATGGGTTTTTGTAAGTCTTCTTTTTGAAATCATTAGAGTTCAGTGTGTGAAAAATGGAAATCCCTGTAGTCGTGAAAGCATTAGAAAGTCCTAGACCTTCCTATAAGAAATATTATATGAAAGTTTTTGAAGATGACCCTCTAGGAACCTTCTCATCAATTCCTCACGGTGTCATACCCACTTAAGACACTAGGATGTACATTCGAGTTAAAATTGAGGAATATGATCATAGAAAATTGATAGACATGCGACATAATGATCTCATAAGGGATATTTTCTTGATAAAGCCCGAGTATTCAAATATTGTTGCGAAGAAGTTGGATTGATGAAATTCCTTTTCTAACTTCAACTCCACTATTGATGATAAATATGTTAAACTAGCTCTTAGTAGAATGCATGACAAGTTTTTATGGACTGACACACCTCATCTTATAACTAAGGAAGTGATTAAGGCAATTATCAGACTCTGTGACAGTGGACCGGTACCGGTACCGAAGTATGTGAAGAATGAAGTGGTGATGGAACTTATCGGATCTACATTTGACAAAAGGGCTCTTGTAACGAAGCCAATTAATAATCCTACTGTGAAGTATGCATCTATAATGATCAGACACAAGATCTACTTCACACATAGAGAAAATTCAGTGTTTGCTTCAACAATTTACACTAGATATGACATGGCAACTAATGGTGCTGATTATGATTTGTGTGAACTTCTTCAACAACAATTTTTTGAGAATATGAAGATGTCAAAAGAAAAGAAATATGCATTTAAGTTTAGCTCCTTGATTTTTTGTTTGTTGTTCTACTTTCTTAGAAGACTTCTCGAAAGAGATGATGTAGTAATTTGGGACACATCCAGATTAGTTGCACATCAAATTTTTGATTGTTTGCATAATTTGGGTGATTTGAAGAGTCAAGATAATGCTCTGACAACATTGTTTACTATGTTTAAAAGCAACATAACGAAAGAGAAAGGATTCCAAAGAAAGCTATTGAGAACTATAGTATGATATCATATTTCATGTCTCCTTTGATGAGTGCACGGTTGAAGCTGTTGAACCCCAGACTGTATGGATTCAACCTTTGGGGTATGAGATTACAGAGGATGAATCTGAAATTCTATGTACAAGTTTTGATGAAAATTCTGAAAGATACCAGTGAACCTAGAGTTGGCACATATGCAAAAAAATCTATGGAAGTTCACTTGGAGCATAGGAAGCCTACGGTGAGAAAGAAAGTAGATGAGAAGCTTAGAAATTATAGCTTCATTGATGAGAAGATTGCACAAGGAAGAGCCTTGGGAGAGTAGAAGACTATAGAATCATGAAGTCTAGGGATATTCGACATGAATGCTCCTTCAAAACCAGCTTTTGGCCCTACAACAATAAAAGTAAAGCCTAGTGCTCCTGGTAAAGGCAACGGCCTAGCTCCTTCCAGACTTGCTACAAGATCTGGTAAAAGAAAAGGAATTCCTCTAGTGGTACCTGACAAGTGAGGAAAGAAGGAAAATGCTACAAGGGAAAAAGACCTCAACATCACCGAAGAACAAAAGGAAGAGGAGGAAGACCATGCAACAAAGTTGGTAAGAAAGAAGAGAGGAAGCGTGTCCTCTGGTGAAGGTGCTTCACATGAAGCAAGTGTTGGTTCTAAAAGATTTCATTATGTATCGTGCTCTGAAGAAGATGAAGAACATGGTTTTGGTGTTCATGTGCACACCAAACCAGAAGCAAAGAAGACTAAAGTTGCAGAAGAGGTATTTCCAGACCAGGAAGAATAAAATGCCTCTCTAGTAAGACCTGGTTCTCCTCTTAGATTAGAAGCTTTGGTAAATATCTTGATACATTTTGAAGATATGCTGCAACCTATAGTATAAATTTATGATCAAGTAGGTAGAGAAGATAGAAAAAAAATAATTTTGGCCATTATTCAGTATGTTATCACTTTGGAAGTAAGTTGGGATTATGTCAAGAATAATGTGCCTAAAAAATCATGGGAAGCCCTGATGAAAAGGAGATCAGAGGTCGTTGAATTGGAAGAGAAGATAAGAAATGAGGCTTTTGAGGGAATTGGGTCCTCTTTGACCCAAGATGATTTGAAAACCTTGAAAAAGGTTTGTTCAAAGATGTTCTAGATGAAGAAAAGAGTAAAAACCTTGATAACAAGAGACAAGAAGGAGATAAAGAAAATAAAGAAAGAAACTACAGAAGCCATTAGGGATATGGCTGAGAAATATGGCATGTTTGGTGCACTCCCATCCAGTTCTGCACCTAAGTTAGGAGAAGAAGTCTCTGTAGAGGTTAAGGAATACATTCATTCTAGTACGGGTGATACAAACATTCCTCTAGAAACAAATGATGTAGATATTCCTCTAGAAATAGGTATTACAAGTGTCCCAAAAATAAATGTCATAGATGATCCTCTAAATATTGAGAAACAAAATGAAGAATTTTTTGAAAGAGAAGCATGAAGTTGCTCCTCTAGAGCATATTGAAGAAGAAAATGATAAAGATGAAAGTGAGAGGGATGAAGGAGAAAAATAAGAAGAGAAAATAAAGGAAGAAGAAAAGGTAGAAGAAAATGTAGAAGAAAAGGAAGAAGAAAGAAATGGGGAATTGGTTGGAGAGAATGAAGAAGAAATAAGGAAGGTCATGGAATCACAAAGGTCCTCTAGAGAATCCTTCTCCAACAATGACGTGTTGAAAGGCTTGTTATCCAAGTAGATAACGTTCCAGCTGGTGATTCCTCCAAAACTTCTAAAACTCCCCATGATTCAAGGCAGTGTGGATATGGGAAAGATTTCTCTTGTTCATAAATTGGTGCTAGGGGATGCATTGCATGCATCCAAAAGAAGAGAAATTATGGAAAAACATAAGAAGGGAACAAAGATTATTGATGATGCCATCAAAGCTTTGTAGGAGGCCACACTCAGTACATCAATGGATACATCTCTCACTCTGGTAGAGAATCTGAAACTTCTATTGGAATCCTTTAAGGAGTATGCCTCTAGACTTGGTGAGAAGACAAGGAAATAAGTTGAAGAGAAATTGGCAGAGAAAATACTTATGGCACTTCATGACAAGTGTGCTCTGGCACACACTAATGTTGAAAAGAGCCTAGAAATTGTGAAGGCTTGTGATTTTGAAGCAAATACTATATTTTCTTATTGCATAAGGTGGTCGGATGCCACATAGAGCATCAAAGATCTAATGGAATCCATTGAGTACTAGTTGACAACTGTTTCTAGTACATACAGTGCATCCAAAGATAGAGACAGGTCAACTTGGAATGCCATCACTACTCACAGAGAGAAATTCTTTATGTTACATAAGAAAAAGGAAGATATCATTAGAAAATTTGGTCTGCTAGGTGACAGTGTGAGAATGGAGTACACTTTGGTGGCCAATGCTTTGGTTAATGTAGAAAAATTGGATAAAATTAGCTTGAATTTAGGTACACTAGATGATGCTAAAGAGAGCCTGATAGAGTTGGAATCTCTAAATAGGATGTTGATATCTGCTAAGTAGAGTTTGGAGAAAGGTAAGACAACATGGCAAGGCATTCTCAAGGAGCTTCAAAGCTCACCTTCCTCTGGGCAATACCTTTTACACTTTTTTGAGATAAAATCCTAAGGGGGAGTTAAAAAAATTTTATTCTTTTGATCACGCAATGTTCTAGACCATCCATATATGTATATTCATATATTTTTTGGACTGCCCTTTGTCCTAGATGTCAAAGGGGGAGAGAAAAGGAGAGAAAAGAGAGAGAGTGTTATGGAGAGAAAAGGGGAGAGTATTTTACATAGGAGGTTTGTAAATTATTTTGGCACATATTGCCATCAATGAAAAAGGGGAATATTTTTGGAAGTATGAAGAAGAGCATATCATTATGCAACTTTTGTGTTGTCATTGATGTCACCATGTTATATGAGTTGCAACTACAAGTTTAAATTCAAAGTTGATCTGGTATTCTTAATTGGTATATAGGTTTTATCCTCCAGTATTTTGGTCTACAATCCTTTATTGATGACTATTGTTGTTTGTGGTTTTGGGAAATGATTTTTGGAGGCGTTCAAGTGCTCGCATGACAAGTTGGCATTACTCTATTGTTACATTTTAGCATTAGATCTATCTCTGGCCGACCTAATGTATAGTTGAAGTTGTAATGGGTTAAATTTTGTATTGCAAATAGATGAGCGACCTATCTTAGGTCCAAGCCAACATGATATAACATGCTACACACTTGAATTGTTTTTGGAAATATTTTGTACATGCTTGAAGCAGACAGTTATCTTTTTGGTGAAAAAGGGATGCATGTAATTAGGCTGACCTAATTGATGCTTGCAGATGAGTTAGATATATATTGGATAGTTTTAAGATTGAAGATGATGGAATGAAGGGAATATGAATCAAGGTGAATATATGTCTACTGGTATGCGAGTTTACTGAGCATCAAATGAATTGAATTTGCACTTGTTAGGTGTAACTTTATCAGTTCATATTCTAGCTATAAGCCACTTTGTTATTGTATCCCTGTAGGTAGTGCGCCTCTCATTTTGGATAGTGAGTCCTGGCAGTGAGCCACCCTTTGTAATATATTATAACTGGTTATACTATATTGTTAGCTAATCCTCACCATGGTTTTTCCCATTCTGGGTTTTCCACGTAAACATTTTGTTGTTCATGTGTTGTGTGCTTTTATGTTCTGTTAATGCTCTTGCTCATTTTTATTGTTATATGCATTGGAGTAATTGGATGGTGTTTGTTCAATAAGTTTAAGAAGATACTAATTCACCCCCCCTCTAGCATCTTGGATAGTCAACACCATTTCTATGAGGCATTTTCTCATGTTACCCCTACCTTGTCAACCCTACCATATTGACAAGCTAGTGAGGTCACTAGCTTGCCAATGCTCACATGATTTTTTGAATGAAAATCCTTAAGGAAATGTGGTCATGTGGCATGCTTTGATAGAAAGATAGGCTCAAAATGGAAGCATGGACAAGGCATGTGAATTGTTTGAAATTTTTTTCATAGACATGTATGTAAAATGTGGTAGCATTGGCAAGCTAGTGAGTTCACTAGCTTGTCAATGCTACCATATTTTGCATACATGTCTATGAAAAAATTATTGTTAGACAATTCACATGCCTTGTCCATGCTTTCATTTTGAGCCTATCTTGCTATCAAGGCATGCCACATGACAACATTTCTTTAAGGAATTCCATTCAAAAAATCATATGAGCATTGGCAAGCTAGTGATCTCACTAGCCTGCCAATGTGGTAGGGTTGACAAGGTAGGGGCAACATGAGAAAATACCTCATAGAAATGGGGTGTCACAGTGAGTTCACTAGCTTGTCAATGCGATAGGGTTGACAAGGTAGGGGTAGCATGAGAAAATGCCTCATAGAAATAGGGTCTCATAGTGATGTACACCTCATTTCTATGAGGAATTTTCTCATGCTTCCCCTAACTTGTCAACCCTACCGCATTGACAAGCTAGTGAGCTCACTAGCTTTCCAATGTGGTAGAGTTGACAAGGTAGGGGCAACATGCAAAAAATCCTTATAGAAATGGGGTCTCATGGTGATGTACATCACTATGAGATCCCATTTATATGAGGCATTTTCGCACACTGCCCCTACCTTGTCAAGCCTACCACATTGGAAAGCTAGTGAGCTCACTAGTTTTCCAATGCTCACATATTTTTTTAGATGGAATGCCTTAAAGAAATGTGGTCATGTTGCATGCCTTGATAACAAGATAGGCTTAAAATGGAAGCATGGACGAGGCATGTGAATTTCTTAACAATAATTTTTTCATAGAAATGTATGCAAAATGTGGTAGCATTGGCAAGCTAGTGAGCTCACTAGCTTGCCAATGCGGTAGGGTTGACAAGGTAGGGGAAGCATACTAAAAATGTACATCACTGTGAGACCCCATTTCTATGAGGCATTTTTGCGTGCTACCCTACCTTGTCAACCCTACTACATTGGCAAGCTAGTGAGCTCACTAGCTTATCCAAGGTACCACATTTTGCATACATGTCTATGAAAACATTATTGTCAAACAATTCATATGCCTTGTCCATGCTTCCATTTTGAGCCTATTTTTCAATCATGGCAATGCCACATTACCACATTTCTTTAAGGCATTCCATCCAAAAAATTATTGTGACATTTGTCTATGATAAAAATACTCTTCTACAAGATGATTGTAAGTATTTTCTATAAAGCCTTGAATGAAATATATTTCATTTATTTTTATGGATTCATTTTTTAGGAAATAATATTTGTCTCATTACGATGCTATAGGTAAAATTATATGCCATGCCGAGGAAATGAAAGAATAAATCAACAAACGAAGAGCATGAAACTAATAAAGAAAAAAAAAGAGAATGGATGATGGAATATTGTCAAAAGAAGAAGTTGGATATGATTGACGAAAATAAGCCAATTGAAGAGGAACCTCAACCATCAAAAAGAGAAAAGGCATTGGCGACACAAAGGGCATGAATACGAAAGCATTGTGGTAAGACATATTCAAATACCATAGTCAGAGACATACCCTCTATCGCAAGTGAATACAAAGGGACACCATTAACCAAAAGTGAATATGGAGGGCACCATCTACCACAAGTAAATATGGAGGGACACCATCTATCGCAAGTGAATATGGTTGGACACCATCTGTAGACATGGAAAATATACATTTCTGGTTCGGCACACTTGGTCCTAATCTACTAACAACATTCCTTCTTGAATCATACTCGCAACATCTCATCATATTCTGCCTCTTAATTTAATGAATCATTATTCATTTAATTAAGTCTTTCTCCTCTACTGATTAAATTAATCAATTTAATTTAATTAATCCTCAATCCCTCTTTATTTAAATAATTCATATTATTTAATTAAATCTCTAAAGTCCTCTTATTAAATTGATTAAATTAAACCTTGTTTGATTTAATATAACATTATCCCCTTTAGTTAAATAAATCAAAATCGTTTATTTAATTAATCATTTCCTCTCAATTTGATTTAAATCAACTCATAAATTTAAGTCTAAATGGTCACATCATCTAATTCTTCATTTGGTTAATCAAAACCATGATTAACTTAATCCCTCTCATTAAAATTCTCTAGAGAATGCAACTTGCACAATAAATCAATTACTTTGATTTATTTAATTCATCTATTTTCCCTCTCAAAGCATCAAAAAAAAATATTCCTTCATTTGAATTCAAAAAGGTCAAGTGGACTTGGTCCTTCCAACAAGGCATTCAAAGCCTCTTACATGTCCTTTGCATTGAGCCAAGTGACATTAACTCCATTTCTCTTTCCCTCTCACATGTCACATTCAAAATTCAAATTTGAATCCAAGGGCATTTATCATGCACATTGACCAAAATGTGGTCATTCCTCAACCATTCACATCTTGACAAGTGGCACTTGGCCATTGGGTGTTGAATGATCCCACATTCATCCAAATCCCTCATTCTTCCAATTTCAGAATCTATAAATGAGAGACTCTTCCTCTCATTCTAACATCCACAATTTGAGTAAACTTACTATACTCAAATCCATCATCATCCACAATTCACATGCAAAGTTATTCTCTCCAATTGAGAACCAATTTTGCTCATTTCATCCAAGCACTCACCATATTTTCATATTTGCACCAAGGTTATGCTCAAATCTCTTTGGGGATTTGACCATTTCTTTATCAATCTACATTGCAACATAGGAATTGGGAAAGGGCCAATTGCAACACTCCATTGGCACCAATTCCCCCAGGGGATCATCAATCTATTGGATAGATTAGGATTTACTTTCATATTATTTGAGTTTGTTTTTCATTTCCTAATATTAGTTTAAATAGATGGATTTCATGGGGAATCCTTCATATTTGCATGCATTTTGATCTAACACTAACAATGTTTGTCGTCTTTGTGCATTTGCAGGTTTAGGGGTTCACATTTTGGCGCATCTGTTTCAAACAGCACCGCACGACGCTATATAGTGCCGCATCTATTCCAAACAACGCCGCAATTGCAAACAACACCGCATATGGTTTTTTATTTTTTCACCCAATTTTAAAATGGCCGTATCTTGGTCATTTTTTAGTCTTTTTCGTAGCTTGTTTTTTTGAAATGGGGTAGAATTTCATAAGATATCTAATGGTGTAGGTTTTTCTCAACTTTGATAGAGTTAAAATTTTCAAACTTTCACCAAATGTCAAAACACCATGAAACTTGGTCTAAATTTTAGGGTTTTTATGCTTAATCTTTTATCTAACCCTCATATTTTCTTATTTCTTGATTTCACATAACATTTGGAGCTTGTATTGCAGGTTTTAAAGGATCATGGAGCATGAAAATGAAAAAATAAAAAATTATCACATGATTGTAACAAGTGTTTTTTAACACTTTGGGAGAAATTATAATCCCTTTCCAAGGATTTGTTTACTTTCATGCTCTTAGGACACTAATTTTCCATTGGATTCTAAAATGAACAAAATCAAATTTCCTTTCAAAAATTTCCAAGGGGCTAAAAAGAACTTTAGACAAACACACTAGATTTTGTTTGAAAGGTAACAATTGAACAAGGCAAACTCACACTTCATTTGGTGCTTAAAAAGAAGTCATAATTACTTTGAGGTTTAAAATGAACAATTTTTTTCCATGTTTTGCAATCTTTTTTACAAGTTAATATCATTCAAAATGTGTATGTGCTTCTCTCACGCTTCATTGCGATCTTGAGAATCAAAATTTTTTTAGTGATATTAGGTTGTTAAAAAGATTGCCTCCACATTTCAATTTGGGCATTTAAAATTGAACAAAACATGCGAGTGTGAGCACGACATATTGCAGAGGTTTTCCCCTTTGTTTTTCAACAAAGGTTGTGTAAACAATGGGATATGTTAGCTCACTTTTGTTTATCTTAGAGGGCCTGCCTTGTGGGAAAAAGTAATCACCCAAGGGAACGACCCAACCGGGAACACGTTAAAGCCAAGCAACTTCCAACCGGTATATAAGTGTGGATTCTTGAGGAAAGTTCAAGAATCATGAGGATTATTTTGACGAGATGGACAAAAATGGACTCTCACCAATGTTGGATAATCTCCCACGAACGAAATGCCCGCATTAGAACCCTTTGTTTAGAAAAAGGCCAAAACCTTGTCTATCTTGTTGGTGCAAAAGGTCATGTCTTTTGAAGCCACCCCACGTTATACATGCGGTCTTGTTGTAGAAATGGAAGGTATGCCATGGGAGATTCATGGGTACTAATGCTTGGTTAACCCGAATAAGTGAGTGTCGTGGAGGGGAGCCAGTGTGGTCAAGCATTTAGCCATTCGCACAAGATATGGGCAGCTGGATTTATCCAAGTGGGAACCCAACAAGATATTGCCTCATCATCCTAGGATTGTAAAAGTGCTTGAAAGAAAAAAACACATTGCTTGGTTCTCGAAAACACTTGAAAACGAACATTCACAAAACCTTCAAATTTCAAACCCCTTGTGAGAAACAAATACTCTTGACGAATTTAGACACTCTTGCTTTCCCTAGGGATCATATTCCTAGAGGTTTCTAAGTGCACAAATTCTACCGTCATTTGTTTTCAACAAGGTTAAACATAAGGAACTTTTGCCCTATTTTCCTCGATTTCCACACAATGGACCTTGTGGGATGAGAACGAAAGTGAGACATTAGACACATAGTTTGAAACATAATCAAGCAAGTGCCTTTGGTAACAAAGAATTCATTAATCAAGATAAAAGACAATTGAATCACACATGTGCTTGGTCCCTTTTTGAGTCATTTGTTTTCCATGCGAACTTTGATCTTTTGGTTTGAACTACCTTTAGGGAAAAGCATGTTCTTCATCACCTTGGTCTTGTAAGTAAGTCCTCATAAGGTCATCTAGGATCAATTCAAACACTTCATCCATCCAAACATCAATCAAAAATCATTTCACCAACAACTTTTGGAACTTTGCAACATCACTTACGCTAGAATTTTGGAAAATCAACATCACCTTGCTTGACTTAATGCACCTAGTCAAATTATCAATCTTCTTGAACAAAATTTCCTCTAGGATAACACAACTTCCTAAGGTCTACTAGTTCATGATCACTTTAATTGGCTTGGCACACTTAGCCAATTCATTCTCTTATGTGGGTTTTCCCTAGGATAACACAACTTCCTAGGGTTTACAAATTCACCATCATCTTGTTTGGCTTAACACACCTAGTCAAACTATCCTCAAAATCAAATCGAATCAATTCCTAAAGTCTAGAATTGATCCAAAGTTCCTAGAAGTTCAAACACCCATATCATTCACCACTTTCAGCCTCCATCTCATCATTGATCCTAATCACCTTAGAGGTTGACTCTCGCAACAAGATCAAAACACAAGAGGAACATGGAATTCAAACTCGATTCATCTATCATGAGTAATCCTAGTCAGCCAAACTATCCAAGTCTCACAATGCCAATTGATTATCGAAACTCACATTTATGCATGACATCATTATCTCCTCCAAAATTCAACAATACGAATGTGAGTATGCCCAATCTAAAGTTTGGAATACCTTTCCCAATGATAGATTTAAATCCAAGTCCAAATCTGCAAATCTATCAACCAAACACTCAATGCATGAGTTTTCCAAACAACATTATCCCACCAAATCCATACATTCCAAGTGCAACTTTACCAAACATGACCATTTCAAATCCACACTTGGTAAAATTTGGGGTCAACATGTTTGCAAATCCCATCAATGTTGTTCAAAATACAAGCAATATGTTGACCACTCTAGGTATTGATCCAAGTGAAGGCAACACCATGCAAAGTCAAA
The DNA here is from genome assembly GCA_007115665.2 of Sequoiadendron giganteum. Classification (NCBI taxonomy): domain Eukaryota; kingdom Viridiplantae; phylum Streptophyta; class Pinopsida; order Cupressales; family Cupressaceae; genus Sequoiadendron; species Sequoiadendron giganteum. Next base: position 330,262,818 of record CM021106.1, on the reverse strand, counting down.
GTTACCTAAATCAACCTATAATGCCAAATCAAAAAATTATACTAAATCCCCCATTTTTTTCATCGATATCGTAACAACAGATGGCAACCATTCAAGCAACCCCAACAATCAACACCATCCCCAACCCATCACCACCACCACCACCACCACCACCAAAACACAACACAACCAATTCATTCTCCATCATGTTGCAAGCCACTCAAGAAGCTTCCCACAAAAAGGCTCTCCAAAACCAACAAGCTACTCAGCAAGCACAAGTGGCTCAAGTAGCCCAACAAGCTCAAGCCCAACACCAAGATCAACAAGCACAAGTGCAAGCGCAAACACAATTTTGGACACTATTGCAAGTAGTCCATCAACAACTAGCACAACAAGGAGCCCAAAAAAAAACTTTGTTGGCACAACAACAGCTAGACCAACAACAAGCTTTGTTGGCACAACAACAAGACCAACAACAAGCTTTGTTGGCACAACAACAACACGACCAACAACAAGCATTGTTGGCTCAACAAAAAACGTAGGCCTTACTTCCACAACAAAGCTTGCAACTTATTCCCACCGCAATCATTCAAAATGATGATCAAGATTCTTTGACTAATGATAATGTTGAAAATGTCTCTACATCACCTAATAAGTTAGAGGACATATCTCAAGAATTCACTCCAAGGCATGATGAACATATTTCACCAAGGTCTAGCAATGATCCTTTCCAAAACATATGGACATCTTTTGACCTCATAACATTTGAGAAATTTCCTATGCCTACTGAAGATATCCAAGAAAGCAATCCATTCTTTGAAATTGACCCATGTCAAGAACTTGATCCAAAGCATGTCGAAAGCAATTATGAAATCATTCAAGATCGAGAATTTGCATCTCCAAGCTACTACAATGATATAATGGACACTCTCCTATACATACAAGATGACCACATCCATATAGGACATACTCCTCCATCTACCCATGAGATGCTTTCTTTGGATGGACATGTGGATGATCTTCATTCAAAACAAGAGTCTCATACTCTTGAAATCATTACCAATGAACAAGCGTCTCCTACTCTTTAACATTTGTAAACATGATCAAGATATAGAGAAATCAAGAGACATATCAGAAACAAATCATGAAGAGGGCTCCTACAGAAGTCGTGAATCAGAAACATCTTGTGAAATGAATCATGAGGAAGACTTTTACAAGGACAGTGAAGCATCAACACCTCTTGAAGAAGAACTACAATCTTATATCTCACAAGATCAAGCTAAAGATATCAATCAAACATTCATCCCACTTATGGAAGATCCTATCACTTATAAACTTAGATCACTCACCTTTGTAAGGGAAAATCATCTTATCAATGAAAGAGCTATGACATTTGAAGATCCACCACAGAGTAGAGAAGGATTAGCACCTTGTTTCCAAGGTAAATCATATCCTATTGCAAATAAGTTTTTTCAGCAGATGAATTATCAAGGCAGAGGATTAGGCCTACATGAATAGGGTATCCTGGAACCAGTGCAGATTATTGGAAATCCTAAGTGTCAAGGCCTTGGTTATTTGAGAATCAAGGGATCTCAACATATCAGTAATACTATCACCATACTGGGGGCAACTACGTCTCAAGCAACCATCAACATAGGGAGCATGAAGGATCCTTATGATGAAACCAATGCCAATACTACAACCCACCACATCATGAATATTCATCCACCCATCATCCCATCCATGAATTGGGACCAATGTCAAAAGAAAGACTTGAATCGAAGCATGAAGAATGTTATCAAAGAAAAATAAGCTAAGAATCATATCGAACAAATCAAATACATATGGATACCAAAGAATACAAAGAAAGTTTATCCCTATCAAACTCCATCAGTCGAAGAAACTATGGGGAAAAATAAAAAGGGAAAAGTATCCATCCAAGATGTCCACAAAGGCAAAAGCAGGCTTCTCAAGCAATGCACAAAGTGTATCGAGCAGTTGGTCCTAATTCCATGCACACTTCCATATCCACTCATTATTGCTCATCTTCCCAAGTTTGGAGAGTCAAAGGTTCCAAACTATTGACCAATCTATCTTTTACTCCTAAACACACTCCATCCATGCCTCCACGCATGATATCCAATTCTTACATTGACCATCTGTTGGCAACAACCCTTCATCATAAGGATTCAGAAGGCACTTTATCATGATATGCGCACAAAGATGAAGTTAACTCCAGTATCAGCAAAGTAGAACAAATTTCTCAAAATTTGCATTCAAGTGCACGTGTCTTGGAAAAGAAGCTTCTTCAAGCAGGATATAGATGGCATGTTATGACAGAAGCATCAACATCAGCACCACTAGGTGGTTCAACATCAGCTTAAAATCTCTCAGAAAATACAAAAAAAATCAGAAAAAAGTCCTGAAAAAATGGTTACCTTGATGATAACCTGGCAAACAGGCATCTTGGTGATAACCTGGCAAACAGGCATCTTGGTGACAACAAACAAAATCAAAAAATACAAAAAATAAAAAAAATAAAAAATGGATTGAAAATAGTAAAGAAAAAAATCATCCTCCAGCGAAAACTGCTTTGGTAGCGCTTTGGACAGGTACCATGCCGAAAACCTGGAAAACAAACGTCATGTGTAGAATCGAGCATCTACGTGCGCTAGTTTAGGAGAAAGAATCTTATCACATCCATAATAAAGCTAGCATTCCATCCATATCATCCGTTCATCCATGAACCATTTATCCAATCCATTACCATCTATCTACCTTATCTTGATCTTGATGAAGGTTTGGTAAATGCTTTACACTTGCTTGTGGTAAACATCTTGACATGGGTCATTTTCATTGATCCCATCCTACCCAATGCTATCTGAACCTTGAAACACTATCCAAAGGCGCATCTGATTTTTGAACACCTTATCTTATCGCAAGATGATCCATATCCGTTTGTCCAAGAATCCACCCATGGCATTCCAAACATTGCTAGACACTGGGGGCAGATATTTACATCTTGTTCCAGGAATAAATCTTGATATATATCATCCAACTTATGTGGTGATCCAAACATTGGTAAAATGTTACATCAACTTGGCCAAGCATTTGTGAGCCGCTGAATCCAAATCACTAGCCCATGGCCTATTTTGACAGGAAGATGTTCCTTATCAAGCTTTATCTTTCATCGAACATCAATCCAAACTATTCATATTCGTCGCATCTAACTTGTGCGTCAACATCACATCAAATCATCAAAGCTATTTTGTTCCAAATCAAGCTTCATCAATCTTGATCAATCAAATCCAATCAATTATCACCTTGTTTGACTTAACCCATTTAGTCAAATTATCATCTTGTGAACAAGTTTACTCTAGGATAACACAACTTCCTTGGGTTTAAAAGTTCATTATCATCTTTGTTTGGCTAAACACACTTAGCCAAATTATCAAATCCAAAACCACCTTGTTTGACTTGACACACTTACTCACACTACCTTCTTGTATGAATTTACTCTAGGATAACACAACTTCCTAGAGTTTACAAGTGCATTATCACTTTCATTTGACTTAACACACTTAGTCAAACTATCCATTCATCAATCCGATTGATCAACATTAAGTTTGGTTTTCAACAAAATCTCAAAGCAGAGCACTGATATCATCATGCATGTCCATATCCAAATTGTCAAAATCATGCAAAAATCCAAAAACATTAAAAAATCCATCAAAAATAAAAAACATTTAGAAAAATCATCAAAAAATCCAAAAACATGTCGAAATTTTAGAAAATATTCAAAAAATTCATCATTGAGTCTTGTCAGTTTTTTACCTTGTCGAACTACATCGTCTCTGAGCTTGAATGTAGGCAAGGTTGATCTTTGATCATCCCCCGAGATAGTTAGGGTCAGTCCTTAAGCGTCCGTCACATTGGCAATCCATTTGCCCATCTTTTTTTTTACATTTGGGTTAGTCCTTAGGCGTCCGTCGCATTGGCAATCCATTTTCCCATCTAGTCTACATCTTAGGTCTGTCCTTAGGCATCTGTCGCAATAAAATGGCAATCTATTTGCCCATCTTTCTCATCAATAGTCAAATTTGTGTCGTCCGAACTACGTCATCTTTGAGCTTAAACGTAGGCAAGGCCATCCTTGATCGGCCCCTGAGACACAAAATCCAAAAATATTGAAAAATGTGAAAATACCAAAAACAGCCTCAAAATATCTGAAAAATCCAAAATGGTGCATCCATCATCTCGCTTTCACCCATGATTTATCATCATTCATAATAAATCCATCGTCACCCTCACCCTTTGGTGAGTCAGTTAGAAACAAGTTTAGCAGGTTTACAAGTGAACACCTAATCGTCAGAAGTCTCAAGTCTAAGTCAGTAAGCAAGCAAGTTGGTCAACTCAGAGTATCAATAGCTTATCACCCAATCAGTCTCACTAAAACCCTGATCACTACATGTCCGAGAATGAATCCTTCCCACAATGGACATAAGCATCAGGTAACCCCCCAGTAGTTTAGCCTTGGCTAGCGGTATGAAGAACATTAGCTTGTTTGTTTACTTTATCCTGGTCTTTTTGACTTATCTTATTTTGCGGTCATTCCAAGGACCTCTTGATGATGCCTAAACAAAACAGGTTTAGAGAGTAAGGAATGGGGCAACAATCATTATCTTTTTTATCTGCTATTTTTGTTGGATGTTCTTGTAAAATAACTTGACGAATACTTGCTTTGCTAGGTCCGTCCTAGCAAGGTTTCCGTATGTCAAGTGTGAACAAGAATACTCCTATCTGATTGATGAGTCAAAGTCCATCACATTAGGTACAATGCCATCCTGGTCCTTTATACCTTGATGCATCGTACCTATGTGTGTTATCAAACATAAAGTAATTGGCCCTTTGAAAATCCCAACTCTTGGTAAGCAAATCATCATCATCGGTAATAATGTGAACTTGTGTGAATCCTCCTTCCACCCATCTTATTCTTCTTATGCTTCTATCTCTACTAACATTTATATCTAAAATCGGTGTGTTGTATCAAAATATACACGAGGCTACCCATGGCCGATGACTGTCTATACATCATCAGAATTGTCTACATCAAAGAATTATCTTTCATCCTCTGATCAATAGAACCACCCCTCTCGCATTTTATCGTGATCTTCTCCCTGGGGAAATAGTGGGGCATCTGAAAAATTGAGAAATTTTTGAGCTTTGATCACAACAATTTATTCTTTGAATCAATGCAACAAGTACATTGCTTCAAAGAGGGGCAAAATATAGACATGAAAAATATACATTTCCGGTTCGGCACACTTGGTCCTAATTTACTAACAACATTCCTTCTTGAATCATACTCGCAGCATCTCATCATATTCTACCTCTTAATTTAATGAATCATTATTCATTTAATAAAGTCTTTCTCCTCTACTGATTAAATTAATCAATTTAATTTAATTAATCCTCAATCCCTCTTTATTTAATAATTCATATTATTTAATTAAATATCTAAAGTCCTCTTATTAAATTGATTAAATTAAACCTTGTTTGATTTAATATAACATTATCCCCTTTAGTTAAATAAATCAAAATCATTTATTTAATTAATCATTTCCTCTCAATT